>CM071933.1:15092864-15413744 GCA_016081115.2 Rehmannia glutinosa
AAATCACCCTCTTTTTAACAAATTGGTTGACTTGAAAGAACGAATCGATTGGCTCAATTGGGAATAAAATGGTTAGTGATTTACTTCAATCATGTCGAAATTATGAAAATAGATACTTCTTTTTGTTTTCAACCTCACTCTTTGTTTTAAAATTGCTTGAGGACAAGCAAAATTTCCAAGTTGGAGGCGGTTTGATAAGTGCATTTTTTTCACATTTTTATAACTCTGTTTCAATAATTTCTTTTACTTTTTAGTTTATTAATCAATAAATTCAAGAAAAATCACATTGGCTTGTTTTAAATGATGAAGGTAAAGACTTGAAGCAAACTCATATGGATTCCGTATGAAAATACGAACAAAAATGAAGTCTAACATTGATCAAAAAGAAGGTAAGGAGACTCAATCTAGTGCAAAACACACCCCTAGTGTGTTGGGAAACATGGCCATGCTTCAAAGAGAAGAAAAATAAGAAAAGCAGAAAAACACACCCGGGCCATGCTTTGAAAGCACGGCCATGTTCAGCATGACGACAAGGAAAACACTCCCAAACCGTGTTTAAAAGCACACCCTGCCAAAATCCCACAATTGATGTGAAAAACACGGCCTGACCGTGCTTCATAAGCATGGACGTGTTCGTCATTTTTTACGAAAATGGCCTGGCCGTGCTTTTAAGCACGACCGTGCTTTTTCTCCAGCTCAAAATTTCTTTTGGCAGGAAATTTGAAAACTTTTCTTTTTTTGCTTTTTGACAACTTTTGTACAACTTTTACATCTCATATTGTTGCATTAAGCGCCATTATTCCCTCAATTATCATATGAAAACAAGGATTAAACAACCCAACTATGGTAGTGGAGCAATTATTTGCAAGAGATGACATTGTTAATGTGTTCTTTCACAAAACAATGTCTATAAAAGCCAAGAGTTTGGGATGGAATTCATTCATTCACTCTAAATTTCAAAGCAAAATACATTGAGAGGATAAAAGAGAGGTAGAGTTGGAAGTTGAAGAGCATTAGAGGAGAAGGCTTGGAGCTCAATATCATTGCAATCAACCAAGGAGGAAGTCTTGTATTGGTCTTGAATAAGAGCTAAGTACACCATGTTCATTTTATTCAATTCTTCTTGTGTAGTATACTCTTTTGTCAAAGCCATGTATAGCTAAATTTCTAGTGTTTGAATGTAATGAACTCTAGAATGAATTTTTGATTAAGGTTTGTATGTTTTTTATAAAATCTTCATGTTTTGTGTGATTCACTTATATTACTCTTTATTCATTCGAGTTAATATTTCTGGTATATTAATTTGAAGTCTATTCCTCATCAGGTAATCGAGAGATTTAAACAATACAAAAAAACTGTCATTTAGCAACAGATATTTAGTAGGGTTATGAAAAACTGCCACTAAATAAGTATTTATCGGCGATTAAGTGACCGCCGCTAATTAAGTGGAAATAGTTACAGTCCCTATAATTTGGCTGAATATCTTTAAAATTATTTTCTCCATTTTCATTATTCTCTTCAAAAATCCTCATCGGCCATTCTATCACCATTCTCTAGATTTTCACCAATTACTCTCAGGAATCCGTCCGCTCGAACGACTGGAACGATCAATCTCGCTCGGAAAAATGATTGGCTGCTCTCTCGCATCTATTTGATACACAACCTCCACTGATCTTGCTCGAACCGAAGTTCTCTCTTCGAACTATTGGAACCAAAAATCTCGCTCGAATCGCTGGTCCCTCGCGGTTTCTTGAACTACCGTAACCAACAATCTCGGTCGAAACATCCATCTCTCACTCGATTCCCTTATTTCGGTAAAACCTAATTTCAATTTGTCATGTTTATTTATTTGTATTTCAATAGTTTGTTTCCATTAGGTTTTAGACGTTGAGGTTCGCTTTTAGCATATTTGTTGTCTGAGCAATTGGAATAGTTGAACAAAGACAATTATATCATTGTTTTCTTTGATGGCTATTTTGAGATTTTGTGTGATTTTTTTTAACTTTTTATTTTTAGTTAATAGTTTAATTTTGGTTATCTGGAAGAGGACTTCGAAATAATTTAGGTATCTGAAATCAACTGTTGAAGTTGCACTTTTAGAGTGGGGCTTCTATCTTTCTTTATGGGAACAACTTCATATAATAATAATTTTTACTACTTGTACAAAAAGAGCTTGGCAATTTTTTTGTATTATTGTTTTATGTAGTAATTTTTTTGTGCTCATACTAGCTTCTTGAGGAATGTATAGAGCAGATATACATCTTCTTACTACTTGTACAAAAAGAGCTTGGCAATTTTTTGTTGTAGTAGTTGGTAATCTCCTTTCTTAACGTGATGTTTGGCTCAAGACATGGACAACTCATTATATGACATTATGCAATCTTGGAGAATAATTGTTAATCACAACAAACATTTACTGAATGCTTTTATTTTGTGCTGTTACTCTACTTTCCTGGCCATGTAACATTATGTTTGCTTTGAATGCTAGTGTGATAAATATTACCATTCGTGACCATGGGCGTAGCCAGAAATTCCGGCCAGTGCGGTCAGAAATTTTTCCGCTTTGGCAGGATGAATATCGGGCTGAAATTTTGAAAAAATAGAAAAAAAGGCAAATATAAATGCAACAATTATTTGCGGGTTTTCATAATCTCCAATTATGATTTCTCTAGAATAAATTTTTTTGGAGAATATGCTTATCCAAAAGTTTATTCTAAATTAACTACTAAACAACTATTATTATTTAGATCCAAAAATTCACTCGAAAAATGCTCCAAAAAAAATGTCATTATCAAGTTTGTAACATATCTCTTCTACATAAGACAATTATTCATCGACACATATATCTTAATTAGGTCAGATAATTCTTAATATTTTGGGCTAAGATGGTAAAGGTTTATTGGCTTTTAAATTTTAACTCAATTTTTTTATATGAACTAGATCTTCGGCTGAATTTCAGTGCGGTCCAACTCAAATTTAACAATGTCACTCCGAAATCCAGTGCGGTCCGCCGACCGCACTGGGCCTAAGCTAGCTTCGCCAATGTTCGTGACCCTAATGATGCTAGAGAGCCAAAAAAGTGCCCTGTTGCAGAGAAGCTGATTAGCGGGAAGGTGTGGTTCAATTTTATTTATCTTCTTGAGTTTTAACTAATGTTGGGATATAAAATGCAGCAAAGTTCTTGAATATAAAATTAAACTATTTTTGTGTTTGTGATGCTTCATGCAATATACTTAAATGGCGCGAGGTTGGTTGGAAGTGTAATTTTCAACTAAATTCATGATAATCTGTCCGTTTCGGATTCAAACATTTTCAGTTTCAATTTTTAAGCACACATGTTACTATAACATGTCTATTTCGTGGATATTGATATCTTGTTATCTTATATATCTTTTTTTCCCTTTTCCTATATACAAATGGTCACTAAATTGGTTTAGATTCAGTTATCTTTGGCTGATGTAGCTACCTATAAATCAACATTACAATATGAAGAACTGTAACATAATGTAGATCATGAAATGAAAAGTCCTATATCATGTAACTGTGAATATTTTGAGATTTATGGTTAGGTGTGCATATAAATAAATATTTAGCTTTGATTCAGTTTTATCAACACACGCGAGTAGTGTTGATTAGTGGCTACGGTATGCAATCCATGGTTGTGCATGTGTACTTACTATGTGCCTTTTTTTTTTTTTTTTTTTCTGAAGTTGCATGCTCTTGTGGAGTACGACACTGTGGAGGCTGCGGAGAAAGCTGTGAGTGTGAAGTGCTCCTTATTTTCAGTGATAAAATTCCATAATATTCTCTCTCTCTCTCTCTCTCTCTCTCTCTCTCTCTCTCTCTCTCTCTCTCTCTCTCTCTTGTTTATGTAATTCTGTTTAGGTGGCCATTTTAAACAATGAACAAGATATTGGAGATATGGGTTGCGGGTCAAGCTACTCAAAAAATTGGTATTCGTTCCTATTGCCTCCATTTATCCTTTTGAAAATAGAAGTATATAGTTGTGTCTGCCTGACAATATAGTAAGCATGGCGTCTTTCTTTTCTTTTAATCCCATAGAACAAGCCAGGGCAGAAGAAAAAAGTTTGGAGGGAGATGGAGCCATGAGGAGAATCACGATGCGAGTGAACAAAATGATGATTCACACGATGAGGAGGTACATCTTCATATGTTTCAGAGAGTTAGTTTTATTTGTATTTGTTCCATATTACTTCTCGTGTTCATAGATTGGCCTACTCAGCAGCAACTTTAATGGATCTAACTGTAAACATGTTAGTATGTGTCATACTTGTGTAAACTAGTATTGGCCACTCAGAGGAAGCATCTGTCAGTCAGTCATCAAGTATGCCAGCTCAAATATAAGATAATCTTTTTTCTATTTCGTCTGTAGGATGTGGATCATTTATCAAAAGAGAAAAACGAGGTGCATTTGCTTAGAGAGATCCTGTGTTTTTACCGAATATCTAATTCATTCTTTTTTTTTCCAGACCTTGTGTGTATTAAGGGTCGAGTTGCTTCATGTGTTTCATTTTGAAACTTCTATACTAGTTTCACCAGGTATATGTTCATAATTTTCAATTAATGTTGGGGAAGAAGTGTGAGTTTCAACTTTCAACTAGCTATGTAGCTTTGCAGCTTAAACTTTATTGAATATACATCTTCTTAGCTTTACTTTTTTTGTGCCTCCCTTTTATAAATATTAAAGGGAAGTTAGGCTTGGCTGCATTATGTTTGGGATGTTAGATATATCTTCTAATAGTTGTTGTCACTTTAACTATATTTAAAAGTGTTACGAATTCCAGATTTTTTGTCTTTTTTTCTTTTTGTTGATTAGTTTAATGGTTAGTCTCTTACTAATAATCTAATTGTAGTGTAAGGGAATTGATGAAGTGTTAATCAAGCTCTACCAAGGAACTGGAGACGATATTCGCCACTTCAGCCATGATAGAAAGGGCATTCTCCTTCTTCATGTTGTAAATTATATGTTGTATTATCTTTCTTATAAAGAAACATGTAGCTTTTAATTAGGAGAATTTTATTAGTTGTAATGTTTTGTTTGACTTTTATATTTTTTAATGTTATTTATGTATATGTATAATTTATAATGTATATCGTTGAGTACCATATATAAATCAAGGTAAATTGTACAAAAAAGTATTAGTGGTGGTTACTGGTTAGTAATTGCCAATAATACTACTAATCGATTTTTTTTTTTAAAAAAAAAATTTTAGCGGCGGTTCTGCAAAATACCACTAGTGAATGTATACATTTTCATAAAACATCTAGTGGCAGTTTTTACAAACCGTCGGTATATATTTTTCCTGTTAAATTAGCGGCAGTTTTGCGACCGTTGCTAAAAAAACCGCCGCTAAATTATTAGCTACACATTTTCCAGCATTTGTAAAAAACCGCTGCGAAATTACTCTCGACACACTTATGGACGGCAGTTACGTAAGCGTCGGAAAATACCTCGGTGGCGGTTTAGAACCGCCGGAAAACCAAAAAAAAACCGCTGCAAAATGTTCTTTTTTCTGTAGTGAAAGAACCTATATGAGTGAAAAGAGTTGCATGCAATCCTAGATATAGGACGACATAAATCTTCTGGATTAGGGTAAAACCTAATATGGGAATTCACAAATCGTTATAATGCAATCTTGGGGGTTTTAACTAGAGAGAGATTTCAGTTAATCAACTTGAGGTTAGGAGTTATTCGCGCTCGATAGAGGGTTTAACTTAAATTGGGAATTTCTACGGTCCATGAAACATGAAATTTTATTAAAAGAGGTTGGTTTTTTTTTTAAGGGTTTGTGGTTGTATTTTTTATCTTATTGAATCACAAAAACATTCTAGAGGGATTTACATTCAAACACATTTCTAGCTCTTGATTTCTTATTCTACAATATCTTTTTATTTGATCTATTGTAAGTTGTAATTATTTCAAATTCTTTATTTTTCATTTCCTAGTTTTACCCAACAAAAACTCTGAAAATTGCTACATTAGATAACAAAATGACGATAATTATTAGTACTTACAATCATCGTGAGAATGACACTCGCTACTTAATAATCTATACTATAAAACGATAGGTGCACTTGTCTACGGTTTTATAGAGTAGCTTTTGAGCCATCAATTATAAATAGGGGTTTCTTACTCATTTTGTAACAAGCTAAAAATTTGAAAAGAATCAACAAAAGTGAACATTCTTCCAGAAAAAGCTCTCTCTAGTCTCTCTCTCTCTCTCTCTCTCTCTCTCAATATAGATATATATATAGGATTTGGATCTGGCTAGTCCTTATAATTTAAATAAGTACGTGAGACCAAATTTGGAATGTTGACCTCTTCTTTTTAAAAATGCAGATTTAATTAAATTTTATTTTAGTTTGTATTTAATTAATGGTTGTTAAGGGTGAGTATGTAATTTTGTATGAATATCAGTAAAAAACGGGAGTTATTTTTGGTAGTGCCCGTTCACATTCTGGATTTTTTGGGATTTGTTGGAGCCGTATCTCTTGACCTTATCCACTGTGAGAAATATGTTGCTTATTGAAGGCAAATATATTGTTTATTGAAGATGAATATGTTGTTTTTTTTGGATATGTTTGAAATCGTATCTCTGAAATTTTTTATTTCCTTTCATAGTCAAACTTGCAATTAATATTGGTGCATTCTGATGTGCGAAATATATTGCTTATTGAGGATAAATATGTTGTTTATTTAGGCAGACAATGTTGCAACCACAAACTATCCCCTTCGATTTGTCTTTTTATATATGTGTAAATATGTTGCTTATTTATATATATCAACTATGTTGCTTATCAAGGACAAATATGTCGCTTATTTAGGCAGCCAATTATGCTATTAAGTATGTTGTTTTTTTACTTGGACTGTGTTGCTTATTGAAGATAATTATTTTGCTTATTTAGGTAGACAATGTTGCTAAGATGAGTGCAAATCTGTTGATTTAAATAGGTCATATGTCTTGTATATATGTATTTTCGTTGCTTTTTATGTTAATCGTGTTGCTTATCAATGACAAATATGTTGCTTAGACATTGTATATTTGTTGCTTACAAATATTACATAATTTTGATGTGGTTATAGATGGTAAGATAACATCAATGTTGTTATATGTAACTTCCCTAATCATAGGATATGGTTGATTGGTTTGGACTAATATACCCCCTTTATCAATTTAATTAGGTATTTTTATATATGTTAAGCATATTTATTATTAATTAGTCATTGAAATTTGTTGATATGTGGTCCAGATTTGGTCTTATGTACTTATCTAAGGCATTGGTCTTATATAACTCTTCCCTTATATATATATATATAAATGTATATATATATAAGATTTGGTTCAAATGAGACCACCCTCCCCAGGTGAGACAGTATGGACTCATCTTAGCCATTGATCTTAAAAAATGAAGGGATGTGATTAATTCAATTTTTTTAATTATTTCCTAATTTTTGTTGATTTTAAGGGTAAGATTGTAATTTTACAATTCAAATTAGTGGTCCCAGGCTCCCAGCGGATTTTATGGGCTGAAATTGACACTGCCGGATTTTGTGGCGGAATTTAAGGAACCTGTTTTCTTTCCAAATATTTTTATTTTCAAAGATAGTTAGGGTTCTTTCTTGCATAATTAGACATCAAATAATGCATATTTAGTTATTTTGTTGGCATTGTTTTACTTAAAACAAGACATAATTGAATATAGCGTATTGCATATGTAGTTATACTACACTGCATAAATAGGTTCAATATAATGTATATTTAGTTATGAAAGTGGGATGTTGCTTTTGGAAATTATAAAAATGAGATGTTACATAATGTACTGCATATTTAGTTATTCCACAATGCATAGATAGTTTATAGATAATACATAGTTAGTTGATTTTGTGCATAGTTTATGACGTCTTGCATAGTTGGATATCTTTGTACTACATATTAGTTCTTTTACGCCGCATAGATAGTTTTGGATAATGCATATTTAGTTGAGTTTTTGTTGCATATTTAGTTTTCGAACTCACATTCGTTATTTCTCCGTAATATTGCACCTATTTTTCTTGTTTTTCTCTGTAATTTTCATGAACTGTAATTTTCGAGTTCTTCACAAGATTCTTTATTTGCGTTAATGGAGGAATGAGAGAGAGAGAGAGAGAGAGAGAGAGAGAGATAGAGAGAGAGAGAAAGAGAGACGTGAGATTGGGAAATTGGGAGATGTATGAGACAGAAAGAGATTTGATTCCATTTTTGTAACTAACTTGTTATGTTATTTTACCCTACTACCCTTATATTAATTAAATTAATATTTTAATATATTTTTTATCCATTAAATCATACCCATTGATTAATAGTGGGGGGTGTTGAGATTAGTCCATTGTGTCTCACCTAAAGACATGATCTCACTTGATCCTCCCCTATATATATATATATATATATATATATATATATATATATATATATTCTTCCAACTTTCAATTTCTATGTAATTCATTTTCACAAAAACTCTTGTCAGGCCGTCTAACGGGTCTGACCCGCGGACCCGATGGCATTTTCGTAATATTAACAAAGTGGTGTTTAAGTAGTTTTTAGGGACCATCGGATTAAATCCTTACGAAAAGTATTAAACATCCTTCTAAAAGTATTAGCGAGCTTTTCCGAAATGTATTAGTAGTTTCTGAAAAGTATTTTAGTATTTCTCCGAATATACTCCCGAAATGTATTAGCAGTTCCTCGAAAAAATATTAGTAGTTCCTTGAATATAATTAAATTTTTCTCCCGAAATGTATTAACAGTCCTTCTGAAAAGTATTAGATGTCCTTATAAAAAGTAATAGCAATTCTTCTGAAGTGTATTAGTAGTTCCCTGAAGAGTATTTTAGTATTTCTCATAAATATACTCCCGAAATGTATTAGCTGTCCCTCGGAAGAGTATTAGTAGTTTCTCGAAAAAGTATTAGTAGTTCCCTGAAGAGTATTTTAGTAGTTTCCCTAATATAATTAAATTTTTCTACCGAAATGTATTAGCTTTAAAGTCTAATGCATTTATTTGATACATCTAATACATTGAAATGCAATGTGTAATACTTTTCTACAAAGTTATGCCATTTAATAATAAAACAGAGAATTACTAAGAAGCTATAAGGTATAATACATTTTTCTAATACATCCAATACATTAGAATGCAATGTGTAATACTTTTCTTCAAAATTGTGTCTTAAATATAAAACAGAGACTTTAAGGGAATAATATATTTTGTTTCGCTTATTTTTAGGAAAATAATAATTGGACGTGTGATTGTAATTTGAGATTAGATGAACAATATAATTTTGAAATTCTTTACTATGAATAGATATAAAATTCTTCAACGAAAAATTTTACATAATTGTTTTACAAGCAATCACTCCTTAGCTAGCTCTCACATCTGCCCTGTTTCTCCACTATAGCACCACCGAGTCTCGACTATAACTCCATCTTCGAATTCCCGCTGCCGCCATCCTCTCTAAGCGCGGTGATCTATGATCCATCATCAACTTCCCATTTTCCTAGTCTAGGTCACTCCAGAAAACCTCCAGACCGTTTTTTTCTCGGCGGACGGTCCGCCACCAAGGTACTGTGGGCGCAGAGGAAATGTTCGATTCTGACTCTTCCGAGCCGTGGCGGCGGTGAAGAATCGAAAATATGCCCCGATGATCCGCTCGATTGCATGTGGAGTTGTTAATGGAAGTTTTTTATTTTTTCGTGGATTCGGGTCAGGTTTGCGAGAGGGGTAGGGTATTTAGACCCGTTTAACGGATCTAGATCCATTAGACGGTCTGACAGAAGACTAGCTCATTCATTTTTAACTAAATTGAGACAACCCTCCTCCAACAAACATACATTATGATTCCAAATTAAAGTTCCAATGTGAATATCACCACTATCAATTTTATCCACCTATATGTGCGTTATTATTTTCTAATTAACAGTATATCAGTTAGATCCCCACCACTTAGTTACATATGAATATACATATATAAATTATCATTTAATCACATTTTGCAGTAAAAAATATTCAAAACAAATTAATATTAAACCAAACATATTTTTGAATTCTCAACTATAATTTCTTCATCAAATTTTCAATAACAAAATTAAACCCATTTTCACTTTTACACAATCTTTAATAAAATTAAAAATTTATCTCAATGGAAAATGACTTTTGTCATTAGAATGAAAACTATACAAGCACGAAACCATTCGATAAAATCAAAATCAAATATAATACCTAATTAAACCCTTAAACCAAAGAACGATCATCATCAAACGTACAATTGGGATTTGCGATTCTATATATAATGCAAAAATTAAAAATAACGATCTATTTCTCTTTGCTGGTTATTTATCTGCAACTGCATTAACTAGGAACACTGTCTACTAACATTAATTGTCTCGTCTTCTGTTCCATGCACGAAACTATTAAAATTTCTATATAAACTGATCATACATGTTGGCTAATTAGATTCCCCCCCTATCGTACATGTACGTAACTCATGACATTGATCCAAACTTTTTATTTTCTTTTCTGTTCATATACAAAGAAATAGCTATAGAATCGCAATAAAATTGAAATCACAAAATTTACAATCTGAAGATAAAAAGATTAAACTTCGCCGATACAGTAGTCGATATGTACGTAATTCATCTCGCAAGAAGGCTACACAAAGGAGATTTTTCAAGAAGTTCTAGATGGAAAACTGCAAACTGATTAACACACCAGTGAAGTGTGGAATCAAGTTATCAAATTAAGTATGACGGAGAAGAAAAAATGGACCCGACATTGTACAAGAGTTTGGTTGGAATTTACGGTATTTGACGTGCACAAGACCGGGCATTCTCTATGACACCGGTCTTATAAGTCACTATATGGAAAATCCAACCGCTACTCACATGAAGACTGCAAAAAGAATTTTTCGCTATCCCAAAGGTACGATCAATTTCGGCTTATTTTATTCAGTAACTAATGATTATAAGCTTGTTGGTTATAGTGATTGTGATTGGTCTGGATATATGGATAAACGAAAAAGTACTACTGGCTTTATGTTGTTCATGAGAGATACCGCTTTCACTTTGATTCAAAGAAGCAACAAACAATCACTCTCTCAACCTGTGAAGCCGAGTATGTAGCTACTACCATGCAATTTGGTAGAGAAGTTTATTGAAGCAATTGTGATGGCCACAAGAAGTGCCAACTAAAATTTATATCGAAGCAAGCATATTGACACTCGCTACCACTACATACGGCAATGCATTTTAATAAAGGATGTGCCAGAGGAATATGTGAAGTCTCAAGATGAAATTGTTGACATCTTCACCAAACCACTCAAGCATATTGAAGTACTTCATCAAATTTAGCAAATCAAATCTAAAGGGTGTTGGACGTTAAACTTAATTTGGTCTAAAATAATATTTGGTTTGAAAGCATATTTAAGTTAAAAGATAAAAAAAAGTGTCCGAGCCCAAATGGCCCAAGTTTCACAAGCTCGCGTGGATAATAGATACTAATCTGTTGTAAAAAGTTCTTCCAATTGTTTGCAACGCCTAGGTCGTCTCAAATGTATTCGTATTTTTCTCGTCGTTGCTAATAAATGTATAAAATTCCCAGGAAACTTTTCGTCTCTCAATCCCCCGCCCTAACCTCTTCATCTCTCATCAACTCTCTAAACTTTTCTCCCACACTTTCAATCTTGAGCCTTCCCCTCCCAAATAGCAACGCCCTAATCCCCGCCGCTGGTCCTCCACGTTGTTGCTGCTGGAGACACAGTCGGTCGAGGCCAATTCATCACTGGTAAATTGCTATTTTTTTAGTTTACAACTTTACTCTAAACGTTTTCCCCACAATTTCAATCCCTAAACACCACCTTGTACCTAAATAAACTGATGATGATTGGCTACAAATCATTTTTTTTTACGACCCAGAGTATCGATCCCACACTAGCTGGGGGCACAAATTCCACACTTCCTTCGGACTATGGGGCATTCGTCCTTCCCAGGGATGGTCCTAATCTCTGGGGGAGAAGTGGCAAACCCCAACCTCTCACTCCGCGATAGTCAATATTTGAACCCAAGACCTTGAGGTGCAATTACAACCTCAAAGTCACTAGGCCAACCCTTGGGGGTTACTACAAATCATTTCTATGATACTATTAACAAATTAACGCAGAGAACCTTTAATCAAGAAAAACAACTAGCGCAAATGCATCAAACCCAGAGCGGCGTACAAAAAAACTAGGATAATCGAACAATGCTAATTGTATTAATTTCTCATCGTCAGATCAAATACATCTAAAACTGATATTGTTATCCAATTATCTTTTTTCGTTATTCTTCTAATTTTTCATATAAAGAACCTTGATTTTAAAATACAAATGGAATCAGAATAAACTGAATTGACAAGACTGCAAAAGAAAGAGCTTCTCTGCACAAACGAATTAAGCTGGTGGTCCTGAACATGCATAAAACTAAAACTGTGCTAATTGTGGTAAGAGGTACATTAATGTAAGCAGCAACAACATAATTAGTAAAATAAAAATATGTAAATAATTAAATAACAGTTTTGTATTTTATATCATCATTATCTAGTTGAAATGATCTGGGTCAAGTGTGACAAAGTGGTTTAATGCTCAATTTCCCAGGTTTCCATTTGGATTCGATCCAATCCACCAGACCCACCCATAAAGATTTCCCAACCCTAGTAGGATTTGTTGGAATTTTGGTCTTGAGAAATGGGTGTTGACCCGATTTTGACCAAATAATTAAGTGGTTTCCACTTTTGAAAAATAGAATTCAATTATTTGTAAAAATTCTACTAAGAGAGTAGATGAGAATAGCATTTGGAATTTCTCAAAACCGATTCCGGGTGAATGAGAAATTAATGCCAAAAGTTAGCCACTTAATACAAATAAATGGTATGAAAAATGGAAAATGTGGGAAGGAGAGAAGCTCCATCCCACATAAGAAAATGAGGATAAGTTTGCACACTTAATATATCCCAAGTTGGACTTATGGATTTGGGCCCTTGGGGGCACCCAAGTTTTTAAAGGGGTGAGGACCTACATGCTTGTGGGTTTAGTTCAAAGAACACACGCCCGCCGGCCGGCCCGGCCCGGGTCCGGGTCGAGGGTCGTGGGCCTGGACTTGGGCTTGGGCTTCAAGGCCCTTGTTCGGACCCGCGCACGAGCGGAAGCACGGCCCGTGCGGTCGGGTCG
The DNA here is from genome assembly GCA_016081115.2 of Rehmannia glutinosa. Classification (NCBI taxonomy): domain Eukaryota; kingdom Viridiplantae; phylum Streptophyta; class Magnoliopsida; order Lamiales; family Orobanchaceae; genus Rehmannia; species Rehmannia glutinosa. The sequence goes on from CM071933.1 coordinate 15,106,122, forward strand.
TGCTACCTGCCGCAGTTTTGCGGGATGGCGCACGGCTGTGCGTGGGTCAGGCGTGCGCCGAACGTTGGAGCACGGCCAAGAAGGCAAGCGCACGGCCCGTGCGTCTAGTCGTGCGCCCCTGAACAGGTGCGTCTGTCAGTGCAAAATGTGTCTTTTCGAGCCAAAAGACGCGATCTTTCCATACGAGACACCTGAGACCTATAATAATCGACCCTGCAGATGAATATGGATACGAAATCTTAAGATAAGACATGTCATTTCTGCATTTGAGCATATTGACATCCTACCTTCAAAAGTTTGAAAGTTAAGAACAACTTGTTGTTCGCTGTTGTTCCGGTTTTGCTAGTGCTGCTAACCGGAACTGTAAAAAGTCGTTGTATCTCAGAGGCGAGCGCTGGAACCGTAATCACTCGGTATACGGGGTGTTTTCGTCTTGCGGAGACTGAATTTAATTCAGGCCTCGACTTAAGCCATACACTTATTCTAGCCATTTTCTTCCTAAACAGAAACCTTCACCAAATATTTTACCCAACAATCGCAAGACGAAAATCTACATCTGTTTCTGTTGAAGACGATGGCATCAAGTTCGATCTCCTTCACACCAATGACTGCTGCTCCCGCTCACGGCGAAAAGCCGCCCAAGTTCTCCGATACCAACTTCAAACGTTGGCAACAGAAGATGATGTTCTACCTCACCACCTTGGGGTTGTCTCGTTTTCTGAAAGACGACCCCTACCGCCGTTGAAGATGACGAAGTTGACAACAACCAGAGAATCGTTGTGGATGCTTGGCATAACATCGATTTTCTATGTCGCAACTACGTGTTGAACGGGCTAGACGACACCCTCTACAATGTCTATAGCACGTTCAAGACGTCCAAGGAATTGTGGGATTCCCTGGAGAAGAAGTACAAGACGGAAGATGCCGGCACAAAGAAATTTGTTGTCGGTAAATTCCTCGAGTACAAGATGGTTGACACCAAGACGGTGATCAACCAAGTTCAGGAGATTCAAATCATACTTCACGACTTGGTGTCTGAAGGGATGATTTTGAATGAATCCTTTCAAGTGGCTGCAATAATCGAGAAATTGCCGCCATTGTGGAAGGACTTCCAAAATTACCTCAAGCACAAATGCAAAGAGATGGGGCTTGAGGATCTGATTGTTCGGCTTCGTATCGAAGAAGACAACCGAAAATCAGATGTGAAAACCGATAGAACGGAATGGAGGCTAAGGTCAATCTTGCTGAATCGAGCACTAGCAAAAAATGCAAGCACTCCGGAAAGAAAAAAAGAAAGGCCAAAAAGTTCAAGGGTAATTCCTACAATTGTGGCAAACCGAACCACATGGCGAAGGATTGCCGACATCCGAAAAAGGGTAATCAAGGTGGCAACCAACAAGCCAATGTGACGGAGGACAAGTCGGTTCCAATCAACATGTCGGAGCTCGATCTTACCGCCATTGTGTTTGAAACCAATATGGTAGATAACCCAAGGGAGCGGCGAATAGATACCGGGGCTACTCGTCACATTTGTGCTGACAAGGAGATCTTCTCATCCTACACTCTGATTAATGGAAGGAAGCTGTTCATGGGAAACTCTTCGACTTCCAACATCGTTGGGCTTGGAAAGGTGGTACTCAAGATGACTTCTGGAAGGAGCTTACGCTTGTAGATGTGCTACATGTCCCAGACACCCGCAAGAATTTGGTTTCTGGTCCTTTGCTTAGTAAGGCCGAGTTTAGACTAGTGTTTGGATCCGACAAGTTTGTAATGACCAAGAATGGTCAGTTTTTAAAAGGTTACCTTGATAAGGGTCTGTTTAAAATGAGTGTAATGTCTGTTTTCCGCCAAGAGGCGAAGAATAAAAACGTTACTTCTGTTTACTTGTTGGATTGTTCTAATTTATGGCATGATAGATTAGGACACATAAACTTCAACACAATTAAAAGGTTAGTGAATCTGGAATTAATACCTACGTTTAAAACCGATTCACAAGACAAATGCGAAATTTGTGTTGAAGCAAAATTAGCCAAAGCACCATTTCATTCGGTAACAAGAAGTACCAAACCACTCGAGTTAATTCATACAGATGTGTGTGATTTAAAACTTGTGCAAACTCGAGGTGGGAAAAAGTACTTCATAACGTTTATAGATGATTGCACAAGATATTGCTATGTGTATCTTTTGAAAAGCAAAGATGAAGCTTTAGTAGCTTTTAAAGCTTATAAGAATGAAGTTGAAAATCAGCTTAATTTGAAAATTAAGATGATTCAAAGTGATAGAGGAGGATAGTATGTTGCTCCGTTTGAAGAATTTTGCTCGGAAGCGGGGCATAATCCATCAAACGAATGCACCTTACTCACCTCAATCAAATAGTGTTGCAGAACGCAAAAATCGTACTCTTAAGGAGATGATGAATGTGATGTTGTTAAGTTCAGGCTTACCCCAAAACTTGTAGGGGGGAGCCATACTTTCTGCAAACTACATTATTAATAAGATCCCATACAAAGGTAAAATTGAAACTCCATATGAGTTATGGAAGGGACGTAAACCGTCATATAAATACCTAAAAGTGTGGGGGTGTTTGGATAAAGTCTAAGTACCTAAGCCGAAATAAGTTAGAATCGGTCCGAAGTCGATCGATTGTGCTTTCATTGGATATGCTAACAATAGTAATGCATATCGCTTTTTAGTGCACAAGTCAGCAATTCCTGATATAAATGAAAGTATGATCATTGAATCAAGGAATGTTGTATTCTTTGAGAATATCTTTCCGAACAAAGAACGGAAAAGAAGAAAGTTCGAGTAAACAAACTTATGATACTGCAAGGTTACCTCAAAGTGATGAAGAAGAGGAACCAAGATGCAGTAAAAGGACAAAAGTAGCTAAGTCTTTTGGTCCTAATTTTCTAACTTATATGTTAGAAAACGAACCCCGAACTATTCAAGAAGCATTGTCTAGTCCGTAAGCTCCTCTCTGGAAAGAAGCTATCAATAATGAGATAGATTCCATCATGCAAAATCATACTTGGGAGTTGGTTGATCTCACACCGGGTTGCAAACCTTTGGGATGCAAGTGGATCCTAAAAAGGAAGTATAAAGCAGATGGATCTATCGATGAGTATAAAGCCCGATTAGTATCTAAAGAGTTTAGACAAAAGGAGGGATATGACTTCTTTGATACATATTCTCCTGTCATGAGGATTACGTCCATTCGTGTTCTCATTGCTATTGCAGCTTTGCATAACCTTGAGATACATCAAATGGACGTTAAGACTGCCTTCTTAAATGGTGAGCTTGAAGAGGAGATCTATATGGATAACCCGAGGGGTACGTTGCACCCGGTCAAGAGTGAAAGGTGTGTAAACTTGTTAAGTCACTTTATGGACTAAAACAAGCACCTAAGCAATGGCACGAAAAATTTGACTCGACTATGAAGTCAAACAGTTTCAAGATCAATGAATGTGACAAGTGTGTCTACATTAAAGGTACTACAAATGATTACGTCATAGTATGCTTTTATGTGGATGATATGTTGATTATGGGTAATAGTCATGATTTAATTATGAATACTAAGAACATGTTGAAGAAGAACTTTGACATGAAGGATATGAGATTATCTGATGTTATATTAGGGATTGAAATCTCGAGGACTTCAGATGGAATTGTCTTGTCACAGTCTTATTATGTCGAAAGCATACTCAGAAGGTTTAATGCTTTTGATAATCCTCCGGCTAAGACACCTGTAGATCTAAGTCTACACTTGGCCAAGAATAGAGGCGAATCAGTTTCTCAGCTAGAATATGCAAGGGTAATTGACAGTCTGATGTACTTAACGAATTGTACACGTACAGACATTACATATTCAGTGAGTAAACTAAGTGAGTTCACATGTAACCCGAGTACGGATCACTGGAAAGCCGTGACAAGGGTACTTAGATATTTAAAGTATACCATGAACTATGGAATACTTTATACGAGATATCCAACAGTATTAGAAGGATACTGTGATGCCAACTGGATATCAGACACAAAAGACTCCAAGTCCACAAGTAGATTTGTTTTCACAATAGGTGGATGAGCAGTGTCGTGGACGTCTTCTAAGCAAACGTGCATAGCTCGATCCACTATGGAATTCGAGTTCATTGCTTTAGATAAAGCTGGAGAAGAACCTGAATGGCGTAGAAACTTCCTAGAGGATATTCCTTGTTGGAATAAGCATGTGCCTGGTGTTATGATACACTGTGATAGTCAATCAGCAATCGGAAGGGCACAAAGCAGTATGTATATTGGTAAGTCTAGACATATACGTCGGAGACACAATACCATTAGACAGTCGATTTCGAATGGGGTTATTTTGGTTGACTACGTGAAGTCAAAGGAAAACCTTGCGGATCCGCTTACGAAAGGCATAAATCGAGATTAACTGTTAAGGGGAATGGGTTTAAAATCCACAACTTAAAGAATGTTCATAGCGGTAACCCAACCTTGTGAATTGGAGATCCCAAGACCTTGGTTCAATGGGACAACTAAGTTATGAATGTTCAGCTGAACACTTGGAAAATGTGTGAGTTCATTCTCGATACATCCAAGTGTATGTAAATCTGCTGAATATGGTGAGGTTAAGTTTAAGACTTTTAATGATTCCTATACCGAAAGGTGGAGTATGACAGGATCTTCTTCAATAGGAGATCACCTATATAAGTGAGAAGTAATGGCCGCTTCAAAAGAAATACTTATGAATCTAAGATATGGTCCAGGGCCGAAATGGACACAACGTGAGAACAACAAGTGTTAGAGTTGTTATTGTGTAAGTACTATTGTCTTGGTTTACATGAACGGCTGAGTAGTTCAAGACATCACATCACTAAGCGCAAACCCAAGAACCGACAAAGGTATTTTACTAAGGAAGGTTCAAAGCCACAAGCTACCTATCCTGATGCAAATGATTCGCCGAGACTTTCAAGCGAATCTGCATACACGCATGCATTAATTTCATTCATGTGGGGGATTGTTAGAATTTTGGTCTTGAGAAATGGGTGTTGACCCGATTTTGACCAAATAATTAAGTGGTTTCCATTTGTGAAAAATGGAATTAAATTATTTGTAAAAATTCTACTAAGAGAGTAGATGAGAATATCATTTGGAATTTCTCAAAACCGATTCCGGGTGAGTGAGAAATTAATGCTAGAAGTTAGCCACTTAATACAAATAAATGGTATGGAAAATAAAAAATATGTGGAAGAAAGATGCTCCATCCCACATAGGATAATGAGGATAAGTTTGCACACTTAATATATCCCAAGTTGGACTTATGGGTTTGGGCCCTTGGGGGCACCCAAGTTTTTAAAGGGGTGAAGACCTACATGCTTGTGGGTTTGGTTCAAAGCACACATGCGAGAGCGCACCGCCGCCACATGCCCACCGGCCGGCTCGGCCCGGGTCCGTCGAGGGCCGTGGGCCTGGGCTTGGGCTTGGGCTTGGGCTTCAAGACGCTTATTCTTTTTAGACCAAAAACCTTTAAAATAAATGTTTAATAAATTTTTGTAATTAATTAAACTGATTTAATTAACTTTTTTTGTAATTAGTTAAATGAGTTCAACCTGGGAAGAGTTAGGACCCGCGGACGGGCGGAAGCATGGCTCGTGCGGTCGGGTCGTGCTACCTGCCGTAGTTTTGCGAACCAGCGCAAGGGCTGGCACACGGCCTGTGCGTCTGTGTCGTGTGCCCTGCCGAACGTTGGAGCACCAGCGCACGGCCTGTGCGTCTAGTCGTGCGCCCCTGAACAGGTGTGTCTGTCAGTGCAAAATGTGTATTTTCGAGCCTAAAGACGCGAGCTTTCCATACGAGACACCAGAGGCCTATAATAATCGACCCTACAGATGAATATGGATATGAAATCTTAAGATAAAACCTGTCATTTCTGCATTTGAGCATATTGACATCCTACCTTCAAAAGCTTGAAAGTTAAGAACAATTTGTTGTTCGCTGTTGTTTCGGTTTTGCTAGTGCTGCTAATCGGAACTGTAAAAAGTCATTGTATCTTAGAGGCGAGCGTCGGAACTGTAAGCACTCGGTATACGGGGAGTTTTCGTCTTGCGGAGACTGAATTTAATTCAGGCCTCGACTTAAGCCATACACTTATTATAGTCATTTTCTTCCTAAACAGAAACCTTCACCAAATATTTTACCCAACAATCGCAAGACGGAAATCTATATCTGTTTCTATTGAAGACGATGGCATCAAGTTCGATCTCTTTCACACCAATGGCTGCTGCTCCCGCTCACGGCAAAAAGCCGCCAAAGTTCTCCGGTGCCAACTTCAAACGTTGGCAACAGAAGATGTTGTTCTACCTCACCACCTTGGAGTTGTCTCGTTTTCTGAAAGACAACCCCCTACCACCGTTGAAGATGCCGAAGTTGACAACAACTGGAGAATCGCTGTGGATGCTTGGCATAACATCAATTTTCTATGTCGCAACTACGTATTGAACGGGCTAGACAACACCCTCTACAATGTCTATAGCATGTTGAAGACGTCCAAGGAATTGTGGGATTCCTTGGAGAAGAAGTACAAGACGGAAGATGCCGGCACAAAGAAATTTGTTGTCGGCAAATTCCTCGAGTACAAGATGGTTGACACCAATATGGTGATCAGCCAAGTTCAGGAGATTCAGATCATACTTCACGACTTGGTGTTTGAAGGTACGATTTTGAATGAATCCTTTTAAGTGGCTGCAATAATCGAGAAATTACAACCATTGTGGAAGGACTTCAAAAATTACCTCAAGCACAAGCGCAAAGAGATGGGGCTTGGGGATCCGATTGTTCGGCTTCGTATCGAAGAAGGCAACCGAAAATCAGATGTGAAAACCAGTAAATCTGGAATGGAGGCTAAGGCCAATCTTGCTGAATCGAGCACTAGCAAAAAATGCAAGCACTCCGGAAAGGAAAAAGAAAAGGCCAAAAAGTTCAAGGGTAATTGCTACAATTGTGGCAAACCGAACCACATGGCGAAGGATTGCCGACATCCAAAAAAGGGCAATCAGGGTGGCAATCAACAAGCCAATGTGACGGAGGACAAGTCGGTTCCAATCGACATGTCGGAGCTCGATCTTACCGCCGTTGTGTTTGAAGCCAATATGGTGGATAACCCAAGGGATAGGTGGATAGATACCAGGGCTACTCGTTACATTTGTGCCGACAAGGAGATGTTCTCCTCCTATACTCCGATTAATGGAAGGAAGTTGTTCATGGGGAACTCTTCGACTTCCAACATCATTGGGCTTGGAAAGGTGGTACTCAAGATGACTTCCGGAAAGGAGCTTACACTTGTAGATGTGCTGCATGTCCTGCACATCCACAAGAATTTGGTTTCCGGTCCTTTGCTTAGTAAGACCGGGTTTAGACTAGTGTTTGGATCCGACAAAATTTGGTGTAAAGGAATAGTGTTACACCAAATTTGGTGTAACACTATTCATTACACCAAATTTGGTGTAATGTTTAGAGTTGGATTGGAGGAAATTTTTTGCATATTTGGTGTTGGATTTGAAGTCGGGTTGGAGTTGGTCTCATCCACAAATCTTGAACCAAGAAACATATATAAAAAAAAATTATATATACATAACCGAACAATTTTTTTATTTCTCATCAGATTATTGTTAGGTATCTATCCGCCTCGGATAATACGAACCAGGCACAAATGCAGACTCAATAATGAATCCTATTATACAGAATAATACTCTAGGACTTAGAAATTGAAATTACAGTACAAAAATAGAAATAAAACGAGTATACGGGATAAAACCCTAAAACCAAAATATTGAGAATTTCGGCTCAGGACCAGTAAACCCAAACCACACAATAGTCACCAGAGAGTCACCAAAGAGCCAAGATGGAAACCCACACACTTTGACCTTCCATGGAAAAGCCCTCGTAACCAACACAAAGTCGCCCAATCGAACCACAAGAAACCCTAGAAAACAACTCACCAAACCCCAAACCCTAGATCACACTCTTGAACGGAGGAAATGTCCACAAAGTTGGTGAACAAGTGAAGAAACACTCGGATCTTACACTCACACCCAAAATCACTAAGAAATATCACGAGATTTGTGAGATTTCTAGAGAGAGAAAATATCGCACAGAGAGAAGAAAGATCGAGAGAGTTAGAGAGAGAAGTGAGATATCAGTTATGAGATTAGGGTTTGGGCTGGGGTGTTTTAGTAGGGTTAAGCAAGGGTTGAGATCAAACCTGAACAATGGACGGTCAAGATACAACTAGAGGATCCGCGGACAAGGAATCGGATCCCGTAGTCCGAGTTCATGACCCGAACTCAACAAATGGGCAACACATGTATTGGGCCTGTTGCTGATTGGGTTGCCTGTGTGGGCTAAGCTCATTGCAAATGGGCCAAATGAATATAAGGGCCAATAATACAACAATCTCCACCTTTGGCTCATTAGATTCATTAGACATACTTTGGGTTAACAACTGGTCATCATCATCGCCTTAAATGCGCTATACACAGAGTATAGTAGACTTTTCACCATAACCAACACTAAGTTGATTACGATCAAAGAAACACTAAAGTAATTTGGATTTATACAAGTCGACCTAAGCAAGCTTTTGGTCCACGGGTTTAGGACTTATTAGCAAACACACAAGAAGCCAACAAGCCCCCGGGAAATCACCAAGGGACAACCTAGTCACCAAAGTGTCAAAATTTAGAATTTTTAAACATGTTTTGAACTTTGATAAAGGCGGCGGACACTTAGTACCCATATCATTTGGATTGTATTCGAGATACCACTTTTTCAAGACAGATTATGCCTTTTGAAACAATATCCCTTATAAAATGAAACCTTACATCAATATGTTTTGTTCTGTCATGAAAAACTGGATTCTTACAAAGTTGAATACCAGATTGAGAATCAGAAAATACTACAACTTTTTGTTTTAGAAAACCAATCTCAGAAACAAGTCCTTTGAGCCACAAGGCTTCTTTTAAAGCTTCAGTTACTGCAACATATTATGATTCTGTGGTTGACAGAGCCACAATATGTTGTAACTGAGATTTCCAGCTAATGCAGGAACCACAAAGAGTAAAAACATATGATGTTGTAGATTTTCTGCTATCTCTATCATTTGCATAATTTGAATCTACAAAACCTTTCAAAATTATGCCATTTTCACTTTTTGAAAAACACAAGCTATAATCAGTAGAATGCCTTAAATATCTCAAATGACCATTTTAAAGCATTCCATTGCACCATACCAGGATTAGACATGTATCTACTCAAACAAGACACAAAGATAGGCAATATCGGGCCTAGTACTTACCATAAGATACGGATCCAATTGCATTTGCATAAGGAATGTTTTTCATAGCCTGATTTTTTAATCGTTTTAGGGGTGATCCCTACTTAACACAAAGTGAGAGGCTAAAGGAACATTCACAGATTTAGCACTTGCCATAGAAAACTTTTGTAAAATCTTTTCTATATAAGAGGTAGTTTAAGTAAATGATGATTTATTTTGTCTCTCTCAATGTTCATACCCAATATTTTCTTTGCATCACCTAAGTATTTCATATCAAACTTAGCACTCAAACAATGTCTGACATGATCCACAGACTTCAGGCAAGGACTAGCAATCAGCATATCATCAACATATATAAGCAGGAATATAGGAATATCAGTATCAAGTTTAAAGTACAGACAATGGTCAAATTGACTTCTAACAAACTTTAAATCAAGCATGCACTGATCAAATTTTTTATTCCATTGCCTAGGGGATTGCTTAAGACCATACAAAGATTTTTTGAGTAAGCAAACACAATTAGGCTTGGATTTGTCCTCAAAGCCCTCAGGCTGTTTCATATAAATTTTTTCATCCAAGTCCCCATGTAAAAAAGCAGTTTTTACATCTAATTGTTCGATTCCCAGTTGAATCGAGCACACAAAGCAAGCATGATTCTCACGATTACAAATTTAACAACAGGAGCAAAGATTTGTGTAATCAATCCCTTCCTTCTCGAGTAAAACCTTTAGCTACCAAATTTTAGCTTTAAACCTAACACCTTGATTTCATTTTTAACCTTAAACAACTATTTACTATCCACAATAGAATAGTTAACAGGTTTAGGAACAAGCACCCAGGTATTATTCACATGCAAAGAAGTCATTTCATCTTGCATAGCATTCATCCATTTAATAGAATCATCAGACTTAATAGCTTCAGCAAAGGTTTTAGGCTCAGAATTATCAATAGCATCAAACACAGAAAACACATAAGAGGTCATGTGAAAATCAGCAAATTTGTTTGGAACTCTAACATTTCTCCTAGTTCTGTCCCTAGTTAATACATAATCACCAAGTTCATCTTGCACATCATTAGCAGGAGCATTTTCAGTATTAACATCAGGGAAATCATCATGATTATCATGCAAATCATCATGTTGTGTATTATTATCAACATGCATATCATCATTGTTCACATTATCATGCATAGCATCATCAATAATAGTATCAGCAGGCAAAGTAATAATAGTGGACATGTTAGAAGACTCCACCTCACTTGGAGTACCAGTATTTTCAGAAGTAGTTTGAGGAGGAGAAAGATTAAAGCAAGGAAACTCATGTTCATTAAACACCACATCCCTACTAATCACAGTTTTAAACCCAGGTTCCCCCTTATACCATAATCTGAAACCTTTGACACCTTCAGGATATCCTAGGAAAACACATTTCACAGATCTAGGTTCCAATTTATCATGTTTTTGGTGTACAAAGGCTGAGCATCCAAAAACTTTGAGGTTTGAAAAATCAATTTGTTTTCCAGTCCAAACTTCTTCAGGATATTTCCCATTCAATGGGACTGAAGGTGACCTATTTATCAAATAGGTTCTTTGTCAGAATAACATGACTTCACCCGAACTTCTTGGAAAGACCTGAGGTAGCCAACATGCTCCTCACCCTTTCCAAGAGAGTTCTGTTCATCCTCTCAGCAATCCCATTTCGTTGGGGGAATAAGGCACTGACTTGTGCCTCTTAATACCAAATTCCTCACAAAGATTGTCCATCATTTGATTACAAAATTCCAGGCCATTATCAGTTCTCAAAACCTTTATCTTTTTACCAGTTTGGTTTTCAATGAGGGTTTTCCAGGTTTTGAACTTATCAAAAACATCAGACTTGTTTTTCATTAAAAACACAAACACTTTTCTGGAAAAGTCATCAATGATGGACAGAAAATATTTGTTACCCCCATGTGTAGGCACAGAGGAAGGACCCCAAACATCAGCATGCAAGTATTCAAGCACATCACAACTGGCTGATTGTTTAGGTTGTACAGGGGGAGGGAATTTCACCTTTTGTTGTTTACCATACACACATGAATCACAGAAAGATAAAGTGTTCAACTTATCATTTCCAAAACAGCCTTTATTCTGTAATAATTCAAGACCCTTAGCACTAATGTGACCCAGCCTTTTATGCCATAAGTCAGTCATATCATTCACAACAGAGTTCACTACTTTATTAGCAGAAACAGGCACAGAGGATTCATGTTTAGCATGCAAGACATACAAATTTCTTGTTTTTATTGCCTTAGCAACAATCATAGAACCTTTAAGGATTTTCATAACACCATTTCCCCATTTCCCTTCAAGCCCATCAGATTCCAAGGCAGCACAAGAAATCAAGTTGTTACTAAGATCAGGGACATGTCTCACATTTTTCAGAGTTAAAGTACAGCCATTATCAAACTTGAGACAAACATTTCCAATACCAAAAACCTTGCATTTCTTTTCATTTGCCATAGACACAGAGCCATGCATCACTTTAGTATAATCAGTAAACATGTGCCTATATGGTGTCATGTGAAAGGTGCATGCTGAATCAATTAACCACTCAAGTTCAGATTTAGCAAGATCATTCACAGAGTTCACAGAATCATCACAAGACTCCACAATCATAAACACATCACCAAGATTATCACTAGTAGAAGCAAGATTGGCTTGTTCATTGTTCTGAGGTTTTTGATTTTGGTTCCCCTTTTTAGGCTTAGTACACTCCTTAATATAGTGACCATGTTCCCCACAATTGTAACATTTTCTATTGTTTTTAGGCCTAGACTTAGACCTGTTCTTGCTCTTCCCTCTCTTCCTATCATTTTTCTGGTTATTAGATCTGTTCTGGGATCTACCCCTAACATGCATCACTTCCACATTCCCCTGTTTGTTCCCTTTAGAAGACTTAAGGTCTAATTCCTTACTCTTCAAACCATTCACAATGATTTCTAAAGAAATTTGATCCCTACCATACTTGATAGCAGATTTCACATCACTGTAAGAATCAGGGATAGCATTCAACAGAATAATAGGGGAGTAATCATCAATGTTCTTATCTCCAGTCAGTTTTATATCTTGGATGAGTTTAGTAAGAATATCAAGATTCTCATCCATATCTTTTGTCAAGTCCAATTTGAATCTGAAAAATTTTTCAAGAAGGAAAAGTTTTGAAGGAAGGGTAGTATCAGTGTAAAGCTCTTCAAGTTTTTTCCATAAATCTTTGGCACTTGACAGTTTTCCAACCTTTCTCAGCACAGAGTCAGAAAGATTCAATATAATTGAAGAATAAGCATATTCATCAAGTTCAGTTTTAAGTTCTTCAGAATCTTTCTCACCATACTTGCCTTAAACAGCCTTAAAACATTTTTGTTGAATCAAGATACCTTTCATTTTTTGTTGCCAAATAGAAAAATCAGTTTTACCATTGAAAGACTCCATATGATATCCAGAAGCAACAGCCATAGTTCAAGTAGTGCAACAAACACAAACACAGAACACACAGGCAATGCAAGAAACAGGATATTTCACAGAATATCACAAGATCACAGGTATCAGCAGGAGATCACACAATGATTACACAGGATCAGCAGAAGCAGTATAAAAAAAAGGACCACAGAAACACAATATCACACACAGGTGATAGAATCAAGATCAGAGTATAGCAACAAAAAATTAGAACAGGATCACTAAGGACTCAGTAAAGATCCCCCTCACACCCCAGGATTCCACTACACTCGTATGATGTAGGGTCAAGGGGCTTGATGTTTAGGGTTTCTCTACCAAGCCAAGAGAAAGAAACAAAGAGAGAAAGAGATAAGAATTTTTACCACCAGAAGCTAGTTCTGGGATAACCAACTCCCGAACAGTCACCACAGGCAAAGAATCACCAAGAACCAGCCAAGAACCAGAAGCACCAACCCACACGAGGCGGATAGGTGCTCTGATACCACTGTTAGGTATCTATCCGCCTCGGATAATACGAACCAGGCACAAATACAGACTCAATAACGAATCCTATTATACAGAATAATACTCTAGGACTCAGAAATTGAAATTACAGTACAAAAATAGAAATAAAACGAGTATACGGGATAAAACCCTAAAACCAAAATATTGAGAATTTCGGCTCAGGACCAGTAAACCCAAACCACACAACAGTCACCAGAGAATCACCAAAGAGCCAAGATGGAAACCCACACAGCCTTCCACGGAAAAGCCCTCAGAACCAACACAAAGTCGCCCAATCGAACCACAGTAAACCCTAGAAAACAACTCACCAAACCCCAAACCCTAGATCACACTGAATCTGGAGGAAATGTCCACAAAGTTGGTGAACAAGTGAAGAAACACTCAGATCTTACACTCACACCCAAAATGACTAAGAAATATCACGAGATTTGTGAGATTTCTAGAGAGAGAAAATATCGCACAGGGAGAAGAAGGATCGAGAGAGTTAGAGAGAGAAGTGAGATATCAGTTATGAGATTAGGGTTTGGGCTGGGGTGTTTTAGTAGGGTTAAGCAAGGGTTGAGATCAAACCTGAACAATGGACGGTCAAGATACAACTAGAGGATCCGCGGACAAGGAATCGGATCCCGCAGTCCGAGTTCATGACCCGGACTCAACAAATGGGCAACACATGTATTGGGCCTGTTGCTGATTGGGTTGCCTGTGTGGGCTAAGCTCATTGCAAATGGGCCAAATGAATATAAGGGCCAATAATACAACAATTATAATACAGGCATGTACATAACTATAACATTGAGATTCAAACTATTTTCGTTCTTTTTCCTTTTGTTTTCAAATCAAAGAAGGTTGTCTTAAAATTTACAATCTGAAGATAAAAAGATTAAATCGCCGATAGTACATACGATAGTTTATACAACGTAGGCAGCAACAACAGTAATATCATCATATTTTCCTCCAAAATGTTCAACCCCGGCTTCAAAAGCTGCCACCTCAAAAGGGCTTGTGACTTTTTCATTAAAGATTGTCGGCGGGCCCCATTAGCCAGCATCCAAGCCGTTAGATACGGCGTATACCCCTCTTCCCCATGCAAAACCCCACCGTCGCCGCAATATCTTCTGGAAACATATATATTATCAAACAGCCCATCCGTCCCAACAACAACAACATCGCCGTGCTCCACCCCAACCACCATCTCCTCTGCCGCCTCAACCCCGCCCCATTGTTCGACGACGTTTTTCCATCGATAAGGAATGTTAAAAACTGATGCTTTGGGTTGAGAACTGATGAATTTTTAATTTCCATCTCTCGATCACCGCGAATCATTGCCGCCCAAGTTCGCCGCCGTAGGGATACGATGCGGCGGTGGAGGAACCCGGCGACTCGATTTCAAGAAAGCTTCTAGAAGGACTTGTTTTGGGTCTACGTCACTAGGCGGCGGTGTTTGATCTGTGCGGCGTTTTCTCATTAATTCTCGTGCGTACTCGCCGGCGTCGATGTCTTTCCTCGCCCACCCACCGACGCCGTCGGCTACTCCGATGACTTGTGCCACATCGGAGATGAAATGAGCGTCCTCACCGCGGGGCTTAGATGGGTTATCCTTGGGTAAGTAGAATGAATCAGCCATCATCGTCAACTTCCTAGGTCTCGAGATCCCCATTAATTGGAGATTTTTTTTCAAATAGTTTTTTGTTTCTGTGAATAGAATCAGGTAATTTTTCAAATATCTCTGTGTTTATGTGAATGTAATGAGAAATAAGTCTGATCAGCTTTTGGAATTTTATAAGAACGAGGATGTTAGTCCTGCTAGGGTTATGATAATTCCTAGAGAATGAAATTTCCGAGGTTTATAAAACTAATTTCTTACCTATTATATTGTATGTAGGATATTGATTAACTGGATTACTGTTTTGGAAAGTAAATATTTACGGATGGAATATTATCCTACTAACTTCATTACATATAAAAAATTTCAAGAATACATATTTTATGTGTTCTTTTAAATTTGTGTAAATATATATATATATATATATATATATATATACCAACCATGCAAAATCAAAAGAGTAGGTCTCACAGCAGACCATCTCACGGGTCTAAATCCTTGGGACGGAGCTCCAACACCCAAAATTAAAATCCAATAAACAAACAGGAAAAAGAAAAAAGAATTGGTTTCGATGAAATTGCGTCACTCTCCGAATGTCTCTTCCTCCTCACCTTTTTCTCCCTTGCTTCGTCAGACATATACCCAATCGCACGTCCTTTTATTATCTGGTCCAAGTAAAACGGCTTGTTTGTAAGCTTCCTCTGCTTCAATATAACTGTTTTAGCTGTTTCTGTTTCAATTTTGGATTAACCATCTGTCTTAAGCAGCACATGCAAAATGTGTGTAGTGTTTTTAGTGAATGTGGGTTTGGTTTTTACAAGCAATCGAGTGGTCTCTTGCTCCACGGCCACCTGAAATTTCTTTCCTTGACATCTGGCCGTTTTGGTGCGCATCCCATTTAAGGCCATCCTTGTTACGTTGAATTAAATAAATACAAGTAATCATGTAAAAGAGCACTACTAGTTTCAATATCCATTCTTATATTAATTTTCTAATAAAAGAAAAATAATACTGGTCTTCAACTTAAAAGTAAATATGATTTCACATAAAATAGCTTATGATACTTTTTAAAGTAAATGTGATACTTTTTAAATAACAAGTGATACTTTAAAACAAGACCGTATGAAATATTAGATTTATTAATATACTTTATAAGTAAATAATATCATATTTGTTAATTTGTTAATTTTAAAAAATCTACTTTTTAGAAAAATTGTGATACTTTTTAACAAGAATGTATATAACTTTACAAATATGGCAAAAATTTGTGTAAGACGGTTGCACGATGCGATGGGTGATTCTTTTAGTGTAAAAGTGATATTATTGGTGTAAAAAGTGATACCTTTTCTGAATACACTGAAATTAAGTGTATTCGGACAAAGTATCACTTTTTACACAAAAAGTATCACATTTTATTCTAAAAGTATCACTTTTTACCGTAAAAGTGCAATTCATCGCACTGTGCGACCGTCTTACAAGAGACCTAGTCTACAAATAAATAATATCAGTTTTGTTACTTTAAAAACGTATATTTTTCAGAGTAAAAGTGATACTTTTTTAATAAAAAAAATGACACTCTTATACAAGGTTATATATAACTGTGTAAGTAATTAATAATATCAATTACTTTGAAAACGTAAGCTTCTCATAGGAAAAATGATACTTTTCAAAGAAAAAACTATAAATGAATTAGTAAGTAGCAAATTTTAGGTAAAAAATATTATTTTTCAAGTAAAAAGTAATAGTTTTAAAGGAAATAGCATATAATTTTAAAAGATGTAATAAGTAATACTTTTACAATAAAAATTAATACTTTTCAAGCAAACAATGATACTTTTAAAGGGATTAGAAAATAATAATTTTTATAAGTAAAAGATAATAGTTTTACATGAAATAATATATAATTTTAAGGAATGTATTGAAAAGATAACTACAAACTTGTTGTGTTCAATGTTTTAGCTTATTGTTTTTGATATTATGTGAATCACTCTAGAAAGTGTCACCTTGTGTGGGTGTTTGCATGGCGTGCAGAGAAAGGGTCAAATATTATAACACCATTTTTGAACTTTAATCGCAAATATTCTTCAGCACCACTTTTTCCCCAGCATTTGTATTCTCCTCTGACATAGTTAATCATTACAGATGAAGAAATTGATAAATATCTTCCATATAAATCAAAACAACATTCATATCTATATATATAATAACCAAATCACTTATAAATAGTAAAAAAAAGTTTTTTCACGCCTAAACATGGCTTCCAAAATTAGTAAATTATAAAAATCGATTTTCACTTAATTCAATTTTGTAATCATTAAGTATGTTGCCTAAATTTCGGAAATTATTCTGCTAAATATGTAAACTTTGTAATCAATAATTGTATTAACAGAAACAAATATAATTATTGATTAGTATCAATAAATAGTTAATATCAGTACTCAATAATTGCTTAAATTTCGGGATTTATTCTGCTAAACATTAAATATCAGTAATCAATAATTGTATTAAAAGAAACAAATATACTTATTGATTAGTATTGATAATCGGTTATTATATTAATGGAAACGAATCTGTATTATACTATATTGATTCTAATATAACTGACAAAATTGTATTTTTTATAAAATCCAGTTAAATCGACTGCAATATCTCACAAATATCGTTAATTTCACTTAACTTATTTGAAACAAATTAAATTCTTACTGAAACAAAAAATATATCTGCTTAAGAAACAAATCCCCTTGAAACAAATTAAACTATAACATCTATGGAAAGGATCTTATTGAATTTTTACTATAATTATACACGACGGTCCTCCTATAAGTATTCGTGTTTAATGGTTTTTTTTTTCACTGCATTCATTCTTCAGCAACTGGAACTGGTAATTTCTCTGCAAAAAAAAGCATACAAGATTGAACAATTAACAATACCGAAAAAATGGCACCCACTATGTCATTGATCAAGGATATCAATATGCGCAAGAGTCAGTGGGTTATGAAGCTTAGATTGGTTCGTTTCTATGAAAAGCCAATGTATAACGACAATAGCCAAATTCAAAGCATGGAATGCGCGTTTCATGATTCAGAGCTAATACAGTTATTATGCATTTTTCGCAATTTTTTTTTTTGAAAAATATGCAATATACATTATGAAAAATTATGTGCTAATTCAATTAATTTTATCGCAGGGTGACCGGATTCATGGAACTATAAGAAAGATGCATGTGCCATAATTTGAAAAATTGTTGAGTGAAGGCAATGTCTATGTGCTAAAAGATTTTATTGTTGCTCACTATACCGACAAATACAAAACTACTTCTGTGAAATATAAGATTATGTTTCATGGAAAAACTTATGTTTTTCAAATGGATGATAATTCACTCCCTAGGTTTATGTATAATTTCAAAAGTTTCAGAGAATTGTCCAGTGTTGAAGGAGTTGATGGCACCATGCTTTTTGGTATGTATATTAAACTTTGTACTAATTAATTTTGATTTACGCAGAACATAAAATTCAATATATCAAGTTATTTTTGTGAAATAAGACATCATAGGAAAAGTTACAACTATGCAATCTGCTCAAACGAAGGAATACAAAGGAAAGCTGACGCATTTTATTGATATTACGCTTGAAGACTTGGAGTAAGATATCTTTAACACCTATTCATTATTTGAAATAATCGATTTTATTGAATAGTTTTATTTTATTTTATATTTAAAACAATCGATTTCAATAAATAGTTTTTTTTAATATTTAAAAAAATTGATTTTATTAAATAGTTTTTTTATATTTAAAACAATCAATTTTAATAAATAGTTTTTTTTATTTAAAACAATTGAATTTATTAAATAGTTTTTTTATATTTAAAACAATCTATTTTTTAAAGAGTTCTTTTTTTAATTATGTTTTTGTTAGTTATATTTCAACATTAAATTATTAGCTATTTACCTTTCAGCTTTTTTAAAATATTTTTTATTTAATAACTATGTGAATTGTTTTTTTATATTTAAAACAATTTATTTTAATAAATAGTTTTTTTTATATTTAAAACAATCGAATTTATTAAATATTTTTTTATATTTAAAACAATCGATTTTTTTAAATATATGTATAGATAGCAAAAGTTTATTTATTAACTTTTATAAATATTTCCTTACCAAAGTCAATAGTTTTGCACTATAAATATTGAACACAGTTCATAACCATTAACACTGATTTCACAACACATAGCACGACACAAACGAAATATGACATAGAAGCATATTATCGGGAACAGACACAACAATCACAGAGAAGCATAAGCCACTAACACTGATTTGAACAACAACAGACACAACAATCACAGAAAAGCATACTAACGGGAAACTAACAGTCAAGGATTATGAGAAAGCTAACAGGTTCGGTTGTCTTAGGCAGCAAGCGCAAGAGAAATATCATCAACCACGATGGTATTGTAATTTAATATTTTTATCATATTAATATTGTCTTTTTATAAATTATAATTTGAATTTTATAATTAATCATCTACTGTTAAATATGTGTAAAATGTGTTGGTATGTGACTTATCTGTAACATGTTTTTCCTTTTGATCTTTGTTCTTTTACTTTGATCGTTCTGTTCATCCTGAAACACAATAAATATATGGATTAGTTTAAAAATAATAAAATAACACTTCATGTTCTTTTAATGTAAAAAGAATTATCATAATTTAGAGGTCTGTAATTTAAAAAATGATATCATAATTTAGAGTTCTGTAACTTATCTTTTTGTGTGCTATTACTTTTCCATTTTAGATTTTCTTCAGCACCTTTTCGGATAACCTGAAAACGATATAAGAACAACAAAGTCACAGTTGTAGATCTGCACAAAAAAGTAATAGAACATTTTGTTAGAAAAATAATATAATAATTAAATATTTAAACATAACATTTAAAAACAAATTGCAAGATCTTACCTTTGTTTTGACACTTTAGAAGTGTGGACATGTCTGCCCGGTAGCATTTTATATTCAACTCCACCTTAGCCTTAGGGCAGCAGGAGAATGCAACAACGGAACATCGTTTCGGAATGAAGAAAATAGGAAACATTAGCGTACAAACACTAAAATCTTAGAAGTCTTCAGATCCTAACTAAAGGTTACTCTAAATGGCTACAGAGATTACCAAATCACTAAACATTTTCAACAGAAAAGCATTTGAATCCTTTGCTTAATGCACATGTTTCATATCCTAACTAAAGGTCACTCTAAATGGCTACAGAGATTACCAAAATAACTAAACATGTTTCATCTAAATGGCTACAATTCTGTCTTTGCATTTTTCTCAACAAATTGATCGACATTTTGAATCTTTTAGCTTTGCTATATGTCAGCAATATGCCTGATGCAGTTCTTTGGTTCTTATTTCGAAATACAAACTAAGAAGTTTCAAAAATTATATAAATAGATTTTTTTTTAAAATATCTACATATATTAAAAAAAGGTAGGGTAAACATATTAAGGGATTTTTCTAAGATAATCTGAAAATGATGTTAGTAAAGTTAAAATAGTTTTTTACAAAATCTATTACTTTCATAAAATCTGCAAAAGATAAAGAAAAAAAAAGAATGTATGTTAATAATTTTAATAAAAAGAAAAAATGAAAAAAAAACAAAAATACTCTTCTTACCGTTGATTTCACCGGCGCTGTGAAAAAACTTCGATCTATTTTTTTCTTCGGTATGTTCATAAAATCTTTAAAAGAAAAATAAAAAATTTGGTTAGAAAGAATTTTCATATATTTAATAAAAATAAAAAATGAAAATTAAAAAAAATACTCTTCTTACCGTTGATTTCACCGGCGCCGTGAAGAACTTCGATCTTTTCATTTCTGTTGATGTTGTGCACAAAAATTCTAGATCTGCTACAATTTACCCAGATCTAGGTTAAAAAATACATGCAAAAAATTATTTCGTGTCCGATTTATAAAAAGAAAGTGTTGTGTATTTTAACAATCTTGCAAAAATAAAATTAAAAAAAGACTCAGTACTAAAATTGGGATAAAAATTAAAACCCTAAATTTCCGATCAAAAGTTCTAAAATATTAGAAAAAACGGAGGTTTGAACTCGAAAACCCATTTTTTTGAACATGATCGAATTTTTATGTCGCCTCATCCCAAAATATTCGATAAACAGAACAAAAAAAAAAACTCAGTACTAAAAATTGGATAAAAATTAAAACCCAAAATTTCCGATCAAAAGTACTAAAATATTCGAAAAACGCAGGTTTGAACTCGAAAACCCCAGATTTTTGAACTAGATCGAAATTTTATGTCGCGTCATCCGAAAATTTTCAATCATCAGTACTTAAATCTTCAAAAAAATGGATGTTTGAACTCGGAAACCCCATTTTTTCGAAGGACAATCGTATTTTTGGTCGCCTCAAATTTTTTTCAGAAAAAAAACTTTCGAAAAATACGATTTTCGAACATATGGTGTGCATATACGAGCACAGATGTTTTCAAACATCTATTCATTTTTTGTAGATGAATAGAGGGATGAGGCATAGGAGAAGAGGGGCGAAGAAACCCACTGAAGCGAGGCGAAAAAATCTGAGGAAGAAAAAATGGGTTTCGGATGAAACCCTAGAAAATGGAAGCTTCTAGTTTTAGCCAAATAAGAGTGAGTTGTGAACCGTTGATTAAGAACACGTGTATCTGATCGTGTTGATATGAATTTAAAATGTTTGCTGAAATGTGTTTATTGGGCTTTAGTCAAAAAACTGATATAATTTGGTATTTAGGCTTACCTTAAGTTGGGCTTTTTTGTATTGGGTCTCCATTTATCTTTTACCGGTGATGGTACAAAATAGTCATTTAGAAAATGTAAAGATTAAAAATAGCCATGTTTTGTAGACACATTTTTTTTAGCCATTTTGTGGTGTAAAATGACATTCATACCCTTCTAGCATGTTTGTTTGATATTTGGGTTATTTCTCTCTCTTTCACTTATCTCTATGTATCTTCTTATTCTTTTTTTTTCAAACTTTTTTTAAGAAATCGAACCTGTATTTCTCATTTTTAAATATTCAATATGTGTGTTGAATTATAGATATCGAAAAGAGGATTAATTTGATATATTATACATGCAAAACGGATTTAAAACGAAAAAATTATGTGAATTCAAAGTTTTTTGGAAAAAAAATAACTAGGTTATAATACGTGATAGAACTGAATGTTGTAACTCGAATTCGAGTCACAGTTACTCGAAATCGAGTCTCGAATTCGAGTTACTGTAAACAGTGACTCGAATTAGAGTCACAGAGATGTGTGTTTTGTGTAGTTAAATTGGCTCAAGGGCAAATTGGGTTTCTCACACCCCAAAATGGCTAAAAAAGATGTGTTTGAAAAAGATGGCTAAAAAACATCTTGGTTTGTTGGGAATGGCTAAAAAAACCGACTGTATCTTTTATATTTTGTAGGATTGAAAATTGTTTAGTGGGCTATGAAATATGTTTGTAAATTTCATAGAATCTTTATTTTTTAATGTGTATTTTAATGTGTAGATAAATTATTATAATTAGTATTTAATATGTATTTAATATTTAATATTTTATTTTTTAATCTGTATTTTAATGTGTAGATAAATTCATTTCATATCATTCAAGTTTCAGCGTAGACAGTTTCCTCTAATTGTTTCGTATGCAATGACCATTAACAAGAGACAAGGACAATCTCTCTCAAATGTGGGCATGTATTTGAAAAATTCTGTTTTCAGTCATGGTCAATTATACGTTGATGTCTCTCGAGTTACGAATCCTAAGGGGCTGAAAATATTAGTTCGTGGAGACGATAAATCGAAAAACAAACAGACGAATAATGTTGTGTACAAGGAAGTATTCCAAAATGTGTAATTATTGAATGTAGTTATTACCTTGATTTATTTTTCTCGATTTTCTATCTTTCAATTATACAGTCTTATTTATTTTAATCTTATATATACACGCAATTTACATTCAACAATACATTTCATCACATCCCGTGCGTCGCACGGGTCAAATACTAGTAATTCTAAAAAAAATAAAAATAAAAATCCTTAACTATAAGAAAATTTCTAGAAGTTGCCCATATATTCTCGCTCTAGTTAATCCTGAATTAATTTCTTAATTATGGCCCGAATTTCCCTCCATGAAAACACGCCTAGCTAACTCAAATCTTCACAACCTTCCTTGAGGGTTGGCTTGATAGGCAAGAAACTTCCAAGAGCTTGAAGCCATGTCGTTCCCATTTGACAGTTTCGACAGAAACTACACACTCCAAAGAGTAGCAAATTTACAAAATTGACACAACTTAAATTTCAAAATTGTTGTTGTGAATACGGGTATGGATTATGGATCCGTCTCACGGATTTAGATCCGTGAGACGGTGTCACATAAGTTTTTGTCAAATCAAAAAAAGAATTGATAATAATAATAATTAATCAAGTCGAATGGATTAATTAAAATTGATAATTAATATGTCAAATTTATATTATTAGAAAGAATTTTATACCCTAATAAGCTTATTTTTATATTGTATAAAACTAGAGGAAACACCAAATTCAATCAATCAGTCATCGAACTGAGTTCGTATATATATATATATATATATATATATATATATATATATCTGCATTTGAATTATAGACTGCTATATTTTTTTATATTTGTGCATTTTTTTCTTCTTAAAGCTCAAGTTTAATCTAAAATTTCTATGAGGTAGTCTCCGATTACACGGTCTAACGGTTAAATGAATCCAGCCTAATAGATTTATCTGACCCGCGGACCCAGTCCAATGACTCAGCGAAACGTCTAATACTTTTTAGGGGAATATTACTAATATTTTTCCTCAAAACTACTAATACTTTTTATTATAAAAATAAATACTTTTTAGGGAATTACTAAAAATCTTCTAGGAGAAAAAATAGTATTTTTCAGGGTAACTATTGATACATTTTACAGGGTTGACTAATACTGTTGACGGAATTAAAATCTAGTATTTCTTAGGGGGACTATTATGTATTTTCAAGTGAACCATTAATACATTTCAGATGGACTACTAATATTTTTCACATGAAAACATAATACTTTTCAGTGCTAGCTCTCGTGATATTATATCATTATCTCAAGTGAACTACAATACTGATACTTTTCAGATGGATAGCTAATACTTTTCAGACAGACTGCTAATACGAGTCCCTAAATATTTGTATCGAAGCAAGCATATTGACACTCGCTACCACTACATACGACAATGCATTTTAATAAAGGATGTGCCAGAGGAATATAAGAAGTCTCAAGATGAAATTGTTGACATCTTCACCAAACCACTCAAGCATATTGAAGTACTTCATCAAATTTAGCAAATCAAATCTAAAGGGTGTTGGACGTTAAACTTAATTTGGTCTAAAATAATATTGGGTTTGAAAACATATTTAAGTTAAAAGATAAAAAAAAGTGTCCGAGCCCAAAAGGCCCAAGTTTTAGAATTTCTCTAGAAATTAATGTCTTATGAATTAGGTATATATTTTGGATGATGATTCTAGTTGATGAATTATAACCGGAAGTTGTCTTAATATAAATAGGGGTTTCTTACTCATTTTATATATAAGAAGCCAAAAATTTGAGAAGAATCAATAAAAGTGAACATTGTTCGAAAAAAGCTCTCTTTAGTCTCTCTCTATATATATATCCCTCTTCCAATTTCCAAGTTCTAAATAGGTCATTTTAACTAAATTGAGACAATCCTCCTCCAACAAACATACATTATCATTCCAAATTAAAGTTTCAATATGGACATCATTACTATCAATTTTATCCAATTGTATATTATTATTCTCTAATTTACAATCTGAAGATAGATAAAAAGATTAAACTTCGCCGATACATTATGCGCGTAATTAATTCAAGGTAAGTAGCAACAACAGTAATATCATCATATTTCCCTCCAAAGTGTTGAACCCCAGCTTCATAAGCCGCCACTTGAAAAGGACTTGTGGTTCTTTTATCCAAAGATTTGCGGCGGGCCCCATTAGCTAGCATCCAAGCCGTTAAATCCGGTGTATATTTCTTCCTCATGCATAACCCCACCGTCGTCTCAATATCTTCCGGAACATATTATCAAACAACCCATCGGTCCCCACAATCACAACGTCGCCGCGCTCCACCCCTACCACGATCTCCTCCGCCGCCCCGACACTGCCGCTCGACGAAGTCTTCCCCATCTGATAAGGAAAATTGAAATCGTTCTTTGTCTTGGAGAATCATCATTGAAACTTTCCATCTCTGATCACCACGAATCCGCTGTCGCCCAAGTTTGCCGCGCGGAGGATGTCTCCGGCCAGGGATATAATGCATGCGGTGGATGAACCGGGCGACTATGTTTTCAAGAAAGCTTCTAGAAGGACTTGTTTTGGGTCCACATCGCTAGGGCGGTGGCCTTTGACTGCATCGGCGGCGTTTCTCATTAGCTCTCGTGCGTACTCGCCGGCGTCAATGCCTTTCTTCGCCCACCCGCTGACGCCATCGGCTACTCCGATGACTTGCGGGACTTCGGAGATGAAATGAGCGTCCTCGCCGCGGGGCTTGGACGGGTTATCCTTGGGTAAGTAGAATGAATCAGCCATCATGGTCAACTTCCTAGGTCTCGAGATCGCCATTAATATTAGAGAATTTTCAATCGTTTGAATCAGATAATTTTTCAAATATATCTGTGTTTCTGTGAATTGTCAGTTTTGGGATCCTTCTAACGGATTTCTTTGCCTTAGACCGTCTGATATGATTTTTTGTCAATTTTCCAACACTTACGAAACAACACAACAAGATTCTCTACGAATCAGTTATAATAATTTTCCGTTATATATATATATATATAAAAAACCTTAACCCTACGCAACTCATAATACTTAAAAAATTAAAGATTACCCAAGAATGTACATTTATCGGATTTGATGACCTTTTGGAATTTACATGTCTAATAAATTACAAAAATTCCTCTCAATATAAAAACGATCGAATAAAAAATGAAAATGAATTGAACACCAAGTCATGACGTTTTATAGATGGAAAAATTTCAATGAAACAAGTAGATATGATTACGGATCATCGTCGATTTGATTTCGATCGAGCTACAAGACAATACAAAACATATTAATCTTGAATCTTCAATCTTGAATCTTGGCAATAATAAAGATAATGTCATCAACTTTCCCTCCTTTATGATATTTTCCAGCCATTCTTGATGCAATGGAATATGGCGTATCAAGATACCTATCAAATGAATTGTAAAGCGCAAGATTTGCCATGTTACAGCACTGTTCCATTAGGCTGTGTTGATACCCAAATAAAACATGATAATTATTTTATGTACACCGAGTCTCCCGGAGAGCCCAAAGACCTCGGAGACCAGAAGAGCCGACTGGAGACCCCGAGAGTCCGGGTCTCCCGGAGAGCCCAGAGACCCCGGAGAGCCCGGAGACCAGAAGAGCCGAACGGAGACCCCGAGAGCCCGGGTCTCCCGGAGAGCCCAGAGACCCCGGAGACCAAAAGAGCCGACCGGAGGAGACACGTGTCCCACTCAATAAGACAGGGAGGAGACACGTGTCCCACTCAATAAGACAAGTGTCCCATTAATAAACTCATGCACAACAAGGAGGAGACAAGTGTCCCACTCAAAGAGACAAGTGTCCATTAATCAACTCATTCACAATAAGGAGGAGACAAGTGTCCCACTAATAGCTTAGATGTAATGATTGCTAGGCTATCAAATGTAATAAGTATAAATATGATTGAAGAGAGAAAAAAAGAAGGAGATGGCTAAAAAAAATGATTTCTGT
The DNA here is from genome assembly GCA_016081115.2 of Rehmannia glutinosa. Lineage (NCBI taxonomy): Eukaryota > Viridiplantae > Streptophyta > Magnoliopsida > Lamiales > Orobanchaceae > Rehmannia > Rehmannia glutinosa. The sequence continues at coordinate 15,132,894 of CM071933.1, forward strand.
ACTTTACCTTGGCCATTTAATAAACAAAAAAGGCACTTACAACCATTTATTATATTCACTATTTTTATATTTGATTCCTTGTTGACCAAATTTGACGTCAACAAATTGGCGCTAGAAGGAGGGCCTCCTACCTGTTAAAAAAAAAGGAGGGAAAAAGAAATATCTTTTCTACATGGCAGCACAAACGGAGGCTTGATTGATTCTTTTATGATTTTGGAAATATGTTATAGTTTCTCACTTCAATTGAAAGCAGCATGACTTGAGCCCCTATGATTTCTAAGAAAGTCTTGCCTATGCTTCCCAAAATTATCGTCCAAACGATCTATCGACGTTCTGCGGGTCAATTCTACTCGTAAATGTACAATTTTCTGTCAATCCATAGCTCGGGGGCCATCACATAAGGAGGAAGGCCATTGTGCTCATTTCATCTCAGTATCGCCTCGACCTAGCATCGAGCGCCGTAAAAATCGCCTCGGCCACGCGCCGAGCGCCGCAAAAATCGCCTCGGCCACACGCCGAGCGCCGCCAAAAATCACCTCGGCCATGCACCGAGCGCCGCAAAACATCGCTTCGGCCACGCGCCAAGCACCGCGAGCACAAAACAAAGACTTGGTCACGCACCAAGCACAAAACAAAGACTTGGTTACGCACCGAGCACAAAACAAAAAACTTGGTTACGCACCAAGCACAAAAACAAAGACTTGGTCACGCACCAAGCACAAAACAAAGACTTGGTTATGCACCGAGCACAAAACAAAGACTTGGTTACGCACCGAGCACCGAGCGCATATAGGCCTAGCCAGAAAAGGCCTAGCCCGAGCTCCTTTCATTTTATCGCCCCGACCTAGCATCGAGAGCGCATCTCGGCCTATCCCGAGTTTATCTCATTGCATCTCATCGCATCTCATTTCATCTCATCTCGGCCTAGATCGAGCGCATCTCGGCCTAGCCCGAGTTCATCTCATTTCATCTCAACACATCTCATCTCATCTTATTACATATCACCTCATTTCATCTCATCTTGACCTAGCTCGAGCTCACCTCGGCCTAGCCCGAGCACATCTCATCTCGGCCTTGCTTGGCCTAACACAAACGCAAAAAAAAAAAAAAAAAAAAGAGGGCATTTATGCACTCAACTCTTAAAGTTCTAGCCCGACTCAACATATCTCTTCCTCGGCCTAGAACTTGGGGGCCTTGTTGATACCCAAATAAAACATGATAATTATTTTATGTACACCGAGTCTCCCGGAGAGCCCAAAGACCTCGGAGACCAGAAGAGCCGACCGGAGACCCCGAGAGTCCGGGTCTCCCGGAGAGCCCAGAGACCCCGGAGAGCCCGGAGACCAGAAGAGCCGACCGGAGACCCCGAGAGCCCGGGTCTCCCGGAGAGCCCAGAGACCCCGGAGACCAGAAGAGCCGACCGGAGACCCCGAGAGCCCGGGTCTCCCGGAGAGCCCGGGACCAGAAAAGGCCTACCAAAAGACCAGCTCATCAACTCATGCACAACAAGGAGGAGACACGTGTCCTACTCAATAAGACAAGTGTCCCATTAATAAACTCATGCACAACAAGGAGGAGACAAGTGTCCCACTCAAAGAGACAAGTGTCCATTAATCAACTCATGCACAATAAGGAGGAGACAAGTGTCCCACTAATAGCTTAGATGTAATGATTGCTAGGCTATCAAATGTAATAAGTATAAATATGATTGAAGAGAGAAAAAAGAAGGGAGATGGCTAAAAACAATTTCAGATCTTTACCTTGGCCATTTAATAAACAAAAAAGGCACTTACAACCATTTATTATATTCACTATTTTTATATTTGATTCCTTGTTGACCAAATTTGACGTCAACAGGCTGTCTTTGCGGCCTTCAGTTGTACCTCGACGTACAATCTCCAAGATCTCACTTGCATGCATGTTGTCAAACAACCCATCTGTCCCGACAACAACTATATCCCCTGCTTCAACTTCAACCTCAATCTCCTCGGCCACACTCGGATTATCTTTAGTGGTCCCCAGCTGATATGGACAGTTGAACGTTCGCTGCTGTTTGGGGGATTGGTATAAAACGTCGCCGTTTCTGATGACTAGAAATCCACTGTCCCCGACGTTCGCAGCGAATAACCTGTCGCCGGAAAGTGTGATGATGCAGGCGGTGGAGGATCCTTGTGCGTTGGTGTTATCGTACGCATCCTGCAAAACCCTTTTAGGGTTTACGTGTTCGCCGCGTTTCGTTTGTTTGTGGAGAGCGAGAACGGAGTTGAACATGAGTTGGCGCGCGTACTCGCCGCCGTCGATTCCAGATTTGATCCAACCGCCGACGCCGTCTGCCACCCCGATGGTCTGCTCCTCCGCCGAGATAAAATGGGCATCATCTCCTCGTGGCCGTTTGGGATTATCCTTTGGTATGTAAATGGACGCAGCTATCATCTTCAAGAAAACCTTATTAATGGATGGCTTTGTCAAGGATGACTGATCCGACGCAGTGACTTGCGGCTTGTCACATGTAAAACGAGCGTCAGAAAGCATCATCATACTTCTGGGTTCTGGGATCGCCATGATATTAATTGAGAGTTTTGAGAGTATTTTTTTGTGTTTTTTTTGTTTTGTGAATGAAGAGAATGAAATGAACGTTAAGGACGATATATACAAATGAAATAGGGTTACATAATCAAGAATCAAGATTTGTGTTTTTTAACCAAGTACGAATCAAGATATCTTATGATACTGCCATAATTAGGATTTGGGTTACATGACTTAATGTGCGGTCGGTTAAATGTGTAAAGCTTCTAGAATTGCTCATAATTTTATATATAGGAATTGTATAAGGAAAGTCCTTATATATATATATATATATATATATATATATATATATATATATAGGGCTATGAGTTTATTAACTACATGTAAAACTTTCCTAATATGAAACTTCCCATACCTAGCTATTTAATTGAGTTACTTTCTTGGAAAGTAATAAATACTACCTTAGGGTTAGAATTCTACATGGGAAAATAAGGGCCTGTTTGTTTATGTTTCCATGGTCCATTTCCAGTTTCTGGAGTTGGAAATAGAATTTTGAGAATTTATTGGTTTTCGTGTGGAAATTGGGATTCTGTTTGGATGAATGAATTGAAATGTGTTTTATGTAGGGTTGGAAATGAGATTGTGTTTGGTTTGAGTAGTTTTGAAATATTATTTTATGTATATAATAATTGAAAAGTTGGTAGTGGTGGGATCCACTTCAATATTTTAATTTGAATATATAATATTATATTTGTAAGATTATAGTTGGTGGGTCCCATTAGATAGTTATAATTTAAAAATAGTAATATTTTAAGTAGATAAAGTTGATAATGGTGGGTCCCACATATATAATTGGGTTAAAATATGAGAATAGTGATTGATAAGCAATGATGAGTAATGTAGGGTAGTGTATAGGTTTGAGAATAGAAATTATAGGTTTGAAATGTTGTTTTATGTGAAAAATAGAAAATGAAAATGATGATTTCCATTGGAAATTTTATGAACAAATATGATTCCACTTTTATGTATAGTTGGAAACTGGAAAAAGACTATTGGAAACATAAACAAACAAGGCCTAAGATTTTTAGTCATGTAAGTTTGACCTTTTTGAGAATTAGTCCTCTAAGTTGTTAATTACCTTCATATTTTAGTGTTTTAACTTTCAAATTTCTAGATATCCAGTCTTTTAACTTTCAATTTTTTTAGATATTCAATCCTTTAAATTATCAATTTTACTTTTTGTCCTATAACTTAACAAATTTCATAAATTTAGTCCTGTAACTTAGCAATCGTTAAATTTAACTAATTTATTAAAAGGTTAGTACCCACACTTAACATTTTTTTATGGGACCAAGAGTAAAATAACTAAACTTCAAGTTTTGAAAATTAAATTAAATTATAAAAGCAATTAAAATTAATTTGATTAATAAAAATTAAAATTAATTTGATTAATAAAAATTAAAATAAATAGAAATTTCTAAAACAATTATTGAATTTTGGAAAAATTAAAGTAATTGCATCAAATTAGTAAACAAAGAATAATTTGTCATATTTATGTAATTAACCTTTGATGAGGAGAATTATCCCTAAGAAATGGATATGGATGTACAGGACACATTTATTTCAGAAGGTTTAAAAAAGTGATTCTTAAAATATTTTTTTAAAATTAATATTTTTTATTTAAAATTTAACTAAATTAAAATTTTCAATTTTCATAAATTTAATTTTTTTTTGAAACAAAAATAAAATTTAATTAAGAAATGACTAAATTTTTGAAACTTGTTGAGTTATAGGACCAAAAAGAAAATTAATAAGAAAATTAATAAGTTAAAAGATTCAAACACATCATCAACGCTATATACTAAAAGAGAAAACAAAGTTGACACATGTCATCACCTCATGAATTTTGACATGTGTCAACCCCTCATTCTCCCAATTCCACATGTCTACTTTATAATTATCCATGTGGCATTCCTATCTACAAATTGAAGGTGGATTAATAATATATTTTTGAATTTAAAATATTACAAATATAACTTAAAAGACAATAACAACTTTAAGAGATAAGGAGTAATCTAAATATCAAAGATTTAACTACGCTATCATTTGGAACTATTATCTTCCAAAAATATATTTGGTACCTTTTAATTTTCGATTTATGCTAACTCTAACGTATATTTCAAATTACTATTATTAGATCCCGGTTTGACCCACTAACCAATTATATTCATAATTAAATAAATAGTTTAAACCAATTTGCAATCAAATTAAATAAGCTCATCATAGAGATAAATGAGCCTACCCCAACAATTAAAGTTAAAATAATCCAATTTATTCAATTATCGATCTGAGGGCGGATATTGATTCATGATCCAATCAAATTATCTTTAATTTTCTCAACAAATTCGAGAAACACATCAATGAATTAACAACCAATAGAAATTGGGGTTTGACATACATTAAAAAATATTATCTTTCAAAAATATAATGAGTAGGTCTCCTGTGAGACCGTCTTACAGATCCTAATTTGTAAGGCGGAGCCCAAGACCCGATCCAAAGATCAGGATCCATTACAAAAAAGGGAACAGAAATTGCAGAGTATCTCTGTCCTCATCTCAACGGAAATCTTCAAATTTTCTCTCATCTTATCTGTATAAATCTGCAAATCTACCTCTCATCTTCTCTACTAAAATCTGCAAATATCTCTCTCATCTTCTCTATGGAAATCTGCAAATTTTTCTCTCTTATTTTCTCCGTCGTTGCAATCTTTATATTGTCTTCTTCGCCACCCGCACAATATCCTCCACAGCCCCGCACCTCTCTATCCCGATGAATCTCCTCCGCACAACTCCATTGTCACCACCGTAAAACCACCATCATAAACCTCATCCATTTGCAAATATTTGTGCCACCGCACAAACATCTATACCACTTTCAAAGATTGTTGATTGATGTTTGGATTGGAGCGGAAACAGAGTGATTATTCTCAATTGATTGAAATTAATCTAGTTGTGATGTTTCAGAGTTGTTGAATGAAGAAATACAAAGATGAAGAACAGAACTTGATCTATAATTATAATAAGAAAATACTAATACTTTTAATAGAAAAACTAATATTTTCCAAGAAAACTACTATTACTAGTTTATTATTTTGAAAACATATACTTTTTAGGTTAAATTAATACTTTTTCTAATAAAAAGTGATACTTTTAAATAAAATTTTATGTAACTTTGCAAGTAATAATCAGTTTTGTTATTTTGAAAAACATATACTTTTAAGAATAAAAATAATACTTTTATAATAAAAAGTGGTACTTTTCGAGCCTCAAGTGATACTATGTCAAGAGAACTACTAATGCGATTTTGTTCTTTGAAAACATATATTTTTAAAGTAAAAGTGATACTTTTTTTAATAAAAAAATGATACTTTGGAACAAGACTGTATATAACTTTGCAAGTAGATAATCAATTTTGTTACTTTTATAATGTATATTTTTCAAAGTAAAAATAATACTTTTTTAATAAAAAATGATACTTTTCGAGTCTAAAGTGATACTATGTCAAGTAGAACTACTAATGTATTTTTTGTTACTTTGAAAACATATACTTTCTGGAGTAAAGTAATACTTTTTTTAATTGTTGCCAAATAAGCTATGCTCCTTTGGGGCTTGGAAAATTGTTGCCTAGCCTAACCTATCACCAAGTCGGGCTGGTTTTGACATCTATAATCATGACTTAAAGCAATATGTTTTTCTTCATACTTTGATATTTTCTAACAAAATCCGTACGTGCTGAATATATATAGATATTTGTGTGTATATTTATGTATAAACATAAAAAACATAGATGTAATATTGTTAAAGTTAAAAAAGAATGTAAAAAATGAATAACTTATGCGAAATGACAGTGTAATATTTTACAAAGAATATTATTTACTACTAATAACTACTAATACCGGTCTCTGCTAATTAAATAAATAAAATTATCACCGGGTTGGTTTTTGTGATTCGTCTAATAAATTTTGGCCCGTTAGACCGGCTGATGGGTATTTTTGTTATTTTCAAATTGTTGATTCGTACGAGCTACATATACATATATAGAATACCAATCTTCAATCTTCAATTAAAAAAAAAAAGTAATACCATCAACTTTCCCTCATGTATGACATTTTTGAGCTCTTCTTAATGCAATAGAATATGGCATATCAGTTGTACCTCGATGTACAATCTCCGAAATCTCACTTGCATGTATGTTATCCAACAACCATTTAATTATTCGAAGAATTTCTAAAATTTCACTAGAAATGTCTTAAAAATATCTTAGATATTATTTGAAGAAAGTTTATAGAAATTAAACTAGAAATTAGATATTTTGGAGGATAATTCTAGTGGATGAACATTAGATTAAATAAATTCTAGGCATTGTTTAGGAAGTTGTCTTAGTATAATAATAGAGGATGTTTTCATCATTTTATGAAAAACCAAAATTTGAGAAGAATCAATATAAACAAATATTTTTCCACAAAAAAAAAAATCTTTCGTTTCTTAGCCTAAATAGCCTCCTCTTCCTATAAAGAAAATAATTCCTCTTCGAATTGTTAATTTCTAAATAGAAGCAGTGACCATCTTCAAGATCTGATGCGCTGCCGTTTTCAAGAAAGCTTCTAGAAGAACTTGTTTCAGACCACGTTCTACTCGTTGTCGTCAATGCTTTTCCTCACCCACCCATCAACGACGTCAGTCACTCCGATGACTTATGCATCATCTGACATAAAACGAGAAGAACCAGCATCTTTGGATTGCCATTAGAGTTTTTCATCAAGTATTTTTGTGTTTATGTGAAATAAAATTAGATATTCTATATTTATGCTTAGGTTACGAACTCCACATGTACACACTTTCAGTTTCGTTTTTCTGCCACTCACACCACTTCCTCCACCGGGCGATTACGAGACTGAAGAAATTTGTGCAGCTAAAGGTCTTCTACTGCTCGAACATAGCGGCGGAGGTTTTTGTCTCTCTGCTGGTGAAATCAACAGCGAGATTTAATTAGATATGCAACCTTGATAACCGTTAGTTAACTGGATCTGTTCAGCAAAGTCGCATTAGCTCTGTCTATCTTGTTGCTTCTAAATCATATATTGGGTGACTTTTAATGTAATATTCTACATAAATAAATTAAGCTTGATGGTAATTGTAAGTTTTCTAGAAACTAAATTGTGTTTTATTCTATTTTGGAAACTGTGTTATCTGTCTAATGCAAATTAGTGGTTCAGATTTCTTTATCATATTTTGAGCACCAAATGTTTACCAACTTTTGAAGTCCATCGTTTTTATAATACTCGAGTATCATAAACATGCCAAATTCCTCCATGATTTAAGATTAATTATTAGATATAATCCTTCACTTGAAAATCACATTGCAATATCCCACAAGAACCTAGAGATGTTATAAAAAATGTTCTTCATTCAAAAAACTTGAAAATCACATTGCATATTCTTTATCTTGACTATTTGATGAGCTTGTATTGTCTGCAGAGTAAATAGAAGATTTCAATAGAGCTTCTCATTTAGGATTACGAAATTGTGGTTTTTGGTATGCAATATTGTTCCACTTTTTGCATCACTCTTGCATCTGAGTCGGCCTCATGCTTGTTTTGTGTTCATACTTGGAGCAACAACAACTTTCCAAGTATTTGTTTACATAGTTATTATTGTCTAATTTTCAAACACATCATTTAGTCTAATTTTCCGTGAAATCTCCAAAAAGAAAATTAATTGATTTGTTTATCATGGAGGCTAAATTCCTTTTGAATTAGTGAGGGATATATTGCGTATGGGAAAGTGAATTCTCATCACAACTAGAGTTGTACAAATTAATTGTAACTCAGTTGAGTATTTATAACCCACGTCTTTGACATGTGATCAAATGGTTTAAATCCCAATACTCCCACCCTTCCCAAGATATCCTAAAAATAATAAAAAAAAATATCACGATCGGAGTTGTAAAGTGGGCTGGGTTGGGTTGCGTTGGTCGGATTGGCCCAAAATTCCGCAGATCAATTATTTTTGTGGCTTTGTCTGACCCTTATTTTAAAAATGCATGTAAATTGTACAGGCTCGGTTCATTTTTTTAGCGCGAATGGGTCCAACCAAATAAGTTATGCTTCTTTGGGGCCTGGGAAATTGTTGCCTAACCCAACCCTATCATCAAGTTGGGCTGGTTTTAAAATCTCTAATCACGACTTAAAGCAATAAATTTTTCTTCATACTTTGAAATTTTCTAACAAAAGATGTACGTGCTGAGTATATATAGATATTTGTGTGTATATTTATGTATTCACATAAAACATAGATGTAATATAGTTAAAGTTAAAAAAGAATGTAAAAATGAATAATTTATATGAACTGACGATATAATACTTTACAAAGAATATTATTCACTACTATTAACGGGTAGAATTTTAATATTCCTACTAGAAATCCGAAATACATATCAATTTTTAAAAAAAAAATACATTAACATAAAACATAGTGCGGTCCTACTAAATTGCAAATGCATCACATTTATTGAAAAATACACTAACTTTTTTTAACAGAAAAAAATACATTTATTTAAAGCATAGTACGAATAGAATTCTCTGATAATTTAAAAGTAATAATAAAAAATAAGGGCTAGTACTTATTTCGAATTAAATGATTAATAATCAGGTTTTTAATGATATCTATGCATTAGGTTTTTAAGTTACTAAAATTTTAATTTATTTCACTAATAGATAGGGTTCGGAAATGGGCCTATTAAGTGTCTTTGATTGGGTATTTGAACCTTGAAAATTCTGAAATATTTTTTTCTGTTATTTTGGATTTAATTTATTTACAGATTTGAAGTTTGTCAGATTTGAGTATCCTCTATATAATAGAGAAAAAGTCTATAAAAGATTCAAACACATCATCAACGCTATATACTAAAAGGGAAAACAAAGTTGACACATGTCATCACCTTATTAATTTTGACATGTGTCAACCCCTCATTCTCCCAATTCCACATGTCTACTTCATAATTATCTATGTGATGTTCCTATCTACAAATTAAAGGTGGATTAATAATATAATTTGAATTTTTTAATTTAAAATATTACAAATTTAATTTAAAAGACAATAACAACTTTAAGAGATAAGGAGTAATCTAAATATCAAAGATTTAACTACGCTATCGTTTGAAACTATTATCTTCCAAAAACATATTTGGTCTATATGCACCTTTGAATTTCCGATTTATGCTAACTCCAACGTATATTTCAAATCACTATTATTATATTGGATCCAAGTTTGACCGACTAACCAATTATATTCACTATTAAATAAATAGTTTAAACCAATTTATAATCAAATTAAATAAGCTCATCATAGAGATAAATGAGTCTACCTCAACAATTAAAATTAAAATAAACTAACTATTCAATTAGCGATCTGAGGCTGGATAGTGATTCATGATCTTATCAAATTATTATTAATTTTCTCAACAAGTTCGAGAAACACATCAATGAATCTAACAATCAATAGAAATTGGGGTTTGACATACATTTAAAAATATTATCTTTCAAAAATATATTTAGTTTATATGTACCTTTTAGTTTCTGATTTTTTGTTTCTACATGATTCAAATCTACGTCCTTGACATGAGATCAAATGATTTAAATCCCACCCCTCCCAGTATATTCTAAGAAAAACGTTTTTTAAAAAAATCACGACTAGAGTTGTCAAGTGGGTTGGGTTGAGTCGCTGATTGGGTTGACCCAAAATTCCCTCGATTAATTATTTGTGTAGCTCTGTCCAATCCTTGCTTTAAATATACATGAAATTGTATCGACTCAGTCCATTGTTCAGCCCAACTGGGTCGGACCAAATAAGTTATGCTTCTTTGGGGCCTGGGAAATTGTTGCCTAGCCCGACCCGATCATCAAATCGGGTTGGTTTTGACATCTCTAATCACGAATTAAAGCAATATATTTTTCTTCATACTTTGAAATTTTCTAACAAAATATATACGTGCTGAGTATATATATATATATATATATTTGTGTGTATATTTATGTATTAACATAAAAAAACATAGATGTAATATTGTTAAAGTTAAAAAAGAATGTTTAAAATGAGTAACTTATACGAAATGACGGTGTAATACTTTACAAAGAATATTATGTACTACTAATAACTACTAATACCGGTCTATGCTAATTAAATAAATAATATGAAGCCCCGATTTTTCTGAGCTTATAATTGATCCTTATTGTCGTTTATACATTTGATCGACTATTTTACCGCATCATTTTGACGGGTAATTATTAATAATATATACATTTTGTACTTTATTTCATTTTATTTAATTACTTGTGATCATGATCTTTATTAATTCTATTTTGCATTTATGATCACTTGGTTGATCATTATTACTATTTTTGTATTTATTAGTCACCTTAGAATTTTAAGAGACTATTTATTTTAGAGACTTTTACCTTATAGAATTAAGATTTTGATTTAGATTAAGTGATCATGAGACTCATAAGTGATCAAGGAAATCACTAATTATTTTGGAGATTGATATATTTCATCTATTATCATCAAATTTGGGACAAAAAAAATATATGGAATTAGCATAAAGCCCCTAGTATGGACGGCCATGATGATATTTTTGGAGTAAAAATATCATCCAACTCTTGTACACCTACACCTTATATTAGTCATCTTGTGTATAATTATACCATTAATTCAAACATTATACACATCATCTCTTACATTACTTCTTTAATATTATTTTTGCCAACATGTTGGAAGTCTTCCAACTTTCCATTCAAACATTCTCATGCCCATACCTTTGACCTTCAAAATGTTCCCCATGCAAGAGGCAAAATGCAAGACACAATTTAAACAAAAAATCCCCTCCCTCTCAACCTATGTGGACGGCCACATACAAGGAAATGAACAAAATTTGTTCATTTTACACCAACACATTCATCTCCTACACAAAATCCTCCTCATTCTCTCTAAACTCCCTACTTCTCTCTACTCTTCTTCTTACTTTTTTCTTCAACACTTAGAAAATTTTCAAGATTTTTCCTCCTTATTCTTCATAAAATTCGAACCAAACCTATACTACAAGGTAAGAAATTTTATCTTCAATCCATTTTTGATATCACATAGTTCATCTCTTCCACTTTATTAACTTAAGTTTGAATTTGATTTGGAGGTACATTTAGAATACCATTTGAAGATTAGAGCTTGACATCATCTTGAAGAAGGACTTCAAGAATTGAAGATCAACTAGTAGAGAATTTGGACTACAAGGTAAGAATTGGACACTAGAACCCTTCTTTCCTCTTCTTTCTATTTTTTTCAAATTTTAACACCCCTTTTTCATTTTTGAGAAATAGGGGCTGACCTTAGGTGATTTTGGAGTTGAACCAAAATTTCCAATTTTTAAGCTTCAACTAGTCTCCAATCACCTACTACACAAGGTAAAGTATAGTCCTTCTCATTTTCTTTTTCTCCTTAATTTTTCTCTCATTTTTCTAACTTCAAATTTTTGATATTTCTTGACTTAGGGGCTGACCTAAGAAGCCTCATCCAAAAATTGTGAAATTTATCCTTTTATTTCACAATTTCCAATTTTAAGGTGGGTGGAAAAATATTTTCCAACTATTACGTGTTTTTATTAAATTGCATGTAGAAAATTTGATCATGAGCCTTGATATATATATATTCTATGTATTGCATGTCAATTTTATGTATCAAGTCATGAAAATTCTCAAGAGTTGCTCAAAATTACTATTTATTGAATTTTAGGTGCATGCATGTGCAATTTAATGTTTTATTTGATGAATTCTTGTATGTATTGGACATGCATGTATATGATCTTTAAAATCTATGTTTTGGATGACTTATAACCTGGACAAATCGAGCATAATTGATTAAATTTCAATTTTAGACTTAAAAATGTAAAAATAGAAAGTTGGTGGACTAAATTGCAAGAAAATAAAAGTTAAAGGACCCCTCTGCAAATTTCGATTTTTGGGACTGTACTCAGGTTCAAAAATGACTTTTGGACATTTTAATAAAGTTTTAAGAGTTTTAAGATAAATAGAATCAACCTTTAAAAGCCCAAGGACTTGATTGTAAAATTTTGAAAGTTTAAGGGCTACTTTGCAATTTTTAAAACTGCAACAGACCTAAACTTTAAAATTTGAAATTTTTACTCTTAAGGTACTGGGAGTTACATATTTTAAAAGTATTCCAAAAATCCAAGTGGTTAGGGCTTGGAAAGCAATTTTACTAAAATTGAGGGACTAATGTGTAAAATACTAAACTTGAGGATCCAAATGAAATTTCCGGGACTTATGCAGCCCATGCACCTGAAAATACTAACTTAACTATAACCTAATTATATTTTGGACCCAAGGTTCAAATTTCATGACAATTGGACCCCTAAAAGCCTTAAAGGCAATTATTTCAAAATGAGACAAAAATGATATTTTCAAAAGTTAAAGGACCTACACTTATTTCTTTTAAAAACTGCTTTTATCCCAATATCCCACTAACCTTAGTGACATTTTCCAACTGGAATCACATTAAAAGCCCTTCCGATTGTGAGTTCCGATTATTTTAAACTTAAGGTCCGAATTGGCAATTTTTACAAATTTGGGGCCAATGTGAGAATTTAATAAAAGCTCGACCACAAAACTTTAAAAACCTGAATCTCTGGACAATTTAGGGAATTTAGGAACTGACCTCATAATTTTTCAAGGTCGGGATATTTATTTATTCAATTTTTAACCCCAAAAGTGTTGGTTTTTACAAAATGGGGCTTAATTACAATTTTTCTTTTATAAAGGACCTAACTCAAATTATTTTATCTTTTACTAAAATAACCCTGGACCCTCTGACTTGGAGATTTAATTAAAGTATTTTATTTTCCCAAAAACCCTTGACTTATCGGATCAATTTGACCGAATAATACCCGATCGCGGAGCGACTTCCTCGCCTTGCGATTTGAATCTATAACGGGACTTATGTTCCACCTAATCTTTCAAGATATCAAAGGTTGCTTATCCTTCCGATATTCATCTTCATCCAAAAACTCCACCAACGCCAAAATTGCCCTCGCGTTATTTCAAAAATTTTCCTGAACTGCTTCCCTGAATCAATAATACTCATTGCACAGTTGTTGCATGTACTTGTATTTACTTCTGCTGAGTCAACTTGGTGTGTCGAGCTCACGTCAATCGGAATGGATACATCGGGGATGGAACCGGGCAGCTCGGCTGCTATTCCACTCTTTCGGCCCCATCGTCCTAATACCGCAACTGAGGGACGGAGTTTGTCTAAGGGAAGCGGGTCGTAGTACTTGAGGTATAATCATGATTATGACAGATCCGAGCCTTGAAAGCTCCACTGTGGATTTTGTCTTTGCCTATGGAGCGATAAGGTGACCGGTCTTGGACCATCCTGCCTGGGGAGTTACAAGGAAGAACGAAGGAATTTATGTCCGATCCACACGATTCCAGAGTTATCGGACCCGTTTGGTTGGCGCTACAAATCCGTACGCAACCGCTACTTGTTTTGCATTGGTTGGCGCTACAAATCCGTACGCAACCATTAATTGCCTTGCATGGGATTGGCGTTACATTTCCGTACACAATCCTACCTGTCTTGACTGAATCACATAGTGCCTGTGTGACCATGAACTGTTTTCTCGAACTGTATAAGTATATTATTTAAATATATTTATCACGACGCTGAATGTGTGTGAATTCATGCATCATACTCACGCGTTTTCATATAACTGTTTTCTCACATTAACTACATATTGCCACACTTGCACACGATCACCCCATCCACTGAGATTTCTGTCTCATCCCCACCTATTTTCTAACCTTAGATGAGGACTTCGTTGAAGATGCTGAACCGACCACAGATTGAGCCTTGTACTCCGTTTGTTGGGTTTACTACTTCTTCTTGTTGTTGTTGGACTCTTTTCTTGTGTTGTTGTTGGGCTCTTGTATTTCTTTCCATTCCGGTTTGTAACTGAAGGGCGTAGGACCCTTTGACTTTAAGTTGTTATATTTGGTTGATTTTTCGGGTATGTAATTCGGATTATGGATTGTGGACTGTAAGTTGTATTTGTACTTGTTATTTATTTCCGCTGCTAATTAGACTCTGTTCCATTGGGTTCTCGATGATATTCGCCTAGACTGTTTGGTTATTTGTATTTAAGTTGTGGATCGTCGTCGTGACCCGTTTTTGGCGTGACAAATAAAAATATCACCGGTCGATTTTTGTGATTCTGTGATACCCCATATTCAATAGACCTAGAATTTTATTTGAGATAACTATTATATTATGTTTTTAATAATTTATGTCATTTAATTGAATAATAATTATGGAATTAGAATAATTATCAATCTCTATTTGACTTTACAATTACTATTGAGACTTAATTTATTGAAATTCAAATAAGATTTTTACTATCTTATTATTGGATTAATTATCTATTATATTATTTTTTGAATGCTATTATTTGTTAATTATATAGTTTCTAATTTATTTGACTTTAAAAATTAATTGTAGATTGGTGTTTAGTCTATTTCATTTTTCTACAAATCCATAGCCCAATGAATTTCCCCAACTCTTTACCATTTTCAACATTCTATTTAAAAATAAGGCAAAAAATATACTACATATTTTCAGATTTTCTTAATAGACTAAGCCCATCACCCAAGCTCGTCACCCAAGCCCAACCCTTAACCAAAGCCCACCCACTTGAGACCCCTTAAATACCAAACCCTAACCCTAATCCTCACATTTTAGATTTTAACACACACTAGAGAGTGAAGCTCTCTCCCACTCTCCCTGCCCATCAGGTGGCGCCTTCTCCACCACCTACTGCGGCCGCCGCCGGCGCCACCACCACCGCCGCCGGAAAATCTACCCCTCCCTCACATATATATTTTTTTTCTTTTCTTCTTTTCTTTTCCCCTTCTCCCTTCTCCTTCCCTCTCTGCAGCCGCCACCACCCAGTGCCCGTCGACCGCCGCCCACCGTCGGCAACAACCACCGCCGTCCACCGGAAATACTTTTTTTTCCTTCTTTTTTTTCTTCTTTTTTTTTTTCTCTCTTTTTCTCCTCATTTTTTTTCCTACTGCCGAACCCACCACCGCCGCCACTGCCACACCGCCATCCTCCAACGCCGGCAACCACCAGATCACCACTTCCGGCCATTGGCGAAGCTAGCTTAGGCCCAGTGCGGTCGGCGGACCGCACTGGATTTCGGAGTGACATTGTTAAATTTGAGTTGGACCGCCTTTGAAATTCAGCCAAGATCTAGTTCATATAAAAAAATTGAGTTAAAATTTAAAAGCCAATAAACCTTTACCATCTTAGCCCAAAATATTAAGAATTATCTGACCTAATTAAGATATATGTGTCGATGAATAATTGTCTTATGTAGAAGAGATATGTTACAAACTTGATAATGACATTTTTTTTGGAGCATTTTTCGAGTGAATTTTTGGATCTAAATAATAATAGTTGTTTAGTAGTTAATTTAGAATAAACTTTTGGATAAGCATATTCTCCAAAAAAATTTATTCTAGAGAAATCATAATTGGAGATTATGAAAACCCGCAAATAATTGTTGCATTTATATTTGCCTTTTTTTCTATTTTTTCAAAATTTCAGCCCGATATTCATCCTGCCAAAGCGGAAAAATTTCTGACCGCACTGGCCGGAATTTCTGGCTACGCCCATGCTTCCGGCCACCGGACACTAGTTGCCACCGCCACCAGCAGCCATCCTTCCCCACCCCTTTTATTTTTATTTTTTTTGCTTTTCTTTTTATCTCTCTTTCGTCCCATCTCTTCATTCTTCTCTTTTTTTTCCTGTCACCAACCGCCGCCACCCGACCACCCCTGACCGTCGTCCTCCACTGCCGGTAGCACTATAAATGTGGGTAAAAATAATTTAAAAGGGTTTTATTTCCAATGGAAGCCATGCAATTAATTATGTATTTTGATTATATTTGCATATGCATACAAATCTGTTACTTGGTGAAATTCCTATTTAATAATGAAAAATGGACTTGTGATACAATTGCATTCTAATAAACCAAACCAGAGATATGCATATAAAGTTTAGAGTAATATGTCATTGATACGAAATTTGAAATTCTCAAAATTATTTAATCTGCTACTTTTAGTGGATTTGTCTTAAATCTTAAATCACTAAGCTTAAAATCATGAATCACATCACTTATGGACAAGAATTGGACTAAATCAATTAATTTGTTATATCTAAATTAAAACTGGCTTGTAATTGTTAATTCTTTATTAATGGTTTACTATTTATAATCCACTAATATAAAATCTGGCTAGATTATACTTAAAGAATTTTCTATATTCAACTTGTTAAAAAATGCTAAGATTACAACATTATGTTAATTGTTATTATTAGCCGAGTAAATAAAGAAATTAGAATTTTGGCCCGTTAGACCGGCTGATGGGTATTTTTGTTATTTTCAAATTGTTGATTCGTACGAGCTACATATACATATATAGAATACCAATCTTCAATCTTCAATTAAAAAAAAAAAGTAATACCATCAACTTTCCCTCATGTATGACATTTTTGAGCTCTTCTTAATGCAATAGAATATGGCATATCAGTTGTACCTCGATGTACAATCTCCGAAATCTCACTTGCATGTATGTTATCCAACAACCATTTAATTATTCGAAGAATTTCTAAAATTTCACTAGAAATGTCTTAAAAATATCTTAGATATTATTTGAAGAAAGTTTGTAGAAATTAAACTAGAAATTAGATATTTTGGAGGATAATTCTAGTGGATAAAGATTAGATTAATTAAATCCTAGGCATTATTTTGGAAGTTGTCTTAGTATAAATAGAGGATGTTTTCCTCATTTTATGCAAAGCCAAATTTGAGAAGAATCAATAAAAGCAAACATTCTTCCACAAAAAATAACTTTCTTTGTTTCTTAGCCTAAATAGCCTCCTCTTCCTATAAAGAAAATAATTCCTCTTCGAATTTTTAATTTCTAAATAGAAGCAGTGACCATCTTCAAGATCTGATGCCCTGCCATTTTCAAGAAAGCTCCTAGAAGAACTAGTTTCAGACCATGTTCTTCTCGTTGCCGTCAATGCTTTTCCTCACCCACCCACCGACGACGTTAGCCACTCCGATTACTTATGCATCGTCTGACATAAAATGAGAAGATCCAGCGCCTTTGGATTGCAATTAGAGTTTTTCATCAAGTTTTTTTGTGTTTATGTGAAATGAAATTAGATCATCTATATTTATGCTTAGATTACAAACTCCACATGTACACACTTTAGTTTCGTTTTCTGCTATTCACACCACTTCCTCCACCGCGCGTTTACGGGACTGGAGAAATTTGTGCGGCTGAAGGTCTTCCACTACTCGAACATAACAGCGGAGGTTTTTGTCTCTCTGCCGGTGAAATCAAGATCGAGATTTAATTAGATATGCAACCTTGATATACGTTAGTTAACTGTTCAACAAAGTCGCATTAGCTCTGTCTTGTTGCTTCTAAATCATATATTGGGTGACTTTTAATGTAATATTCTGCATAAATACATTATGTTTGATGGTAATTGTAAGTTTTCTAAAAACTAGATTGTGTTTTATTCTAGGGTTAATTACAAAAAGTACCCCTGAGGTTTAACCTAATTACAAAAAAACCCAGCTAACTTTCAAAATTACAAAAAATACCCTTGAGATTTTATTTTGTCTAACATTTATCCCCTTTATAACCAAAAAATATATCAAAATCCCCCCTCATATTAATAAAAATATTATAGTTTACCCCTTAATTTTAACACTGAATCAAATCTCAGGGGTATTTTTTGTAATTTTAAAAGTTAGCTGGGTATTTTGTAATCCAAATCTCTGGGGAATTTTTTGTAATTATCCCTTTATTCTATTTTGGAAACTGTGTTATCTGTCTAATGCAAATTAGAGGTTCAAATTTCTTTATCATATTTTGAGCACCAAATGTTTACCAACTTTTGAAGCCCATCGTTTTTTTCATCATACTTGAGTATCATAAATATGTCAAACTCCTCCATGACTTAAGATTACTAGATATAATCCTTTACTTGAAAATCACATTGCAATATCCCAGAAGAACCTAGAGATGTTATAACAAATGTTCTTCACTCAAAAAAATTTGAAAATCACATTGCATATTCTTTATGTTGGCTGTTTGATGAGCTTGTATTGTCTGCACATCTACATGTGACTAACAGGGTAATTAGAGGATCTCAATAGAGCTTCTCATTAAGGACTACGAAATTGTGGTTTTTGGTATGCATTGTTCCACCTTTTGCATCACTCTTGCATCTGAGTTGGCCTCATGCTTGTTATGTGTTCATACTTGGAGCAACAACAACTTTGTAACTATTTTTTGTACTTGGTTATTATTGTGATCCAAATATGAAATGATGCAATGAAATGTCTATGCCTTTTATAGTGTCTTCTTATAGAAAATTGGGAATATTATAGAAAAGCATAGATTAAAGCTTCTATTATTCTCTTTTTGTTGGATATGATGTGTTAGAAAATTTAGTTGGATGAAACATGAAGGTAAATTATGTCTTTGTTTACTGAACTGAAGCAGAAGTTTGTGTTAGCAATGTAAATAAATTCACATTAAATAAGAGAATTCGGTGTTTGTGTTTGTTTAAATATTTATGCATCATAATAGACTGTCTAAATACTTGTGGTGTATATTTATCTTTCTCCTTGTTTTTCTTATGCAAAAAATACTTCGCCATATCGTATTGTTATAATATAAAAAAGTTTCGCCTTTGATAACAACTTGTTGGGTTTGTTGTAACTTATTTAGATTACTGGCTACCAATAAATAATTCTAATGGAAATTATTTCCGTACAAAGTTTATTACACAACTAAGGGACACAGTTCGCCTGAAAAAGAGTTCTTTAGGGATGAACTAAGCATCTCTGAACCATCACCAAATATATAAACATATTTCAATGTCACCAAAGAATAATTTTAGAGACAAAAATAATGTCAATATTTATAAAGACAATAAAAAATATCGCTAAACTATTATTCACGGACGGAAACAATTTCCCCACAAGTTATCTAGTGACAAATATGAACGTTGCTATACTTGCATATCTTCAGTGACGAATGGCGGGACGTCCCTAATTATTTCTTAGGATGTAAAACTTTGTCACAGGATGTAAGATGGCGCTAGTGGGATGATAATTTGTGACGTTTTTATTTAGCCTCAAAAGCCATCCTTTGGAGAAAATTCATGATTCGTCTCCCTTGATGGCCGAGAATTATGCTTGTTTCAAGTGATTTTGATGAAACTAAAAATTTGCATGCTAAAACTAAAATTATGCCTGAAAATATTTATGAAAATCATCCAGGTTTTGTGAATTTGCCTGAAAATGTTGATAATGCTGATATACATGATGATTTGGTTGATTTGCATAGTAGTGAACCTATTGAATTTGGTAATTATCAACTTGCTACGAAGAGGTGGCGCTGGCCATAGGGTTAAACATACCAAATTGCATTTCCCTCTTTCGAAGGTTTGTTTCAGCTCTTTGCCATTTTTCGAATTATTATACTTTGTTTCTGTTAAACAATTTATGGTTATTTTCGGTCTTAAGGTGGTAAATACATGTCGTTATGTGTTATGGAGATTATTTGGGAGTTGATGTCTATTTCCTTGCTCGAGAATCAGAGTAATGTTTCTCTTGTTGTGTTTTTGTATCACTTGAAAACTAGGTTGTTGGGTGCTTTATTGTGCAAAAGTACTTCTTCTAGGAGCTTTTGATATGTGTTGCTTTTTAGTGCTTGTTAGAAGTGCTTATTTTAAGTGCTTGGTTATATTTTGAGTTGTGCTGCGGAGGGTTTTATTGCTGGATAGGTTTTTTGGAAAAGTGATTGTGGGGGATGTTAGAATAATGTCTGTTGTTCACCTTATTTTTAGCTTCACCGCAAGTGTACGGTGTAGTTTATAGAATAGGGTTAGCAAGGTCGAATCCATAGAGACTAATAAATTAATGTACCAAGTATTGTGATTGTAATAGTCTTATTTTTATCTAGACGATCGAAATTGAGTGATTTGTTTCGTAAAAGCTAAGACAAGAATTTATCCTAAAAAGACAAAGTAGAGATTGATTGAAAGATCAAGGAGATGAATGGATTCCGGGCTATGGTTTCAGTTAATATCCCCTTTTTTTTTATCAAATTAATCACAACCAAAGTTATTATTATTCTTCCCTATAAGACAATCACGAAAGTATTTTACCCTCTCTCTCGAGATACATGTAAAAACGTTGATTGGATTATCTATGCTATCATCTCTACTTAACATAAGATATCTAACTCCCAAAAGCATAAAAGATTATAAATCCTCACAAATATTCACAGACTTCTCAATCTTGCAAAAATTCATGTCAAGTACTCATAAATCTAGTATTGAAACTCATCTCTCGAATTATGAATCAATACATCAAAACAAGTTAAACCAAAGGTTTTTTGATAAAACATGAATTAAAACAAAGTACTCGAATAGGGTTTGAAAATAATAACTTCAATTGCAATTAATCATCAAACAAAAGTATCTATTAACCTAATCCCAAATACGGGAATCACAAGATGTTTAGCCAGATATGGGAAATAAATAATTCATAGACAAATTATTCAAGTTCATATCTAACTAATTGAAAGTAAATGATACGATGGAATGAGAAAACTCAGGGATGTCGATGATCTCTCAATCTATCTTCCATCCTCAAGCGCGTGGTTGTGACCTCGATCAATCTCTCCAATCCTCCAGTAGAAGGTTGCTCTTTTCTCTGTTTTTTAGGGCAAAAATCAGTGTCTTCGTTTGTGGCTGCCTCGTCTCTATTTATACTCCGTGTGGGTCAAAACATATTTAGAATCTGTCAAACCTCTGTTTTCCCGGACAGACGCACGAGTCGTCTGCCTCGCGCACGACCTTCCCGTGGGTAGTGCCGTAAGTCCAATCCAAAATCTCGCAGGCACGCACGGGCCATGCACATGGCACACGCCCTGCCCGTGCGTAGTACCATGAATTTAGTCCAATACCCCTGAAGCACGCACGGGCCGTGCATATGGCGTAGGGGTTGCAATGAGTGACACGACACGATAGCACGACACGAACACGATACGATTACAGAGACAAAAAGCACGATACGAAATGACACGACACGATAACACGATATGAACACGAGATTGAAAATTAATTTGAATTCACAATTATTGTTATATTGAAGATCAAATCAAATAGATAACACGAAAATACTGACATGATTTGCCACCCCTAGTATGGCACACACCCTGCCCGTGCGGGTACCGTACCAAAACTCTGAAGTTTCCAAATTTTTTAAAGGAAACCAATAAAATCCTAACTATCAAAGGGAAAAAAACGAAAAATAATACAACAAACCATTGGGTTGCCCCCAACAAGCGCTAAATTTAACATCTATAGCTTGACGCCTGTGTACTCGATCATGGTTCTCACAAAGTGAGGTGTGTCACCTCTTCCTTTTGATCTCAATAAAAGTAGTGCTTGATCCTCTGGCCATTTACCATAAATATCTCCCCATTCCGGGTCAATAATTCCACTATTCCTAGAGGATTCAACACCTTCTTAGTCACAAACGGCCCTGACCACCGAGACTTGAGTTTTCCAGGAAAGCGTTTAAGACGCGAGTTGAACAAAAGCACTTGTTCACCCGGTAAAAACTCTCTTTTCTTTATCATTTGACCATGCCATCTCCTTGCGCGCTCCTTGTAGATCCGGGAATTCTCGTAGGCTTCATCTCGAAACTCGTCCATCTCATTCAAATGCAAAAGCCTCTTCTCACCCGCTGATTTGAAGTCAAAATTTAACCTTTTTACAACCCAAAACGCCTTGTGCTCTAATTCCACGGGCAAGTGACACGATTTTCCAAATACCAACTGATAAGGCGATGTGCCCAATGGTGTCTTGTATGCAGTCCGATATGCCCATAATGCATCATCTAGCTTCATAGCCCAATCCTTGCGATTTATATTCACTGTCTTTTCTAAGATTTGCTTAATCTCGCGATTGGCTACCTCTGCTTGCCCGTTTGCTTGCGGATGATATGCTAATGTCACCTTGTGCTTAACCCCGTACTTTGCAAGTAGATTGCTCATCAATTTATTCACAAAGTGTGACCCCCCATCGCTAATAAAAGCTCTCGGGGTTCCAAATCGAGTGATTATATTTTTCTTTAGGAACTTCATCACTGCTCGCGCATCATTCGTTTGTACCGGAATCGCTTCAACCCATCGAGATTACTCCACTGCAAGTAGAATGTACTAATAACCCGAAGAAGATGGAAAGGGACCCATAAAGTCAATCCCCTACACATCAAAGAGCTCGACTTCCATCACACTGGTCACGGGCATCTCATGTAGTCTCGAAATGTTCCCCATCCGCTGGCATCTATCACACTGCTGGACATATAAATAGCAATCATTAGACAAAGTGGGCCAGTATAACCCACTCTGCAATACCTTTGCCGCAGTGCGTGTCGGACCAAAGTGTCCCCCGGAAGGTGAAGAATGGCACTGTTGTAGAACTCCCTTCCACTCTTCTTGAGGCACACATCTTTTGATGATTGTGTCTGCGCACCTCTTAAAGAGCAAGGGGTCGTCCCACATATAGAACTTGACGTCATGGAGGAACTTCTTCTTTTGATAGGAAGATAAATCCGGAGACATGACTCCCGCTAACAAATAATTCACAAAATTGGCATACCATGGGAATTTAGCCTGTAACATTAAGAGCTACTCATCGGGGAACTCCTCCTTGATTACATCTGTGCCCTCTTTCTCATCCTTCTTGTACTCCAACCTGGACAAGTGGTCTGCTACCACATTCTCACAATCCTTCCTATCCCGGATTTCCACATCAAAATCCTGCAACAAAAGGATCCACCGAATCAGTCTCGATTTGGCATATTCTTGTTGAATAGATATTTGATTGCCGCATGGTTTATGTGGACTATCGTCTTAGTTCCAATCAAGTAAGATCGGAACTTATCAAATGCAAAAACAATTGCCAGCATTTCTTTCTCAGTTGTGGTATAGTTCTGCTGGGCACTGTCTAATGTTCTGCTCGCATAGTAGATCTCTGAACAACTTATCCCTTTTCTGACCCAGAACAGCCCCACTGCAAAGTCATTGGCATCACACATTAGCTCAAAGGGCTGACTCCAATCCGGAACTACAAGAATTGGTGCTGTCACCAAAGCCTTCTTCAGAATCTCAAATGCCTGCAAACAATCATCGGAAAAATTGAAAGCAATATCTTTATCTAATAACTGACTCAAAGGTTTGGTGATTTTAGAAAAGTCACGAATGAACCTTCTATAGAATTCGGCGTGCCCTAAGAAGCTTCTGATGGACTTCTCATTTGTTGGAGGTGGGAGTTTCTCAATCGTGAAAATCTTTGCTCTGTCCACTTCTAAACCTACAGAAGAAACTCGGTGGCCTAAAACAATGCCATCCCGTACCATAAAATGGCACTTCTCCCAATTCAAAACAAGGTTAGTTTCCTCGCATCTCTGCAACATTAGAGAAAGATTATCAAGACAATGATCAAAAGAATCTCCAAAAACAGAAAAATCATCCATGAATACCTCCATTATTTTCTCAATAAAATCATGAAATATAGCCATCATAAATCGCTGAAAAGTCGCGGGTGCATTACATAGTCTGAATGGCATTCTGCAAAATGCAAACGTACCGTAGGGACATGTAAATGTCGTCTTCTCTTGGTCTTCCAGTGCAATCATGATCTGGTTGTACCCGAAATAACCATCGAGAAAATAGTAATAATCAAATCCTGCCAAGCGATCTAACATCACATCAATAAAGGGGAGAGGAAAGTGATCTTTACGAGTGGCATCATTCAACTTCCTATAATCAATGCATATACGCCACCCAGTAACTATCCTAGTAATAAGTTCATCATTCTCGTTTCTAACTACAGTCATCCACCCTTTCTTTGGTACCACTTGTACCGGACTTACCCAAGAACAATCAGAAATAGCATACACAATTCCAACATCTAACCATTTTAAAACCTCTTTCCTAACAACCTCTTGCATTATAAGGTTCAATCTTCTTTGATTCTGCACTGAAGGTTTATAGACATCTTCCATTCTAATTTTATGCATGACAATCGATGGACTTATGCCTTTTAAATCAGAAATTGACCAACCTATCGCAGAATTATGTTTTCTCAACACCCTAAGCAATTTATCAAGTTGAGCTGAAGTTAAAAGGGATGATACAATTACCGGATTCGTGTTATTTGCTCCAAGGAATGCATATTTGAGATGCTCGGGAAATGGCTTGAGTTTTGGGTTCGAATGAGCTCTTCAGGTTCATGCACGGGCTGCCTGTGCTCAGACGCACGGGTCGTGCATTCTTCAGTGGTTGCATCCTTCTCTTCGGCCTCACGCACGACCTGCCCGTGCTCAGACGCACGAGCCGTGTGGTCTTCAGGGTTTTCATCGTCGCTTCGGCCTTGCGCACGACCAGGGCGTGCTCCAACGCACGGGTCGTGCTCCTCTACAGACATGATTCCCGCACATTTTTCTTCGTGCGTTCACCTCTTGCGCTTCTCAGTAGATCCTGCATATTATCTAACGCACAAACATAGTCATACAAGTCTTGATTATCGAAATCAAGCATCATACTTGACGTCGAACACGAATGTGTCAATCCAAACACTAAATCATCCTTAGACAATGTATGATCTACATACTCATCAATGCAAGATTCAACTACGTCTATGAAATTACAGTTCTCAACACCATTATGAAACTGTATTGCCTTATAGATAGAAAATAAAACATGCTCATCACTAACCCGTAATGTGAGTTCTCCCTTTTGCACATCTATCAAGGCCTTCCCGGTAGCCCGGAATGGACGCCCAAGTATCAAAGGAACATCGCGATCTTGCTCCATGTCCAGCACTAAGAAATCCACTAGAGAATATGAATTTATCGACTTTCACGAGCACATCCTCAATGATTTCCTTCGGATATGTGAGTGATCGATCTGCAAGTTGTAAAGTGACCGTAGACGGCTTCACCTCTCCTTGTCCAAGTTTCCTGAAAATAGACAAGGGCATTAATTTAATACCTGCTCCTAGATCACAAAGTGCTTTATTAAAGAAAACACCACCAATTGCACAAGGGATAGTGAAACTCCCCGGATCTTTCAGTTTCTGTGGTAGTTTCCTCTGGATTATTGCATTGCACTCCTCGGTCAAATTGACTGTCTCGAACCCAGTCATCTTTCTTTTCTTTAACATAACATCCTTTAAGAATTTAGCGTAATTGGGCATCTGCTCCAATGCGTCTGCAAAAGGTATGTTAATATGCAGTTTCTTAAATATATCCAAGAATTTTGCAAATTGCGAATCTAATTTTTTCTTTTGAAATCGTTGGGGAAAAGGAAGGGGAGTAGTAAGTTTAGAAAAATCAGGGTTAGAGGAAGATTTAAGCTTCTCAGCCCCTGTTTGTTCAGCAATATGACCCTCAACTCCTTCCTCAGCCTCAAAATCGCCATTTGCTTCAGTTTCCGCATCTCCCGGAACAACAACTGCTGTCTCTGTAGGATGCACGACCTGGACATACGGTGGCACACGGGCCTTGCGCCCCTACGTATCTTCTGCAATTTCAGGTATTTTCGGCCCCTCGTATTCCGTTCCACTCCTCAAACGAATGACTTTACACTGCTCATTTGGATTGACCTCAGTGTTGCTCGAAAATTGGCCTTTCTGATGCTGCCCACTAAAAATCATAGCTAATTGGCCAATTTAGGTTTCAGGATTTTTCATTTGGGACCCCATGGTGTTGGCCAATTGAGTGACATGATTTTCAATTTTATCAAGCGTAGCCTCATCCTTATTAAATCGGTTCCTCCTCTCATTCATAAATAAGGTGAATATGTCCTCCATAGATGGCTTAGCCTCAGCATTAATGACACCATTTATCACATTAAACCCCAGTTGTGGTTGCATCACATTCTTCGTATTTGCGTAGGAGAAGTTTTCATGATTCCTCAAACCCGGGTGGTAATGAGTAGGAGTTTGATTGTTCCGGTAATTGTTGAAATTCTGATTATTGACATAATTTGCTTCCTCCATGGGATCTAGAGGAACTACCCCATTACTTGCACCCGCGTTTCCATCTGTCCCCTTCATCAATACACTCAACTGATTTGTCAACGCAATCATCTAAGCTGTCAATGCCTTAATTGGGTCCGAATTAGTAACTTCGGCTACCCTTTTCACATTAGTCCTCTTGGAGGGCCACTGATAGCTATTCATTGTCATCTCTTCCAACAAGTTGAATGCATCTTGTAGAAATTTAGCTAGTAAAGCACCTCCTGCTGTGGCATCCACAAACTACCTAGTCTGTCCCATCAACCCGTTATAAAAGAAGCAAAGCTGCTGATCCTCTGGAAATCCGTGTTGCGGGCACCTTCTCAATAAATCCCGGAATCTCTCCCAGGCCTCATAGAGTGGCTCAGAATCAAACTGCCTGAACTGCGTGATTTCACTTTTGAGCTGCAGTGTCTTACTTGGTGGGAAGTATTTAAACAAGAATTTCTGACTCAGCTCGTCCCACGTATTCACACTCCCCTGAGTTAGTGTGCCTAGCCAGTTTCTAGCCTTATCCCTTAAAGAGAAAGGGAATAGGCGCAAACGTATAGCATCATCAGTCACCACATTCATCTTGATTGTGTTGCAAATCTGCATGAAGTTCGCAAAATGAGAATTGGAATCCTCAGACGGAAAACCCCCAAACTGATTCTGCTACACCACCGAGATCAGTGCTGGCCTCAGCTCAAAATTATTCGCATTAATTGGGACATTGGCAATTCCACCATAGTTGCGATTTGTCTGTGGGCAAAAGTAATCGCGAATCCCTTGCTGCTGGACTGCCGGAACGTCTGGTACTGGTAACACATTAATGACCCTGTTGGCCCCATTGTTACCTCCGTTATTACCCCCGTTGTTCTCTTTCACGTCCTCCATAACCTGATCTTGCTGTCTTTCTGCCCGTTTAGTAGCCGCACTAATTCGCCTAGCAAAAGCCTAAACCTCCGGTATGAACGATGCTAATTCTCTTTGCTTCGAGCGAGTGTTCATGCACTACCTGAACCAACTAAAGAAAACAAGTCAAATACAATAGGAGTAAAATTAAACAACAAATAAAAAGAAAGAAAAATGTCTAAATTAAAAATAATTCTATTTATCGCAAAATTAGTACTAAAAATTTAATTAGTCCCCGGCAACGGCGCCAAAAACTTGTTCGCCTTATTTTTAACTTCACGGCTAGTATACGGTGTAGTTTATAGAATAGGGTTAGCAAGGCCGAATCCACAGAGACTAATAAATTAATCTACCAAGTATTGGGATTGTAATAGTCTTATTTTTATCTAGACGATCGAAATTGAGTGATTTATTTTGTAAAAGCTAAGACAAGAATTTATCCTAAAAAGACAAAGTAAAGATTGATTGAAAAATCAAGGAGATGAATGAATTCCAGGGCTATGGTTTCAGTTAATATCCCCTTTTGTTATCAGATTAATCACAACCAATGTTATTATTATTCTTCCCTATAAGACAATCACGAAAGTATTTTACCCTCTCTCTCGAGATGCATGTAAAAACGTTGATTGGATTATCTATGCTTAGCATCTCTACTCAACATAAGATATCCAACTCCCAAAAGCATAGAAGATTATAAATACTCACAAATATTCATAGACTTCCCAATCTTGCAAAAATTCATGTCAAGTACTCAAAAATCTAGTATTGAAACTCATCTCTCGCATTATGAATCAATACATCAAAACAAGTTAAACCAAAGGCCTTTTGATAAAACATGAATTAAAACAAAGTACTCGAATAGGGTTTGAAAACAATAACTTCAATTCCAATTAATCATCAAAGAAAAGTATCCATTAACCTAATCCCAAACCTGGAAATCACAAGATGTTTAGCCAGACATGGGAAATAAATAATTCATAGACAAATTATTCAAGTTCATATCTAACTAATCGAAAGTAAATGATACGATGGAATGAGAAAACTCAGGGATGTCGATGATCTCTCGATCTATCTTCCATCCTTAAGTGCGTGGTTGTGACCTCGATCAATCTCTCTAATCCTCTAGTAGAAGGTTGCTCTTTTCTCTGCTTTCTAGGGAAAAAATCAGTGTCTTTGTTTGTGGCCGCCTCCTCTCTATTTATACTCAGTGTGGGTCAAAACCTAATTAGAATCTATCAAACCTCTATTTTCCCACACAGACACACGCGCCGTGAGCCTCGCGCACGACCTACCCGTGCGGGGTGCCGTAGGATCATTTATTCGCTGAAGGGATGCACGGGCCGTGCGCTCCACGCATGACCAGCCCGTGCGTCACGCCGTGTGCTGATTATCCTTTGGCTATGGCACACGGGTCGTGCTATGGACGCACGCCCAACCCTGCACACCTGTTGCAGCTGAGTCTTGTTCGTTTCTTTCTGTTTCTCAGCCAGTTCGTATGTATTCTTCTCGATTTAACTCCAAACATCACACATTAGCTTGATTATTGACGGTCATTTACCGTAATGCTCCGAATTGTCACCAGAATGCTACAAATATCAATTAATTCCTACAAAACGAGCAAAGCGTAATACTTTTTCCAATTTACAGAAATAAAGCCCATTTCACTCAAGTAATGCATGCATATCAACTTATTCTAGCTACAATTAAGCCCAAAATACATGCAAAACACATACCAATCATCTGTCTACAACTTTTTCAAAAAGTTGCAGGTTTGGAAATATATGTTGTGGTTGCTTGGGGTTAATGGCTTTTATGGTGTATTGTTATGTCTGTTTGAAGTGGGTTGAATATTTTTGAGGGTGGATTTTAATCAGATTCCAATTTTTTTTTTCCGAAAAAAAGCAGTTTGTGCTCAGTAAATCCATCTATGTACCCTCTGTATACAAGAATTCAAACTTAAATATTAATGTCCAATCTCTCCAAGATAAGCCAGACTTTCCTAATCTATGTTGAGTTCCTCCACATGTGCTCGGATAGCTAAGATCTGTACCACAAATCAAAGTAACATTTCTTAAGGAAAAATAGCTAGAAGAAAAAATTAGAGATTTTTAAACAATATCACATGCAAATAAGTTCTGTCAGTTAAACTCTAATATGTATCATTTCACGGGACCATAGGTTTCTGTTCTTATAATAACCAATCGGTCTAACAAGTCAACTAGTATACCATGAGGACTAGTCATTTTTGTTCATCTGCATATAGGTTAGCTATTGAGGAAGTGGGAGTGTCTTTTTTGTTTTTTTAAGAATGTCAATGAATTTGATTTTTTTTAATTCCTAGACAATGTAATTGCAAAAGGTTGAGTTTAAAAACAAAAATCTAAATCATAATAGGGAGGTTTGGTGCAACACTTGGGTGGATACTTGGCTGAATATTTTAAAATAACGGAAGGAAATGTCTGACTGAAGGCACGACTAGTAAATGTCCGACCGAAGGCACGACTAGTAAATATACCCTTTGGGTGTTCTTCAATGGGGATTAAGGGGAACATCGAAGAAGAATTGAGGGTTTGGAGCGTGTAATCTGTACACAAGATTTTGAAAGCACGCTACAAGGGTAAATTTATATTTCTTCTTGTTGCTAAGAACTAATCAGTTCAAGTTAAATACGCATTATGATTCAAGATCCTATTCTGGATCGTTCGAATCACATTAAATCGATTTTGTTGATTGAGAAACTCCGTTTCGACCAAAAAAAAATATGGCATTCGTGCTATGGGAAAGAAAAATTTATGGCCTCGTGCTGCGTGAAAGAAAAATATGATATTCGTGCCATAGTAAAAAAAATATGACATTCGTGCCTACAGGAAAGATTATGTGCTACTTGGCTTATGCCAATGGGAAAGGTTATTTGATATTTGGCATTCGTGCCTAAAATAAAATTCTTTTCAGATTATATGGATGGATGTGCTACGGATGTGGGAAATAACTGAAAATTTCACTTTTGAATTATTTCAATTTCAATTTCTTTGAATTTGGTTCCAATTTCAAGCTTTTGTGATGTAGTATCTTTTAATTTAATTTCACGGTATTTTGGATGTATTTTTAATTTTGATAGATACTTTATAATTACATTTTTAGACTTAAGTTTTCTCATTATCGCTTCCCCTAAACTTTTCATTTATCTATTTATTCAAAAACAATTAGTACACATTTTCTTTAAATTAGTAACGCCAAAAATGCATTTCAAATGTTGTGCATTACAACGTGGCCGTGGAATAGCAGGATGGATAAATACTTGCAAGATAATGGTTTTACTAAATGTCGGCACCAACATGCACTTTATGTCAAAGTCAAAGAAGTTGACATCTTGATCGTGTGTTTATATGTGGACTACTTGATCTTCACAGGGAATAATGTTGGCATGTTTGAAGAGTTCAAGAAAGTAATGACAAGAGAATTTGAGATGACTGATATCGGGCTTATGGCGCATTACCTTGGCGTCGAAGTTAAACAATAAGAAGATTAATGGATATTCATATCGCAAGAAGGCTACACAAAGGAGATTTTCAATAAGTTCTAGATGGAC
This sequence comes from Rehmannia glutinosa, assembly GCA_016081115.2. Taxonomy (NCBI): domain Eukaryota; kingdom Viridiplantae; phylum Streptophyta; class Magnoliopsida; order Lamiales; family Orobanchaceae; genus Rehmannia; species Rehmannia glutinosa. The sequence goes on from CM071933.1 coordinate 15,164,214, forward strand.
AACTGCAAACTGATTATCACACCGGTGGAGTATGGAATCAAGTTATCAAAGTATGACGGAGAAGAAAAAATGGACCCGACATTGTACAAGAGTTTGGTTGGAAGTTTACGGTATTTGATATGCACAAGACCGGACATTCTCTATGACACCGATCTTATAAGTCAATATATAGAAAATCCAAACACTACTCACATTGAAGACTAAAAAAAAAAAAAATTCGCTATCCCAAAGGTACGATCAATTTCGGCTTATTTTATTCTATAACTAATGATTATAAACTTGTTGGTTATAGTGATTGTGATAGGTCTGGATATATGAATGATCGAAAGAGTACTACTGGCATTATGTTCTTCATGGGAGATACCGCTTTCACTTGGATTCAAAGAAGCAACAGACAATCACTCTCTCAACCTGTGAAGCCGAGTACGTAGCTGCTACAACTTGTGTTTGCCATGCAATTTGGCAGAGAAGTTTATTGAAGGAATTGTTATGGCCACAAGAAGTGCCAACTAAAATTTGTATCGACAATAAGTTAGCTATATCGTTGGCAAAGAACCCCGTGTTTTATGATCGAAGCAAGCATATTGACACTCGCTACCACTACATACGGCAATGCATTTCAATAAAGGATGTGCCAGTGGAATATGTGAAGTCTCAAGATCTTCACCAAACCACTGAAGCATATTGAAGTACTTCATCAAATTTAGCAAATCAAATTTAAAAGGTGTTGGACGTTAAACTTAATTTGGTCTAAATAATATTGGGTTTGAAAATATATTTAAGTTAAAATATAAAAAAAAGTGTACATGCCCAAAAGGCCCAAGTTCTAGAATTTCTCTAGAAATTAATGTCTTATGAAAATATTTTATAGTCAGAGTTAGTCTCCTGTGAGATGGTCTAATGGATCTATTCCATCACACGGAGAAAATAATTATTACGCAAATCTTCACTTAGTTCAAAATATCGATTGGCAAGAATATATGTCACCTCTCTCCTCACCGAAGGCATCATTCCCCCATAAGCGGTGGCACCGCTTAGATGTAGCAAAGAGTGAAATTGATCATTCACACTGGAATTATAGTTCTTGAAACAGTGGAATTATTTACATTTGAACTATTGAGAGTATTTGGTCTATGAACTATAATTCCTCTGTTTTGATACACTACAACATAAATGATATTAGGTAACACCCAAAAAATGTTACCTAATGCCCATAAAATGTTACTATAGACAATAGGTAGCACTTTTATGATGCTGCACTTGCCCGTGCTATAGTCAAGGTATCACTTTTATTTGCTTTTAGTGACACTTTTTCTAAGTGTTACATTAAGTTCTCTATTGGTAATACTTTGAAGCAATATTTCTAAAGTGTTACATAAGAATCTTATGTAACACTTTTTGTAATACTTTTTATATTTGTAACACTTTAAAAAAAATACTTCTACAGTGTACATATGAATCTTATGTAACACTTTTTTTGTAGCACTTCGTAGAAATACTGTTTTTTTGCCACCAAGTAGATTCGAACCCACGACCTGTTATGTCTGGTAGTGACAATTTGCCCCTAAGCTAAGTTGATTCTTACTGCAACTTTTGCTTTGTTTTATATATACACATACACACACACACATATATATATTAAAATTGTATAAGAATATATTATATGTATATATAATATATTTTATATAATAAATATTATATTAGATAATATATGTATTAAATTATATTATACATTGTGTATATCAAATTTTATAATATATAATATACAGTTTGAAAATCATATTATGTTATATATTAAAGGACACAAAAAAATTAAAAATATAAAAAATGTATAAAATGAATATATCGACTGATCAATATTCAATCAGTAAAAATAGAAAATATATAAAAATATAAAATTAATTTACTGACAGATAAAAAAGTTCTAATAGTAAAAAATTAACGACAATATTAATTTCCATTGGTAATTTTTTTTGAAAAAGTAAAAAAAATAAAAAAGGTGCAGAACGATGAAATTGGTCTGCATTAGTAAAAATCAAAAAATAAATAAATAATAATAAAATACATACATGCGCATTTTCCGTCGGTATTACAAAGGAATTAATTACCTCCGTAAAAAATAAAAAAATAAAAGCAAAACTAAAATACTTTATATACAAAAAAACAAAAATTCAATATAACTTTGTGTTACTAAAATATAGGCTAAAAAGTATTAAAAGTAATAAAATATAGTTTTGCCAAGAGTGCTTCTAAAATGAAGTGATATATATTAGCATTACAAAAGAAATAACAAAAAAAAGTGATACTTAAAAATAGTTACTTATTTAAAAGTGTTACATATAAGCGTTACATATTGATAAAGTGCTACAAAAGTGTTACATAAATATTGTAACGTAAAAAGTGTTACAAACATGTGTTACATATGTACCTTATGTAAAAAGTGCTACAACATTTGTGTTACCTAATGTCATTTATATTGTAGTGATAATTTTCAATGCTCCCCATCCAATTGTTTATGCCACAGCCGCCGGTTGATGGAATCTACAATTATAAGGGTTAGATTAAAGCTATGGCACATTGTATGTTAATTAGTTTCAGAACTTAAGCATGTCGCTTCTCCAGATACTCGTAGTTTTGAATATTAGACAACATGGTGGACAGAGAGTGGAAGATGGATAGAGAGAGGGGAAGTGTGTTAGTGTTTCGGTGTGGTACTTAGGAAGGAAGTGGAAAAATCTCTCAGCTAGTGCTAAGAAACTTCTGATCTCCGTTATAGACTCGGGTTGTTTCCATTCAACCACTGTCTGTACCTTCGAAGGGTCTACGGCGATCCCAGTGTCGGATACTATGTGTCCCAAGAATGCGACTTCACTAAGCCAAAATTCGCACTTGCTGAATTTGGCATACAACTTGTGCTCTCGTAGTATCTCCAAAACAATCTTCAGATGACGTTCATGCTCTTCTCTAGACTTAGAGTATACGAGTGTGTTATCAATGAATATCACTACGAATTGATCCAAATAAGGTTGAAAGACTCGACGCATCAAATCCATAAACGCTGCTGGTGCGTTCGTCAGACCGAAAACATCACTACAAACTCGTACTGTCCATATCTTGTTTGAAATGTCGTTTTGGAAACGTCTTCTTCACGGGTCTTCAGTTGATAATATCCTTGTTGTAAATCAAACTTCGAGTACACCGTCGCTCCTTGAAGTTGATCAAATAGTTCGTCTATCCTCGGGAGGGGATATTTAGTGGTAACATCTAGTCGAGATCGTATAATAGTCACATCCTTATTGTATCTTATCCGTGATACCTAAGCCACAAGTCAGATTCCCTTACTTAAGCTTGTGCATGTACTTGAGAATGAATAACACAAGGGTATTAGCATTGATCAATATACTTAGTGATTCCCCTACTATCATTTTCCCAAGTAATATCATTAGGTGTCTAGATCCCATAATATATCACATCCAAATCATATACTTATCAAGAGATATCCTTATTTTCTTCGAGTCTCACCATATCAGGCATTATAATCTCTAAATCATGGATTTTCTAAATCACCTAACATCCAAATAGAGGAATATCCGAATATCTAAACACTATAACAACCCAAAAGAGTTCAAATATTCATCCAAGATTCAACTTAGGTCATCTTGTAGTGGTACCCAATCCAAGGTCAGAGGAACCTATCCTGGGTCAGCTTGGTGTAATCTTCCATCTTACTTGCCGAGCTCTGATACCATAACTGTCACGCCCCAAATGCGACGCGACGTCGATCAATCACTTAAACAGAAAATAAATCAACAGTTTAAACCCATGATACGAAACTTCATGTCACGCCCCAAACGCGACGCGACGGCGATCAATCACTTAAACATAAATAAACCCAACATTCTAGAAACGATGCAATAATCGCAAGTGAAAGAAGGTCTAAAGCATCGGAAAACTACAAGTACAACACGATTACAAATACATCCCAACAACCAAATAGCTTACAGTCCAGAACTAGTAAATCAAGTACACATCATATCACCAACTTACGTGTCAAAGGGTCCTACGCCGTTAAATTACAGTCCAGAATGGCAAAAGAAAATAAAAGAGTCCAACAGTAGAAAAATAAAAGAAAGCAGTCCAGCAACATAGATATCAATAGGAAATAAGTCCAACAGGCGGAGCACGAGAATTCAATCCAAGGCAGGTTCAACTTCTTCGATAAAGTCATCTTCTAAGGTTAGAAAACAGGAGGGGTGAGACAGAAATCTCAGTGGATGGGGTGATTGTGTGCAAGTGTGGCGATATGTATATAGTTAATGCGAGAAATTTAATTGTATGAAAACACGTGAGAGATGATGCATGATTTCACACACAGTCCACAATCGTCGTGATAAATATATTTAAGTAATATACTTATACAATTAAGAAAACAGTTCGTGGTCAAGCAGGCACTATGGTCCAAGCACACAGAAGGATTGCGTACGGATTTGTAACGCCAATCCTATGCAAGACAAGTAGCGGTTGCATATGGATTTGTAGAGCCAACCTATGCAATACAAGTAGCGGTTGCGTACGGATTTGTAGCGCCAACAAAACGGGTCCGATTAACTCCAGAATCGTGTGGATCAGACAACGATTCCTTCGTTCTTCCTTGTAACTCCCCGAGCAAGATGGTCCAAGACCTGTCACCTTATCGCTCCATAGGCAAAGATAAAATCACGGTGGAGCTAGCAAGGCTCGGATTCATCATAATCATGATTATACCTCAAGTACTATGACCCGCTTCCTTGGACAAACTCGTCCCTCGGTTGCGGGATTAGGGCGATGGGGGGAAGAGTGGAATAGCGGCCGAGCTGCCCGGTTCCATCCCCAATGTATCCATTCCGAATGTGAGCTCGACACACCAAGTTGACTCAGACAGGAAAGTAAGTACACGTTCAGGTAGTCAACCAGGCAGTCGAGTATTATTAATTCAGGGAAGCATTTTAGGGAATTTTTGGAAAATTTGCGCAAGGCAATCATGGCGTTGGTGGAGTTATTTAGATGAAGATAATTATTTGGAGGATAAGTAATCTTCGATATCTTGAAAGATTAGGTGGAACATAAGTCCCGTTATAGATTCGAAATCGCAAGACGAGAAAGTCGCCCCACGATCGCGTATTAATCGGTCAAGATGATCCAATAAGTCAGGGACTTTCTCGTGGGGTGATAGATCTGATCGTGGGGCGACTTCCTCGTCTTGCGATTTCGAATGTATAATAGGACTTATGTTCTACCTAATCTTTCAAGATATCGAAGATTACTTATCCTCCAAATAATTATCTTCATCCAAATAACTCCACCAACGCCATGATTGCCTTGCGCAAATTTTCCAAAAATTCCCTAAAATGCTTCCCTAAATCAATAATACTCGACTGCCTGGTTGACTACCTGAACGTGTACTTTCCTGTCTGAGTCAACTTGGTATGTCGAGCTCACAGTCAGAATGGATACATCGGGGATGGAACCGAGCAGCTCGGGTGCTATTCCACTCTCTGGCCCCATCGTCCTAATTCCGCAACTGAGGGACGGAGTTTGTCCAAGGGAAGCGGGTCGTAGTACTTGAGGTATAATCATGATTATGATGAATCCGAGCCTTGCTAGCTCCACTATGGATTTTGTCTTTTCTTATGGAGCGATAAGGTGACAGGTCTTGGACCATCTTGCTCGGGGAGTTACAAGGAAGAACGAAGGAATCGCTATCTGATACACACGATTCTGGAGTTAATCGGACCCGTTTGGTTGGCGCTACAAATCCGTATGCTGTTTGATAAATGGTTTTATCATGATTTTGATGATTTTGTTTTTATACCAAAACAATGGTTTTAAAGGTTGTCCAAATACTCCTAAATGATTTAAAATAGTTTTAATATTTTCTGGAGTATTTCTTCAAGTTTTATTTTCGACAAAAATTGGACAACACATTTAATGATTTTGTATCAATGGGTTTTTACATCCAAACTATGTTCCTAAATGTTGTCCTAATACTCCCGATTGGTCTAAAATGTTTTCACTATTTTTCGGAGTATTTCTTGAAGTTTATTTTCGATATAAAATTGGACAACACTTTTGTTTTGAGGCCATCCGATCGCCCTATAGGGCAACCCGTACCTGAAGAGTACGTTGAAACAGAATTTGAATCTGGAGCGAAAAACAGCAGGTCGACCGGTCGCCCAGGGTGCGACCGGTGCCTGCAAGTTTTTGTTGAAACAGAAACTCATATTCTTCACTTCTTTGAGACATGGACCGTTTGGGGCATGGGGTGACTGATCGAACCCCACGTCGACCGGTCGCCCTGTGTAAAATTGTGTTCTTATTTTCAAACGTCTATTTCTGCGCGACCGGTCGCCCTAATGTTTGACAGCAAAATTCTAACCGTTGTGCAGCAGACAGCTTTTCCCTAAATTGTGGGATTGATTTCTAACAGCTATAATCTTGATTTTAATTGCAATTTTTTTGTAGATATCAGATTCCAAGAGGATCCTATCAAGGATCAATCATCTCCTATAAATAGAGGAAGATTTGAAGCACAACAAAAAAAAGCGAGAACAACACAACACAACAAGATATACTCAAGCAAACACTTGGTCTTCAATTGTCATTATTCTTGTTGTAATTTGCCTAGCTTATCACTTTCAAACTCTTGAGGTCTAGGCTATTCTTGATTACACTTGCACTCAATTGTATTATTCATTATCGAGTTGTAATCTTGAATTTTTGGGTTATCATTCAACACAAGATATCCTTGTGAGTGTTCTTGTGGTAAGAACACACTTGGGTGATCTAGGTGTTAGGTGTAAGAATATTGTGGTAATCTTCTTGTTGAGGTGTTGAAGAATTTGGTATTCTTCAAGGTTGACGATTGTGGTAATCTTCACAAGGTGCCGTTGGAGATTGTGGTAATCTTCAAGAGAGATTGTGGTAATCTCAAAGGTGGTGTTGAAGAAGAGTGTGGTGCTCTTCAAGGTGTTGTTGTAAGTTGGTGTTGTATTAATTTTGGTAATTAATAAAATCTTTTTTTCTTTTTGAAATCCATCCCGGATATACTGGGGTGGTAGAGGATTAGGCCCTAGGTGGGTTGAACCTCTATAAATCGACGTGTGTTGTTTACATTCCGCACCTTTATTATTGTCTTTGAGCATTCGGTTCGTAAAAGAGGGCGAAATCGAAAAGATGGAGATAATCTATTCACCCCCCCTCTAGATTATCGTAGCCGCTTGGACTTGCAAGTGGTATCAGAGCCAAACTCTTTGGCAAGCTCGTTTCACATCGCGAGTGAAGAGAAACGATCGTCGGCTACGAACGAAGCTCAACTTTCCGGCACCTCCACCACCAAGCCACCTCTATTTGATTCCAAAAATTATATATTTTGGAAAGAAAGAATGGAATGCTATTTACAAGGTTGCGGGTTCGATAATTGGAACATCGTCATCAATGGAGAATCTATTCCGATGAAAGACACACCACACACCTCCAAAGGCCTCAAAGAGCTCAATGATGAGGAGAAGAAAATCATCTTCTTAAATGGTAAAGCTCTCAATATTTTATATTGTCCACTTACCAACTTGGAATTTAATCTTATTGTAGGAATTCGATCGGCTCATAAAGTATGGCAAAAATTAGAAGCCATTCATGAAGTATATGCAAATGATAGGAGCAACTCAAAAGCATCCACTTCTCAAAGGGATACAATGTCAAATCTAAGGAACAAGCCTCTTACAACTTCCAACTATGAAGAAGTTGAACATTGTCTTATGGGCATCGAAGAAGATAACGAGGTATGTCTTAAACCCTCTACTTCCTATGATATTGTTATACATAATGTTTATTGTGATTTGCAAAATGATTTTGATGATCTTCAAAATGAATTCCAAAATTTACTAGATAAGTACAAAAATTTGAAAAAGGAATTCAATATTTTGAAAAATAAAAAGGATAGTTTATTTACTTCCTATGAATCACTATCATGCGCTCACACCACCACACTTGACAAGGTTAGAAATCTTGAAAAACAAAATAGTACTCTTGTTGAGGATATTAATTGCATGAAAAATGATTTATCAAAATCCAACTTGAGTACCAATAAATTGCCCAATGTTGTGAATGTTAATGGTTGTGATAGTTTGAATAGTGAATTTGATCATGAGCCTAATATTGTCAAGCATATGAAAAAGAATCGAGTTCCTATGCATGTTAGTAATATTACTTGCTTTTATTGCGGTAAAAAGGGTCATACGGTAAATACTTGTCGGGCTAGAAATAGCTCAAATTATCTTTGGAGACCTAAAAGTCTCAAGACTAATCCCAAAGGACCCAAGCACTTGAGGGTACCACAAAACAATGTTATATTAGGTACCCGACGAAATAATAATCGAAGAAAATTCATACCGCCAAGAAAACATCAAATGACCATTTCATTTGATCAAAGGAGAAAACATTTTCAACAAAGTCATTTTCCAAGAAGAGGAAATAATCAAAAATGGGATGAACAAAATCCTTGGAAGTGGCAAAGACATCATCAACAAGATGATTTTCCAAGAGAAAGACACTTTCAAAAATGGGAAGGCCACAATGCTTGGAAATGGAGCAATTGGAGAAACCATCATCAACAAGAAGATTTTCAAAAGGGAAGATACCATCAACAATGGGAACGACACAACCCATGGAAATGGCGAAATTGGTAAACCGTATCTCCCTATTTAAATATGCATTTTATTTTCTTTGCATGTTTTTATTTGTGTCTTTATTGCAATATGAGTTTTCATATTTTTAAAATTTAGGTCTTCAATATATTTGTGAGTTTCAAAATATTTTTGAAAAGAAGACCTTGCATGATGTTTCTAAAACTCTTGTCCATTTAATTAGACTTATGTGGTTTATTATCTCCTATGTAGTTATATAGCACAAGCATGCTTAAGATATCTCTTATTGCTTAGCCTACACATGTATTATTGTGTTTGTGCAAAATTTGGTTTAAGAATTGTGTAGGATTTACATATCTGTCTACATATGGTTATCTACTCGTAATATATCAAGAGAAACATGAACTATCGAGGTACGCTCATTATTGTTATTCATCTCATAGACTCGATACATATATTGCCATGTGCCTATGTGCTTGCTTTTCATAGTATTTCATACAAGTGCCATTAAGAGGATTTTTAGATTTTTTTTAAAGGCACTATTCGATATTTAATTGCACATATTTGCTTTGTTCAAATACTTCTTTTAAATGAGGTCTCAACTATATGCAATCGGATTTTCAAATTTCAAAAGAGACCTTTTGTAGCTTTCTTAAGCTTATTTGAACTTGCATGATTTATTAGACTCTTGATGATCTTCTAAATGCATAGTATGTGTTTCTTGCTTCATGGTCTATATATATAGTGTCTATTTCTACTATGCTCTTATGCAAGATATTTTGTGATTGATGATTGAGGCATGTTTTTATACTTGAGTTATTTTTTTCTTGCTTATATAAGCGATGCCGGTAATGAGTTTGTTAAGTTGTGTAGATGAGAAATGAAGTACTCCAAATATTAGTTACCTCAAAATATTTGGATGTAAATGTTCTATTATGAACACCTTAGATCAATTGGATGCCCTATGGTGATAGTGATGAAGAAGACAAAAAGGGTATTCCGGAACAAACTCGATGACCAAGGCAACATTGGTCGAACTAAGGCGAGGTTAGTAGCTCGAAGGTATTTTCAAGAAGAAGGAAATTGATTTTGATGTAACATTTGCACTCATAGCACATTTAGTAGCTATTTGCATTTTACTTGCCCATTCTTGTTTTAAGAAAATTTCAAGCTTTACCAAATGGATGTTAAATCCAATTTTCTCAATGGTTTTATTCAAGAAGAAGTCTATGTAAAACAATCTCCGGGGTTTAAACTTTTTCTAGGCCAAATGATTTTTATTAAAGGCCTTGTATGGTTTAAAACAAGTACCCCATGTATGGTATGATAGACTTAGCTATTTTTGCTAAATGATTTTACAAAAGGTAAAGTTGATACTACTCTTTTTGTTTTTGAAAAAGGGCAAGATTGTTTACCAATACATATTTATGAGAATATTTTTGGTGCTACTAATGAATATTTGTGCAAGATATGTTTTTCTAAGTTGATACTAGGTGAGCTTGAGATGAGCATGATGGGGGAGCTCAATTTCTTGCTTGGACTACAAATTATTCAATGCCAAGAAAATGGTTATATTTCAAAAGAACTCTTGAAGGAGTTAAGCATTGAAGAAAGAAGAACCATCTCAACCTCTATGGCTAAAGATTGACAAAGGTTGAGAAAGGCATATCGGCCGACAAACAAATTCGAGGTATGTTTTCTTGTATTATTCCTATAGACTTGACATTCCATATGCCTTATGTCTATTTGCTCGACTTCAAAAACTATCCCAACGAATCTCATTAAAGTGCCGTTAAAAGAAATTTTCAAATATTTGAAAGGCACTTCTTCTTATGACTTGTTGTATCCAAAGTTTTAAAACGTTCTTATTTTTCGGGATAACAAGTCCGGTCAAAATTATTCAAACTATGGTTCGTCATAATCGAACTAAAAACATATTGAGATTCGATATAATTGTTAAGGGATTGCAATTTTAACAAAAAACTTGAGATGTGTTTAACTCCGTCTCAAGGATAACTCGCGGACTTTTTTAAATTGTTTACCGCCAAGTATTTTACCTCATTTTCGAGCTTGATTATGACATAATGTATATTGAATGAGGTCTACGTTTGCATTTTGCACGTTTTAAAATTTAGGGGCGAAAAATTGGATTTTTGGATCAAAATTCGGATTTTATATAAAACAGGAGACAGTGGGCTGACTGGGGTGAGGGCAACCGGTCGCCCACCCAGTCGACCGGTCGCCCTCACCTAGGACCGGTCGCCCTATGCCTGTTTTTGGCTTAAAATGGTTTTGTTTTCCAGACTTTGGCATTTTGGCCTTTTAACTCTAATTTCGTCCCCTTTGACATTTTCACACACAATTCACTTCAAATGTGTTTTGTTGCATAAAATTCATAGTTTGGGGATTACCTAGCTCGATTATCATCATCATTGCTTGTCTTTACCGATCGAATGGTAAGAATTTCACTCGCTTTAGCTCAATTGGGTTGAACCCTTGAGAACTTGGTATAAATGTCTATTTCTTGATGCAAATTATATATGTTTGTGATAATATTATTGATTGTTGATGAATGATATTTATTAAATTGCATTTGGTGATGAAAAACTTGGCTTGATTTCATTTACAAGGGCTATATATATCTTTTTCAATTTTTGACGCCCGCCAAGTGTTCGATAAAACGTCTCAATGAAAAATTCATCACCTACATGATTCTCTCGATTTCAAAAGTCTTATATATTTATAGAGATCATGTTTTGCTTATCAAATGATCTTTCATAAGCTTCTACAAGTCGTATGATTCGACTCTTCCCTCCTATTAGGTTTAAAAGCTTCAATGTTCAAATAGGTCGATACATCGGTTTAGTTGCGCACTTTGATATGATTATATGATGTTTTTATCGTGCTAACATTCTTTTTGATGATTCCAAAGGGGGAGAAACATGTTATAAGCTTATTAGCTCATAGAAGTTAAGTTAAGCTAAACAAAAGAAGCTATAAGCTATGGCTTCCTAAAGCCATAAGTTGTGAATTATATTTAGTCCAATTGTTGCCTTATGGACTCTTTTACTTGTCTAATGGTGTTTTGTTGACAGGGGGAGCTTATAAGCTCTTGTACTTAAGAGCAATATGTAAAAGCTAAGCTTTTAGCTTGTGGATGATTGCTTTTACATTACTCTTGTTGTGCATATTAATAGGGGGAGCTTTTGCTATATATGTTTAATATCTCTACTCCCATCCTTGTGATTATATTGCGTGGAATGTTGTCGCTCACAACGGATAGTTCCTTTTAACCGGTAAAATTGTTTTGTTTTCAAAATCGACCTCGTTAAAATTGTTTTGGTTTGTAATCATCAAAAAGGGGGAGATTGTTTGATAAATAGTTTTATCATGATTTTGATGATTTTGTTTTTATACCAAAACAATGGTTTTAAAGGTTGTCCAAATACTCCTAAATGATTTAAAATAGTTTTAATATTTTCCGGAGTATTTCTTCAAATTTTATTTTCGACAAAAATTGGACAACACATTTAATAATTTTGTATCAATGGGTTTTTACATCCAAACTATGTTCCTAAATGTTGTCCTAATACTCCCGATTGGTCTAAAATGTTTTCACTATTTTTCGGAGTATTTCTTGAAGTTTATTTTCGATATAAAATTGGACAACACTTTTGTTTTGAGGCCAACCGGTCGCCCTATAGGGCAACCCGTACCTGAAGAGTACGTTGAAACAGAATTTGAGCCTGGAGCGAAAAACAGCAGGTCGACCGGTCACCCAGGGTGCGACCGGTGCCTGCAAGTTTTTGTTGAAACAAAAACTCATATTCTTCACTTCTTTGAGACATGGACCGGTTGAGGCATGGGGTGACCGGTCGAACCCCACGTCGACCGGTCGCCCTGTGTAAAATTGTGTTCTTATTTTTAAACATCTATTTCTGCGCGACCGGTCGCCCTAATGTTTGACAACAAAATTCTAACCGTTGTGCAGTAGACAACTTTTCCCTAAATTGTGGGATTGATTTCTAACAGCTATAATCTTGATTTTAATTGCAATATTTTTTGTAGATATCAGATTCCAAGAGGAGCCTATCAAGGATCAATCATCTCCTATAAATAGAGGAAGATTTGAAGCACAACAAAAAAAAGTGAGAACAACACAACACAACAAGATATACTCAAGCAAACACTTGGTCTTCAATTGTCATTATTCTTGTTGTAATTTGCCTAGCTTATCACTTTCACATTCTTGAGGTCTAGGCTATTCTTGATTACACTTGCACTCAATTGTATTATTCATTATCGAGTTGTAATCTTGAATTTTTGGGTTATCATTCAACACAAGATATCCTTGTGAGTGTTCTTGTGGTAAGAACACACTTGGGTGATCTAGGTGTTAGGTGTAAGAAGATTGTGGTAATCTTCTTGTTGAGGTGTTGAAGAATTTGGTATTCTTCAAGGTTGAAGATTGTGGTAATCTTCACAAGGTGCCGTTGGAGATTGTGGTAATCTTCAAGAGAGATTGTGGTAATCTCAAAGGTGGTGTTGAAGAAGAGTGTGGTGCTCTTCAAGGTGTTGTTGTAAGTTGGTGTTGTATTAATTTTGGTAATTAATAAAATCTTTTTTTCTTTTTGAAATCCATCCCGGATATACTGGGGTGGTAGAGGATTAGGCCCTAGGTGGGTTGAACCTCTATAAATCGACGTGTGTTGTTTACATTCCGCACCTTTATTATTGTCTTTGAGCATTCGGTTCAAAAAAGAGGGCGAAATCGAAAAGATGGAGATAATCTATTCACCCCTACTCTAGATTATCGTAGCCGCTTGGACCTACATACGCAACCACTACTTGTATTGCATAGGTTGGCTCTACAAATCCGTACGCAACCGCTACTTGTCTTGCATAGGATTGGCGTTACAAATCCGTACGCAATCCTCCTGTCTGCTTGGACCATAGTGCTTGCTGGACCACGAACTGTTTTCTTAATTGTATAAGTATATTACATAAATATATTTATCACGATGATTGTAGACTTTGTGTGAAATCATGCATCATCTCTCACGTGTTTTCATACAACTAAATTTCTCGCATTAACTATATACATATCGCCACACTTGCACACAATCACCCCATCCACTGAGATTTCTGTCTCACCCCTCATGTTTTCTAACCTTAGAAGATGACTTTGTCGAAGAAGCTGAACCTGCCTTGGATTGAATTCTCGTGCTCCTCCTGTTGGACTTACTTCCTATTTATATATATGTTGCTGGACTGCTTTCTTTTATTTTTCTACTGTTGGACTCTTTTATTTTCTTTTGCCATTCTGGACTGTAATTTAATGGCATAGGACCCTTTGACACGTAAGCTGGTGATATGATGCGTACTTTATTTCCTAGTTCTGGACTGTAAGCTATTTGGTTGTTGGGATGTATTTTGTAATCGTGTTGTACTTGTAGTTTTCTGATGCTTTAGACCTTGTTTCACTTGGGAATATTGCATCGTTTCTAGAATATTAGGTTTATTTCTGTTTAAGTGATTGATCGCCGTCGCGTCGCGTTTGGGGCGTGACATGAAGTTTCGTATCATGGGTTTAGACTATTGATTTATTTTCTGTTTAAGTGATTGATCGACGTCGCGTCGCGTTTGGGGCGTGACAGTTATGGTATCAGAGCTTGGCAAGTAAGATGGAAGCTTACACCGAGCTGACCCAGGATAGGTTCCTCTGACCTTGGATTGGGTACCGCTACTAGATGACCTAAGTTGAATCTTGGATGAATATTTGAACTCTTTTGGGCTGTTATAGTGTTAAGATATCCGGATATTCCTCTATTTGGATGTTAGGTGATTTAGAAAATCCATGATTTAGAGATTATAATACCTGATATGGTGAGACTCGAAGAAAATAAGGATATCTCTTGATAAGTATATGATTTGGATGTGATATATTATGGGATCTAGACACCTAATGATATTACTTTGGGAAAATGATAGTAGGGGAATCACTAAATATATTGATCAATGATAATACCCTTGTGTTATTCATTCTCAAGTACATGCACAAGCTTAAGTAAGGGAATTTGAATTGTGGTTTAGGTATCACGGATAAGATACAATAAGGGCGCGTTTGGGGTTTGTGAAAAGGCATGATAATATCCTTATTATCTCTTTTCACTGTGTTTGGGATTTATGATGCCGACCCACATCATAGGAATGGGCCCATGAAATTATCACCTTTTCAATTGATACTACATCACACCTATGAGGTGGTATTAAATAGTACCAACTTATCCTTACCTCTGCAATTACCCTTTTGTCCTCAAATTTTGGAAGAGTTTTTTTTGGGTTCTTTAAACTGAGGGCACAATGGTATTTTCCATTGTTATCACTTATTATCAATGTTTTCAAACAACAATATTGACCAAATATAAAGGATCCAATAGAAAAATAATCCAACACCCCAAACAAACAGATCTGTAAAAAAGATAGTAATAAATTATCAAATCATCACATATCCAGTATTACTTATATAATCCCATCAATTTTGCCAAACGAGCCCTAAGGATGTGACTATTATACGATCTCGACTAGATGTTACCACTAAATATCCCCTCCCGAGGATAGATGAACTATTTGATCAACTTCAAGGAGCGACGGTGTACTCGAAGTTTGATTTACAACAAGGATATTATCAACTGAAGACCCGTGAAGAAGACGTTTCCAAAACGACATTTAAAACAAGATATGGACACTACGAGTTTGTAGTGATGCCTTTAGGTCTGACGAATGCACCAGCAGCGTTTATGGATTTGATGCATCGAGTCTTTGAACCTTATTTGGATCAATTCGTAGTGATATTCATTGATAACACACTCGTATACTCTAAGTCTAGAGAAGAGCTACGAGAGCACAAGCTGTATGCCAAATTCAGCAAGTGCGAATTTTGGCTTAGTGAAGTCGCATTCTTGGGACACATAGTATCCGACACTGGGATCACCGTAGACCCTTCGAAGGTACAGACAGTGGTTGAATGTAAATAACCCGAGTCTATAACGGAGATCAGAAGCCCGCAAACATAATGTCCTTCTTTGCCACTAGGGTATAGTTAGTATCCTCATTTTACAATTAAGCCTATTTTGGATGATGATTATAGTGGATGAATTATAATCGGAAGTTGTCTTAATATTATAAATAGAGGTTTCTTACTCATTTTGTAACAAGCCAAAAATTTGAAAAGAAAAGTGAACATTCTTCCAGAAAAAGCTCTCTTTAGTCTCTCTCTCTCTAAAATATATATATATATATATATATATATATATATATGATTTGGATCTGGTGAGTTGAGACCAAATTTGGAATGTTGACCTCTTCTTTTTAAAGATGAAGATTTAATTAAATTTTAGTTTAGTTTATATGTAATTAATTGTTGTTAAGCATAAGTAGGTAATTTCGTATGAATATCAGTAAAAAATGGGAGTTATTTTTGGTAGTGCCCGTTCACATTCCGGATTTTTTGGGATTTGTTGGAACCGTATCTCTTGACCTTATCCGTTGTGAGAAATATGTTGCTTATTGAAGATAAATATGTTGTTTATTGAAGATAAATATGTTGCTTTTTTTGGATATGTTTGAAACCGTATCTCTGAAATTCTTTCTTTCCTTTCATAGTCAAACTTGCAAAATATTGGTGCATTCTGATGTGCCAAATATATTGCTTATTGAGGATAAATATGTTGTTTATTTAGGCAGACAATATTGCAACCACAAACTATTCCCTTCGATTTGTCTTTTTATATATATGTAATTATGTTGCTTATTTATATATGTCAACTATGTTGCTTATCAAGGACAAATATGTCGCTTATTTAGGCAGACAATGTTGCTAGTAAGTATGCTGTTTTTTTATGTGGACTGTGTTGCTTATTGAAGACAATTATTTTGCTTATTTAGGTAGACAATGTTGCTAAGATGAGTGCAAATCTATTGATTTAAATAGGTCATATGTCTTGTATATATGTATTTTTGTTGCTTTTTATGTTAATCGTGTTTCTTATCAATGACAAATATGTTGCTTAGACATTGTATATTTGTTGCTTACAAATATTACATAATTTTGTTGTGGTTTTAGATGGTAAGATAACATCAATGCTGATGTATGTAACTTCCCTAATTTCATGGGATATGATTGATTGGTTTGGACTAATATACCCCATTTATCAATTTAATTAGGTATTTTTATATATGTTAAGCATATTTATTATTAATCATTGAAATTTGTTGATATGTGGTCCAGATTTGGTCTTACGTACTTACCTAAGACATTTGTCTTATATAACTCTTCCCCTATATATATATATATATATATATATAGGGATTGGTTCAAATGAGACCAATCCCTTTAGGTTAGTCCATAAGAACACTTATGGACTCTTGATTTAAAATTTTGGATGGTGTAGATCATTTTAGTTAATTTAGGCATATAAGGGTATAATTGTACTTTTATATTTAATTAGTTATGTTAATTGGACGGTTATTAGCTATTTTTAAGGAAACATAATCCTACCTTTTCAGTTACCCGATTTTTAGGGAGGAAAAATCATCAATTTCAAGCGTTTGTTTCAAAATTGATACTTCTTTCCGCCATATTTGTGAACAGTTGTTTTATTGTATACTTAGTTCAGTGGACTTGTATACTTTGTCATGTTTTATTGTATATTTAGTTCAGTGGATTTGTATACTTGGTTCAGTGGAATCGTATTCTTAGTTATATAAGTAATTTAGTAAGTAGTTTAGTGAATTTGTATACTTAGTTTTGTAGATTTGTATACTTAGTTCAATGTAATTGTATACCTAGTTATATAAGTTGTGAGGCCCCGAATTTTAACAACGTGAGATACGATGTTATGTAGTGATTATTTATTCGGTTATGTATCACAAACCTATTATTAATGAAACGCGACTCTACTTTTATTTATTTCTTCCAACGTCAATTACGCATTTCACATTTTTGGAGCTTAGCAATTTTATATTCTCCTCTAGTATCAATGCTTGATCGAATGACTATAACTTTAGAAATATTAGACCCTCGAAAATTTAGGAGTACATTTCGATCCTTATCCAAATATTTCATCTTATTCTATAATTCATCCCAACCAACTTCCAATTTATTTTTCAATTACACATTTCTTATTTCACATCTTTATTTTAAATTTCTAAATATTTAATTAAGGATATATATATATATATACATTTTATATTTTTTCCCTCAATTTTATAAAGAAAAGAAACCAAATATTTGTTTTTCTTTTTTTCCCTAATTTTCGAAATTACCACTTTAAATGGGGAAAATAACTCAATTTTCCTTCTATCACTATTTTATCATTTTGTACCTCCCAACTAAATTATTACTAGACAAAACAAATAAATAAAATTTTGATAATTTCATTCTATTTTATTTTATGTCTTCCAAGCCTACAACTAAAAATCTTCCTACAAATCCCACTAACCCCTTAGTCTAACAAATGAATTTTAAATTTCCCTCTAAAACCTAGCTTTTGGCTTCATGTCCCTAATAAAGAAGGCTAGTTATTTTTTTTTACCCTAAACCCCTAATTATTCCCATTAACTATCATTAATCTCCCCAAAAAAAAAAAAAAAAAAAATCCTCTCCCTTCTCTCTAAACATTCTCCTACTTCTCTCTAGAGATTTCTTCATATCTTCAAACCTTCTTCATATCTTCAAACAATCTTCATATCATCAAAACACACATTCTTCAAATCTTCAAACAATCTTCATATCTTCAAAACACACATTCTTCAAATCTTCAAACAATCTTCATATCTTCAAAACACACATTCTTCATATCTTCAAACAATCTTCATATCTTCAAATATTTCTTCATATCTTCAAACACACCTCCTTCATATCTCCAAACATTTCTTCATATCTTCAGACACACCTCCCTCATATCTTCAAACACTTCTTCATATCTTCAAACACACTTTCTTCATATCTTCAAGAATAATTTCTTCATATCCTCAAACACTTTCTTCTTTCTTCAAACACTTAACAAAAACACAAGAACTTTTCTTACTTCTTTATTTTCGAAACTATCACTACTACAATGTAAGGAATTTTCTTCTTCAATCCATTTTGATATTTCTAGCTCATCCTCTTCACTTCTTAACCTAAGTTTGACTTTTGGTTTGAGGTACACTTAGAAGACAACTTGAAGATAATAGAGACTTGGAACCATCTTGACTAGACCTCAAGAAATTGTGAAGGAATTTGGACTAGAAGGTAAGAAATGGGATTTTTAGTACATTTTTTTCTTCTCTTCTATTTTCCAAAATTTTGATACTCCATTTTCATTTTTGGACTTTTAGGAGCTGACCTTAAGAGTTGTTTTAAGAGTGAGCAAAGAGACCCATTTTGAGACCTCTACTAGTCTAATTTCATCTACTACACAAGGTAAGTGTAGTTTTACCAATATTCTTCACCTCTTTCTTCTTCCCCTTAAATTTTTAACCACATTTTCTAACTCCTATATTTTTTTTTTGATTTTCCTTGACTTAGGGGCTGACCTAAGTCACTACTTCATCGAGAGAGATTTATTTCATTTTCACCAACAAATCGATCTTTAAGGTGGGTGGAAAAGTCCTTTCAACTTCTAGGTGTTTTACTTAAAAATGCATGTAGTATTTTGATTTTGAGCACTTGAGATATATATTATGTATTGCATGATATTTTCTTGTATCAAGTTGGAAAAATTGTCAAGTGTTGCTAAAAAATGAGATTTATCGAAAAATATGGCATACATGTACACTTTATTGTTATACTTGATGAAATTTTGTATGAGAAGAATATGTATGTGTATGACTCTTGAAATCTATGTTTTGAATGATTTATAACCTGGACAAGTCGATCATAATTGATTAAATTTCAACCTTTGGACTTAAAATGCAAAAATAGAAAGTTGGTGGACTTAATTGCAAGAAAATAAAACTTAAGGGACCCCTCTGTAATTTTTGATTTTTGGGACTGAACTCAGGTTCAAAAATTATGTTTTGACATTTTAATAAAGTTTTAAGAGTTTTTAGATAAATAAAATCAACCCTTAAAAGCCCAAGGACTAGATTGTAAAATTTTAGAAGTTTAAGGGCTATTTTGCAATTTTCGAAACTGTACCAGACCCTAATTTTAAAATTTGAAATTTTAAATCTTAAGGGACTGGAAATAACATATTTTAAGTATATTCCAAAAATCCAAGTGTTTAGAGCTTGGAAAGTAGTTTTATAAAACTTGAGGGACCAAATTGTAAAAGATTAAAATTTAGGACCAAAATGAAATTTCCAGGACTTATGCAGTTCATGCATCTGGAAATACTAATTTAACTATAACATAATGATATTTTGGACCCAAGGTTCAAATTTCATAACAATCGGACCCCTAAAAGCCTTAAAGGCAATTATTTCAAAATGGGACAAAAGTGAGATTTTCAAAAGTTAAGGGGCCTATATTTATTTATTTTTAAAACTGGTTTTGTCCCAATATCCCACTGACCTTAGTGACATTTTCCAACTAGAATCACATTACAAGCCTTTCCGGGTTGTGAGTTCCAATTATTTTAAACTTGGGGACCGAAATGACAATTTTAACAAATTTGGGGCTAATGTGAGAATTTTATAAAAACTCGACCTCAAAACTTTAAAAACCTGAATCTCTGAACCATTTAGAGAATTTAGGAACTAACCTCATAATGTTTCAAGGTCGGGACATTTATTTATTAATTTTTAACCCCAAAAGAATTGGTTTTTACAAAACGAGGCTAATTGTAAATTTTCTTTTACAAGGACCTAACTCGAATTATTTTTATTTTAATGAAACATCTCTGGACCCTCTGAATTTAATTATTGATTAAAATATTTTATTTTCTCAAAAATCCCCTGACTTATCGGATCGTCTTGACCAATTAATACACGATCGTGGGGCGACTTCCTCGTCTTGCGATTTCGAATCTATAACGGGACTTATGTTCCACCTAATCTTTCAAGATATCGAAGATTACTTATCCTCCAAATAATTATCTTCATCCAAATAACTCCACCAACGCCATGATTGCCTTGCGCAAATTTTCCAAAAATTTCCTAAAATGCTTCCCTGAATCAATAATACTCGACTGTCTGGTTGACTACCTGAACGTGTACTTACTTTCCTGTCTGAATCAACTTGGTGTGTCGAGCTCACAGTCGGAATGGATACGTCGGGGATGGAACCGGGCAGCTCGGCTGCTATTCCACTCTCTGGCCCCATCGTCCTAATCCCGCAACTGAGGGACGAAGTTTGTGCAAGGGAAGCGGGTCGTAGTACTTGAGGTATAATCATGATTATGATGAATCCGAGCCTTGCTAGCTCCAACGTGGATTTTGTCTTTGCCTATGGAGCGATAAGGTGACAGGTCTTGGACCATCATGAACGAGGAGTTACAAGGAAGAACGAAGGAATCGCTGTCTGATCCACACGATTACGGAGTTAATCAGAACGTTTGGTTGGCGCTACACATCAGGACGCAACCGCTACTTGTAATGCATGGGTTGGCGCTACATATCTGTACGCAACCACTAATTGTCTTGCATGAGATTGGCGCTACACATCAGTACGCAATCCTCCTGTCTTGCTTGAATCATCGTGTCTGTGTGACCACGAACTATTTCTTAAACTGTATAAATATATTACTTAATATATATTTATCACGATGCTTGTGGGCTATGTGCAAAATCATGCATCATACCTCACGCGTTTTCATACAACTGTTTTCTCGCATTAACTATATATATCGCCACACTTGCACACGATCACCCCATCCACTGAGATTTCTGTCTCACTCCCTCCTGTTTTCTAACCTTTAGATGAAGAGTACGTTGAAGACGTCGAACCTACCACAGATTGAATCCCTACCATTGATGTGGAGAGACATTCCTTTTACTTTTATTGTTGATTAGACTTCTTCATTTTATTTCTGTTTGGACTGTAAGTTGAATTCAGATAATCTATTGGGTTGTATTCGGTTACCGTTGGACCTTAAGATGTAATTTGTTTTTGTGTTTATTTAATTTTGCTGCATTAGACTCTTTTCACTTGAAGTTTCGTATCATAGGTTTAGACTGTTGATCTATTTTCTGTTTAAGTGATTGATCGTTTTCGCGTCACGTTTGGGGCGTGACAGTTATGGTATCAGAGCTCGGTTTGTAAGGAGGAAACTTACACCGAGCTAACCCAGGATAGGTTCCTCTGACCTTGGATTGGGTACCCCTACTAGATGACCTAAGTTAAATCTTGGATGAATATTTGAACTCTTTTGGGTTGTTATAGTGTTAAGATATCCGAATATTCCTCTATTTGGACATTAGGTAATTTAGAAAATCCGTGATTTGGAGATTATAATGCCTGATATGGTGAGACTTGAAGAATATGAGGTTATCTCTTGATAAGTATATGATTTGGATGTGATCTATTATGGGATCTAGACACCTAATGATATTACTTTGGGAAAATGATAGTAGGGGAGTCACTAAGTATAATGATCGATGATAGTACCCTTGTGTTATTCATTCTCAAGTACTTGCACAAGCTTAAGTAAGGGAATTTGACTTGTGGTTTAGGTATCACGGATAAGATACATTAAGGATGTGACTATTATACGATCTCGACTAGATGTTACCACTAAATATCCCCTCCCGAGGATAGACGAACTATTTGATCAACTTCAAGGAGCGACGGTGTACTCGAAGTTTGATTTACAACAAGGATATTATCAACTGAAGATCCATGAAGAAGACGTTTCCAAAACGACATTTCAAACAAGATATAGATACTACGAGTTTGTAGTGATGTCTTTCGGTCTGATGAACGTACCAGCAGCATTATGGATCTGATGCATCGAGTCTTTCAACCTTATTTGGATCAATTCGTAGTGATATTCATTGATGACATACTCGTATACTTAAGTCTAGAAAAGAGCATGAACGTCATCTGAAAATTGTTTAGGACATACTACGAGAGCACAAGCTGTATGCCAAATTCAGCAAGTGCAAATTTTGGCTTAGTGAAGTTGCATTCTTGGGACACTTAGTATCTGGCACTGAGATCATCGTAGACCATTCGAAGGTACAGACAGTGGTTGAATGGAAACAACCCGAGTCTGTAACGGAGATCAGAAGTTTCTTAGGACAAGCTGGATATTATCGAAGATTTATTCAGGATTTCCCCAATATAGCCGGACCACTCACTCGACTAACCCAGAAGCAAGTCAAGTTTGTGTGGAATGACAAGTGCGAGGCTAGTTTCCAAGAGCTGAAGAAACGACTCACTACAGCTCCAGTCCTAGCCCTTCCAAAGGGAACATAAAACTTTGTCGTCTACAGTGATACATCAAAGGAAGGACTAGGAGCAGTGCTCATGCAGGAAGGAAATGTCATCGCTTATGCATCACGAAAGCTCAAGCCGTTTGAGTCCAATTACCCAACACATGACTTGGAATTTGCAGCGACATTATTCGCGTTAAAGAAATGGAGGCACTATCTCCACGGAGCAACATTCACAAATTTCACAGATCACAAGAGTTGAAGTATCTATTCTCTCATAAAGACCTCAATCTGAGGCAACGGAGATGGATGAAGTTAATTGAGGACTATCACTTTGATATTCAATACCATCCCGGAAAAGCTAGCATAGTAGTTGTCGCCTTGAGCAGAAAGGCGAGTTTAGCCAGACTAATGATTCGAGAGTGGAAATCATTAGAAGAGTTGAGCACTTGGAATCCGACGAGAACCAATACTCACATTTCATGTGCTAACATATTGGTTAAACCCGATCTACAGAACGAGATCAAAGCAACACAGGGGACATATGTACAACTTCAAAAAAACTGAAAGAGAAGATACTTAAAGAAGAGAGATCAAAATTCTCGGTACATGAAGATGGAATCATCAGATTCCGAAATCAAGTCTTTCAGAAGTGATTGTTGATCTATTTTCTGTTTAAATAATCACATGGAATCATCCGACTCTTTTCACATGAAGTTTCGTATCATGGGTTTAGACTGTTGATCTATTTTCTGTTTAAGAGATTGATCGTTGTCGTGTCACGTTTGGGGCGTGACATAAGTAATTCAGCGTAATTGTATACTTAGTATTAGTTTAATATATAGTTAGTTTAATGTAATTGTATACTTAGTTAAATGTTTTTGTATACTTAGTAAAGTTTTAATGTATATGTAGTTTAGTGTAATTATATACTTAGTTAATTATTTATGTATACTTAGTAATGTTTTAATAATAGTTAGTTTAGTGTAGTTGTATATTTTTCATTAATTGTTGCACGATTTTGTTGCCATATTTGAATAATTTGCAGGTTCAAATGGGAAGGGAGAGAAAGAAAAGGTGAATCGCTTGATTATGGGGACGTGATCAATACAAAATCACGTCCCTAATTTTTAGGAAGCGGTTACTATATTTAATTTTCTGGATTCCTATTTTATCCCTTCTTTGTATACTTACTTATGAAATGCTGTATATATTGTAATATATCTTGGCCATTGATTTACTATTTGGATGGTGTAGATTTAGTCCTATGGACTAACTTAGGAGGGTGGTCTCACAGGATCCCCTCCCTATATATATATATATATATATATATATATATATATATATATTTTTCTTCCAACTTTCAATTTCTAAGTAACCCATTTTTAACTAAATTGAGACAACCCTCCTCCAACAAAAATACATTATGATTCCAAATTAAAGTTTCAATGTGGATATCACCACTATCAATTTTATCCAATTATATGTGCGTTATTATTTTCTAATTAACAATATATCAGTTAGATCCCCACCACTAAGTTACATATGAATATACATATATAAATTATCATTTAATCACATTTTGCAGTAAAAAAAATTCAAAACAAATTAATATTAAACCAAACATATTTTTGAATTCTCAACTATAATTTCTTCATCAAATTTTCAATAACAAAATTAAACACATTTTCACTTTTACACAATCTTTAATAAAATTAAAAATTTATCTCAATGGAAGATGATCACTTTTGTCATTAGAATGAAAACTATACAAGCACGAAACCATTCGATAAAATCAAAATCAAATATAATACCTAATTAAACCCTTAAACCAAAGAATAATCATCAAACGTACAATTGGGATTTGCGATTCTATATATAATGCAAAAATTAAAAATAACGATCTATTTCTCTTTGCTGGTTATTTATCTGCAACTGCATTAACTAGGAACACTGTCTACTAACATTAATTGTCTCGTCTTCTGTTCCATGCACGAAACTATTAAAATTTCTATATAAACTGATCATACATGTTGGCTAATTAGATTCCCCCCCTATCGTACATGTACGTAACTCATGACATTGATCCAAACTTTTTATTTTCTTTTCTATTCATATACAAAGAAATAGCTATAGAATCGCAATAAAATTGAAATCACAAAATTTACAATATGAAGATAAAAGGATTAAACTTCGCCGATACAGTAGTCGATACGTACGTAATTCATCTCGCAAGAATGCTACACAAAGGAGATTTTTCAAGAAGTTCTAGATGGAAAACTGCAAACTGATTAACACACCAGTGAAGTGTGGAATCAAGTTATCAAATTAAGTATGACGGAGAAGAAAAAATGGACCCGACATTGTACAAGAGTTTGGTTGGAAGTTTACGGTATTTGACGTGCACAAGACCGGGCATTCTCTATGACACCGGTCTTATAAGTCACTATATGGAAAATCCAACCGCTACTCACATGAAGACTGCAAAAAGAATTTTTCGCTATCCCAAATGTACGATCAATTTCGACTTATTTTATTCAGTAACTAATGATTATAAACTTGTTGGTTATAGTGATTGTGATTGGTCTGGATATATGGATGAACGAAAAAGTACTACTGGCTTTATGTTGTTCATGGGAGATACCACTTTCACTTGGATTCAAAGAAGCAACAGACAATCACTCTCTCAACCTGTGAAGCCGAGTACGTAGCTGCTACCATGCAATTTGGTAGAGAAGTTTATTGAAGGAATTGTGATGGCCAAAAGAAGTGCCAACTAAAATTTGTATCGAAGCAAGCATATTGACACTCGCTACCACTACATACGGCAATGCATTTTAATAAAGGATGTGCCAGAGGAATATGTGAAGTCTCAAGATGAAATTGTTGACATCTTCACCAAACCACTCAAGCATATTGAAGTACTTCATCAAATTTAGCAAATCAAATCTAAAGGGTGTTGGACGTTAAACTTAATTTGGTCTAAAATAATATTGGGTTTGAAAACATATTTGAGTTAAATGATAAAAAAAAAGTGTCCGAGCCCAAAAGACCCAAGTTCTAGAATTTCTCTAGAAATTAATGTCTTATGAATTTGGTATATATTTTGGATGATGATTCTAGTTGATGAATTATAACCGGAAGTTGTCTTAATATAAATAGGGGTTTCTTACTCATTTTATATATAAGAAGCCAAAAATTTGAAAAGAATCAATAAAAGTGAACATTCTTCGAGAAAAAGCTCTCTTTAGTCTCTCTCTATATATCCCTCTTCCAATTTCCAAGTTCTAAATAGGTCATTTAAACTAAATTGAGACAATCCTCCTCCAACAAACATACATTATCATTCCAAATTAAAGTTTCAATATGGACATCATTACTATCAATTTTATCCAATTGTATATTATTATTCTCTAATTTACAATCTGAAGATAGATAAAAAGATTAAACTTCGCCGATACATTACGCACGTAATTCATTCAAGGTAAGCAGCAACAACAGTAATATCATCATATTTCCCTCCAAAGTGTTGAACCCCAACTTCATAAGCCGCCACTTGAAAAGGACTTGTGGTTCTTTTATCCAAAGATTTGCGACGGGCCCCATTAGCAAAGACATCAAGCCGTTAAATCCGTGTATATTCCTTCCTCATGCATAACCCCACCGTCGTCTCAATATCTTAGGAAACATATTATCAAACAACCCATCGGTCCCCACAATCACAACGTCGCCGCGCTCCACCCCTACCACGATCTCCTCCGCCGCTCGACATCGCGCTCGACGAAGTCTTCCCCATCTGATAAGGAAAATTGAAATCGTCTTTCTTTGTGCGGAGAATCATCTTGAATCTTTCCATCTCTCGATCACCACGAACTGTCGCCCAAGTTTGCCGCCGGAGGATGTCTCGGCCAGGGATATAATGCATGCGGTGGATGAACCGGGCGACTCTGTTTTCAAGAAA
The DNA here is from genome assembly GCA_016081115.2 of Rehmannia glutinosa. NCBI lineage: Eukaryota > Viridiplantae > Streptophyta > Magnoliopsida > Lamiales > Orobanchaceae > Rehmannia > Rehmannia glutinosa. Next base: position 15,191,217 of record CM071933.1, read on the forward strand.
GCTTCTAGAAGGACTTGCTTTGGGTCCACATCGCTAGGGCGGTGGCCTTTGACTGCATCGGCGGCGTTTCTCATTAGCTCTCGTGCGTACTCGCCGGCGTCAATGCCTTTCTTCGCCCACCCGCCGACGCCATCGGCTACTCCGATGACTTGCGGGACTTCGGAGATGAAATGAGCGTCCTCGCCGCGGGGCTTGGACGGGTTATCCTTGGGTAAGTAGAATGAATCAGCCATCATGGTCAACTTCCTAGGTCTCGAGATCGCCATTAATATTAGAGAATTTTCAATCGTTTGAATCAGATAAATTTTCAAATATATCTGTGTTTCTGTGAATTGTCTGATCTGCTTTTGGAATTTTATAGAAATGAGGATGTTAGTCCTCCTAGGGTTATATATAAGTTTTAATTTGGCTACATGAAGTACGTGCATAGGAAACTCCCCAAAAAAAAGAAAATGAAACTTCGGGTTTATAAAACTATAATTTGTTTCCTATTACTTAATATAGAATTCTATGACGCTACTAAATTCATAACATATCACATTTTTCCAGAATACATTTTATCTGTTCCTTTAAATTTGGGTTAATTTAATTTATATATATCAACTGCAAATTAAAGTTAAAAAAAGAATTTATAATAATATTAATAATAAATCCGATTAATTGATCAATTTGATGATTATTATGTCAAACGTATATTATTAATAAAGATCAATTTATACACTTAATTAACTTATAATTATAATTAATGTGCAAAACGAGATGAAACACCAAATTGAATCTATCACTCATCGAACTGAATTATATATATGTTTATCTCGTGATATTATATCCTTATCCAAATTTACAAAATTAATACTTTCAAGTAAACTATATACTGATACTTTTCAGATGGATAGCTAATACTTTTCAGACAAACTGCTAATACTAGTCCCTAAATATTACAAAAATATCGTTGGATCAGTTTTGGGATCCTTCTAACGGATTTCTTTGCCTTATATAGACCGCTTGATATGATTTTTGTCAATTTTCCGACACTTCCGGAACAACACAACAAGATTCTCTACGAATCAGTTATAATAATTTTCCGTTATATATATATATATATATATATATATATATATATATATGTATATATATATAACCTTAAATTTGGGTTAATTTAATTTATATATACCAACTGCAAATTAAAGTTAAAAAAAGAATTTATAATAATATTAATAATAAATCCGATTAATTGATCAATTTGATGATTATTATGTCAAACGTATATTATTAATAAAGATCAATTTATACACTTAATTAACTTATAATTATAATTAATGTGCAAAACGAGATGAAACACCAAATTGAATCAATCACTCATCGAACTGAATTATATATATATTTATCTCGTGATATTATATCATTATCCAAACTTACAAAATTAATACTTTCAAGTAAACTATATACTGATACTTTTCAGATGGATAGCTAATATTTTTTCGATTGCATTTTGCTAATACCAGTCCCTAAATATTACAAAAATATCGTTGGATCAGTTTTGGGATCCTTCTAACGGATTTCTTTGCCTTAGACCGTCTGATATGATTTTTTGTCAATTTTCCAACACTTACGAAACAACACAACAAGATTCTCTACGAATCAGTTATAATAATTTTCCGTTATATATATATATATATAAAAAACCTTAACCCTACGCAACTCATAATACTTAAAAAATTAAAGATTACCCAAGAATGTACATTTATCGGATTTGATGACCTTTTGGAATTTACATGTCTAATAAATTACAAAAATTCCTCTCAATATAAAAACGATCGAATAAAAAAATGAAAATGAATTGAACACCAAGCTGTACGTTTTATAGATGGAAAAATTTCAATGAAACAGTAGATATGATTACAGATCATCGTCGATTTGATTTCGATCGAGCTACAGTACAATACAAAACATATTAATCTTGAATCTTCAATCTTGAATCTTGGCAATAATAACAGTAATGTCATCAACTTTCCCTCCTTTATGATATTTTCCAGCCATTCTTGATGCAATGGAATATGGCGTATCAGTATACCTATCAAATGAATTGTAAAGCGCAAGATTTGCCATGTTACAGCACTGTTCCATTAGGCTGTCTTTGCGGCCTTCAGTTGTACCTCGACGTACAATCTCCAAGATCTCACTTGCATGCATGTTGTCAAACAACCCATCTGTCCCGACAACAACTATATCCCCTGCTTCAACTTCAACCTCAATCTCCTCGGCCACACTCGGATTATCTTTAGTGGTCCCCAGCTGATATGGACAGTTGAACGTTCGCTGCTGTTTGGGGGATTGGTATAAAACGTCGCCGTTTCTGATGACTAGAAATCCACTGTCCCCGACGTTCGCAGCGAATAACCTGTCGCCGGAAAGTGTGATGATGCAGGCGGTGGAGGATCCTTGTGCGTTGGTGTTATCGTACGCATCCTGCAAAACCCTTTTAGGGTTTACGTGTTCGCCGCGTTTCGTTTGTTTGTGGAGAGCGAGAACGGAGTTGAACATGAGTTGGCGCGCGTACTCGCCGCCGTCGATTCCAGATTTGATCCAACCGCCGACGCCGTCTGCCACCCCGATGGTCTGCTCCTCCGCCGAGATAAAATGGGCATCATCTCCTCGTGGCCGTTTGGGATTATCCTTTGGTATGTAAATGGACGCAGCTATCATCTTCAAGAAAACCTTATTAATGGATGGCTTTGTCAAGGATGACTGATCCGACGCAGTGACTTGCGGCTTGTCACATGTAAAACGAGCGTCAGAAAGCATCATCATACTTCTGGGTTCTGGGATCGCCATGATATTAATTGAGAGTTTTGAGAGTATTTTTTGTGTTTTTTTTTGTTTTGTGAATGAAGAGAATGAAATGAACGTTAAGGACGATATATACAAATGAAATAGGGTTACATAATCAAGAATCAAGATTTGTGTTTTTTAACCAAGTACGAATCAAGATATCTTATGATACTGCCATAATTAGGATTTGGGTTACATGACTTAATGTGCGGTCGGTTAAATGTGTAAAGCTTCTAGAATTTCTCATAATTTTATATATAGGAATTGTATAAGGAAAGTCCTTATATATATATATATATATAGGGCTATGAGTTTATTAACTACATGTAAAACTTTCCTAATATGAAACTTCCCATACCTAGCTATTTAATTGAGTTACTTTCTTGGAAAGTAATAAATACTACCTTAGGGTTAGAATTCTACATGGGAAAATAAGATTTTTAGTCATGTAAGTTTGACCTTTTTGAGAATTAGTCATCTAAGTTGTTAATTACCTTCATATTTTAGTGCTTTAACTTTCAAATTTCTAGATATTCAGTCTTTTAACTTTCAATTTTTTTAGATATTCAATCCTTTAAATTATCAATTTTACTTTTGGTCCTATAACTTAACAAATTTCATAAGTTAGTCCTATAACTTAGCAATCGTTAAATTTAACTAATTTATTAAAAGGTTAGTACCCACACTTCACATTTTTTATAGGACCAAGAGTAAAATAACTAAACTTCAAGTTTTGAAAATTAAATTAAATTATAAAAGCAATTAAAATTGATTTGATTAATAAAAATTAAAATAAATAGAAATTTCTAAAACAATTATTGAATTTTGGAAAAATTAAAGTAATTGCATCAAATTAGTAAACTAAGAATAATTTGTCATATTTATGTAATTAACCTTTGATGAGGAGAATTATCCCTAAGAAATGGATATGGATGTACATGACACATTTATTTCAGAAGGTTTAAAAAAGTGATGCTTAAAATATTTTTTTAAAATTAATTAAATTAAAAAAATTAATATTTTTTATTTAAAAGTTAACTAAATTAAAATTTTCAATTTTCATAAATTTAATTTTTTTTTGAAAGAAAAATAAAATTTAATTAAGAAATGACTAAATTTTTGAAATCTGTTGAGTTGTAGGACCAAAAAGAAAATTAATAAGTTAAAGGGCTGAATATTTAGAAATTTGAAAGTTAAAGGACTAAGACACGAAGGTAATAACTTAGAGAACTAATTCTACTTACAGGACTAAAAATCATATTTTCCCGAATTCTATTCCTACTAAATTCGAAATGCATATCACATTTTATGAAAAATACATTAATTTAATTTAAAGCATAGTATGCGTAGAATTCTCTGATACTTTAAATTACCAAAACAATATAAGAAAATAATCGACAATTCTAGTTAATTAAATGATTAATTCATTTTTTTATGATATTTTATGTCTTAAGTTTTTAAGTTACTGAAATTTTAATTTATTTCACTAGATAGGATTTGGAAATGGGCCTATTCCGCTTGGGTTTTAGCCTTGAATTTACTATTAATTGTTTATGATTAGGTACTTGGTCCTTGAAAATTCTAAAATATTCTTTTTATTTTTATTTTGAACTCGATTTACTTACTGATTTGAAGTTTGTCAGATGCAAGTATCCTCTATATAATATAATTGAGAAAAAGTCTTTAAAAAATTCAAAATCATCATTTAGTTTAATTTTCCGTGAAATCTCCAAAAGAAAATTAATTGATTTGTTTACCATGGAGGCTAAATTCCTTTTGAATTAGTGAGGGATATATTGCGTATAGGAAAGCGAATTCTCATCACAACTAGAGTTGTGCAAATTAATTGTAACTCAGTTGAGTATTTATAACCCACGTCTTTGACATGAGATCAAATGGTTTAAATCCCAACACTCCCACCCCTCCCAAGATATCCTAAAAATAATAGAAAAAATATCACGATCGGAGTTGTAAAGTGGGCTCGGTTGGGTCGCTGGTCGGATTGGCCCGAAATTCCGCCGATCAATTATTTTTGTAGCTCAGTCTGACCCTTGCTTTAAAAATACATGTAAATTGTAGAGGCTCGGTTCATTTTTTAGCGCGAATGGGTTCAACCAAATAAGTTATGCTTCTTTGGGGCCTGGGAAATTGTTGCCTAGCCCAACCCTATCATCAAGTTGGGCTGGTTTTGAAATCTCTAATCACGACTTAAAGCAATAAATTTTTCTTCATACTTTGAAATTTTCTGACAAAAGATGTACGTGCTGAGTATATATATAAATATTTGTGTGTATTTTTATGTATTCACATAAAAAAAAACATAGATGTAATATAGTTAAAGTTAAAAAAGAATGTAAAAATGAATAACTTATATGAACTGACGATATAATACTTTACAAAGAATATTATTTACATATATCTCACATTGGCCCTTAATTTGTTAAAATTATCATTTCGGGTCCTAAGTTTAAAATAATTAGATCTCACAAACCGGAAGGGCTTTTAATTTGATTCCAGTTGTAAAATATCACTAAGGTCAGTGGGATATTGGGACAAAAACTGTTTTATAAAGAAATAAGTATAGGTCCCTTAACTTTTGAAAATCTCATTTTTGTCCCATTTTAAATTAATTGCCTTTAAGGCTTTTAAGGGTCCAATTGTTATGAAATATGAACCTTGGGTTCAAGATATTATTAAGTTATAGTTAAATTAGTATTTCCAGGTATATGGACTGTATAACTCCTGTAAGTTTCATTTGGGTCCTCAAGTTTAATCTTTTACAATTTGGTCCCTCAATTTTTATAAAATTACTTTCCAAGCTCTAAACACTTGGATTTTTGGAATACTCTTAAAATATGTTATTTACAGTCCCTTAAGAGTTAAAATTTTAAATTTTAAAATAGGGGCCTGGTAGAGTTTTGGAAATTGCAATTTAGCCCTTAAACTTCTAAAATTTTACAATATAGTCCTTGGGATTTTAAGGGTTGATTTTATTTATCTCAAAACTCTTAAAACTTTATTAAAATGTCCAAATATCATTTATGAACCTGAGTACAGTCCCAAAATTCGAAAATTACAGAGGGGTCCCTTAAATTTTATTTTCTTGCAATTAAGTACACCAACTTACCATTTTTGCATTTTAAGTCCAAAAATTCAAGTTTAATCAATTATGTTAGACTTGTCCAGGTTATAAGTCATATAAATCATGGATTTCAAGGATCATAAACATGCATGTTCAATTCATACAATAATTCATCAAATATAATTTAAAGTGTACATGCATGCACATAAATTTCAATAAATAACATTTTTGAGCAACACTTGAGGATTTTTACAACTTGATACATGAAATCAACATGCAATACATAATATAAATACATATCTCAAGTGCTCAAGAATAAAATACTACATGCATTTAAGGAAAAACACCTAGAAGTTGGAAAGATTTTTCCACCCACCTTAAAATTGGTAGTTGTGAAATAAAAGGTTAAATTTCACAACTTGATTGAAACTCAGTTAGGTCAGCCCCTAAGTCAAGAAATACCAAAAATTAAGAGTTAGAAAATGAGGTTAAAATTAAGGAGAAGAAGAAAGAGGTGAAGAAATTGGTACAAACTACACTTACCTTGTGTAGTAGGCAATATGTACTAAGTAGAAGCTTCAAAAAAATGGTCTCTTCATCACCCTTAAGGAATCACTTAAGGTCAGCCCCTATTTCTCAAAAATGAAAAAGGGGTGTAAAAAATTGAAGAAAATAGAAAGAAGGAGGAAAAAGGCACTAGAGTCCAATATCTTACCTTATAGTCCAATTCTTCACAATTCTTCAAAGTCTTTCTAAGATGATCACAATGCTTGCATGTCTCCAAGTAGTCTTCTAAGTGTACCTCCAAAAATCAAAATTGAACTTAAGTTAAGAAGGGAAGATGATGAGCTAGAGGATATCAAGATGAATTGAAGAACAACATTTCTTACCTTGTGTAGGGGTGTTAATTTTTTTGTAAGTAGAAGAGGAATTCTTGAAATTTTGGTTAAGTGTTTGAAGATATGAAGAAGATGATGAACATATGCTTAGAGAGATGTTGGAGGATTTTAGAGAGAAGGGAGACGATTTTGCTTGAAGAGATGAATTGTGTTGGTGAATTTTTAATTTTTTTGTACAATTTGGCCTTGTGGCTGTCCACCATGAGAGAGAGGGGGAGAGGATTTTTTGTTTTTGTATCAAGTCTTCTAAATTGTCTCTTGCATGGAGACAATTAGACTAGTCAAAGTATAGACAAATGATGAGTTTGAATGGAATTTGAGAGGAATGAGGGAAATGTAGGAGATAGTGGAGAATGTTGGGAGATTTGATATTATAAAATTATGGTATAAGATAATGTGTATAAGATTTGTATTAATGGTGTAATTATACACAAGATAAATACATAAGGTGTATGTGTACAAGAGTTGGATGATATTTCTACTCCAAAATTATCATCATGGCCGTCCAATAGGGGCATTTGTGGCATTCACATATTTGTTTTTTGTCCCAAAATTGATGATAATAGATGAATTATATCAATCTCCCAAATAAATAGTGATTTCCTTGATCACGTATCAGTCTCATGATCACTTATTCTAAATCAAATACTTAATTCTTTAAGATATAAGTCTCTAAAATAAATAGTCTCTTAAAATTCTAAGGTGACTAATAAATGCACAAATAATAATAATGATCAATCAAGTGATCATTAATGTGAAATAAAATTAATAAATGATCAAAATCACAAGAAATAAATAAAATTAAATTAAATGCGAAATATATATTATTAATATTTACCGTCAAAGTGACGCGGTAAAATAGTCAAAATAGTACATAGATGATACGTGAAATAAATACACGCTCCAAAAATCGGGGGCTCCACATCCTCCCCTCCTTAAAAGAATTTGGTCCCCAAATTCTCTTCAGAATAGCTCTGGATATTGATTCCTCATGTCTTCTTCCATCTCCCACGTTGTGTCTTCGTCTCGATTGGGGTTCTGCCATACCACTTTAACCATCGGGATCTCTATCTTCCGTAGTTGATGTATCTGCCGATCAATGATCCGAATCGGCTTCTCTGTGTAGGACAAGTATCATGAGTGATGATATGCTCGGGATCTGGTCGATACTTCTTCAATCTCGAGACGTGGAATACATCGTGCATTCTCCCATACTGTGCTGGTAACTCGAGTCAGTAGGCTAACTTCCCGATTCTCTGCAAAATCTTGTAAGGTCCAACATATCTTGGACTCAACTTGACTTCGGATTGATCAATCCTTTCCGTGGCGAGGGCCTGAGAAATACTTCATCTCCGACTTCAAATTCCAAATCTTTTCTCCTCTTCTCCGCGTAACTCTTTTGGCGGCTCTGAACCGTACGGATCCGCTCCTTGATCAGTTTAACCTTCTCCATGGCCTCCTAAACTAAGTCAACCTTTGGAATCGAGGGCAAATTTTGTTTCCCTTTTGGAGTCCATTGGTCATCAATCTCCCAGTGTAGTGGGGATCTACACTTTCGCCCATATAGTGCCTCGTAGAGTGCCATCCCAATCGTGGCCTGATAGATGTTATTATAAGCGAACTCGGCCAATGGTAAGTGCGAATCCCAACTTCCTTGGAAATCCAATGTGCAGGCTCGCATCATATCTTCCAGGGTTTGAATCGTTCACTCAGACTGTCCATCAGTTTGTGGATGTGCTGCTGTGCTGAAACTTAGCGAGGTACCCAATTCCTCGTGCAAGCACTTCCAAATTCTAGAGACAAACCTTGGGTCTCTGTCTGATACTATGTTGACTGGCACTCCATACAGTCGAATGATCTCTCGATATAAATTTGCATGAGTTTCTGCAAGTTGCTAGTCTTTTTGATAGGTAAGAAGTGTGCAGATTTCGTGAGTCGGTCTACGATTAACCATATAGCATCATGGCCTCCACTGGTCCTTGGTAGGTCTGTCACGAAGTCTATAGTAAACCAGATGGTCGTTGGTGTTTTGCTTTTACTCGTTGACAAGTCAAACATCTCGCAACGAACTCCGCTACCTGGTTCTTCATATTTACCCACCAATAATTTCGTTTCAAGTCCTTATACATCTTGTTTCCTCCAGGATGTATAGTGTACTTCAAGCATTGTGCCTCTGCTAGGATTCTATTTCTGATCTGCTCGTCATTCGGTACACAAACTCAATTTTGGAATCTAATAATCCCATCTTCGAGTACCGAGAATTCTAATCTCTCTCCTTTAAGTATCTTCTCTTTTAGCTTTTGAAGATGCACATCTGTCTCCTGTGCTGCCTTGATCTCGTTCAGCAGATTGGGTTTAACCGAATTATTAGCACAAGAAATTTGAGTATTGGTTCTCGTCGGATTCCAATTGCTCAGTTCTTCTAATGAATTCCACTCTCGGATCATTAGTCAGGCTAAACTCGCCTTTCTGCTCAAGGCGTCGGCTACTACGTTAGCCTTCCCGGGATGGTATTGAATATCAAAGTGATAGTCCTCAATTAACTCCATCCATCTCCGTTGCCTCAGATTGAGGTCCTTCTGAGAGAATAGATACTTTAGGCTCTTGTGATCTATGAAAACCGTGAATGTTGCTCCGTAGATATAGTGTCTCCATTTCTTTAACGCGAATACTATCGCTGCCAATTCCAAGTCGTATATTGGGTAATTGGCCTCATACGGCTTGAGCATTGTGATGCATAAGCAATGACATTTCCTTCCTGCATGAGTACTGCTCCTAGTCCTTCCTTTGATGTATCACTATAAACGACAAAACCCTATGTTCCCTTCGGAAGGGCTAAGACTGAAGCTATAGTAAGTCGTTTCTTCAGTTCTTAGAAACTAGCCTCGCACTTGTCATTCCACTCAAACTTGACTTGCTTCTGGGTTAGTCGAGTAAGTGGTCCAACTATATTGGAGAAATCCTTGATAAATCTTCGATAATATCCAGCCAATCCTAAGAAATTCCTGATTTCTGTTACTGACTCGGGTTGTTTCCATTCAACCACTGTTTGTACCTTCGATGGATCTACTGCGATCCCTTTGCCGGATACTATGTGCCCCAAGAATGCGACTTCGCTAAGCCAAAATTCACAGTTGCTGAACTTGGCATATAGCTTATACTCTCGTAGTGTCTCTAAGATGATTTTCAGATGACGTCCGTGCTCTTCTCTAGACTTAGAGTACACGAGTATGTCATTAATGAATATCACTATGAACTGATCCAAATAGGGTCAAAAGACTCGATGCATCAAATCCATAAACGCTGTTGGTGCGTTCGTCACACCGAAAGGCATCACTACAAACTCATAGTGTCCATATCTGGTTTGGAATGCAGTTTTGGAAACGTCTTCTTCAAGGATATTTAGTTGGTAACATCCTTGTTGTAAATCAAACTTCGAGTACACCGTCGCTCCTTGAATTTGATCAAATAGTTCGTCTATCCTCGGGAGGGGATATTTGTTCTTGATGGTCACGCTATTAAGACCGCGATAATCTATATACAGTCGTAATGTGCCATGCTTCTTCTTGACAAACAGTACCGGTGCTCCCCATGGAGACGTACTAGGTTGGATAAATCCTACATCCATCAACTTCTGCCATTGAGTCTTCAACTCTTGCAACTCAATAGGTGCCATTCTATACTACATTCTAGCAATCGGGGCAGTTCTCGGTAATACCTCGATGGTGAACTCGACTTCCCTATCTGGAGGGACAGTGGTGAGTTCCTGTGGAATTACATCCATGTATTCCGATACTATAGGCACTTGGTGAATTTGTGTCTCAACCTTGGGTTTGTTAATTACAAATGCCAAGTACCCTTGTGCCCCTCTAGTGATCGCCTTCCTCGCTTTCATTGCTGAAATGATTGGGGCAATCTTAACTCGTGCCCTTTCCAAAATTTCCACTTCGGGCTTTCCGGGTTTGCATAGCTTAATGGACTTGCGATGGCAGTCCATCTGTGCATGGTGTGTAGATAACCAGTTCATTCCCAGTATCACATCGTATTTAGATATATGCAATAAGATCAGATCGACAGGAAAATTCATTTCATCAATCTTAACTTCGCATGCATTATAGATAATATATGTTATCTAGATTGCGCTTTCATGCATGCATGCAGCTTGTGTACAAAATGCGGTTTGACAAATGAATGCGATGATCCAGGGTCAAACAATATTTTAGCATAGTGGTTAGATACTAGAAGCGTACCTTCCACCACGTCTGTTTTCTCCGGAGCCTCATGCCTGGCTAGTGCAAATGCTCGAGCGGGCATCCTTGCCCAATCACCCTGGCCATTGCCCGACCTCTGCGGCTACACCTGTTTGGTTTGGTCTTCGTACTTCGGGCAATCCTTCAGTTGGTGCTGATTACTGCCACAACGCAAGCACTTTCCCTGTTTGCGCCAACAGTCATTGGCAGTATGCCCTGGTTTCTGAAAATGTGCGCACACCTGTCCCGGCTTTCCCTGAACCGGTCTTTTTCCTTTATCCATCTTGGTAACTGGTCCTTTCTGAAACTTAGTAGGCTGCTTAGATGGCTGTCCCACAACTGTCCTTTTGAGACTATTTGATGGCCTATTCTACTGGATCTTCCCAATTTGGTTCATTCCTAACTCGATGCAGAGAGTTGCCTTTACCGCGGCTGAGTAGGTGGTCAGTTCAACAGTCAAAAGCAGTTTCTGAAGTTCCAGTTTCAGTCCCCTTGTGAACTTGTACAGCTTATCCTCTTCTGTGCTGATCGTCCCCAAAGCGTATTTGGACAACCGATGGAATTCAGACTCATACTAGGCCGCCGACATGTTTCCCTGCCTTAATCGGTGGATTTCATCCCAGCGTGCCTCCATTACTACTTGGGGAATGTACTGTTCATTGAATTCAGCCAGGAAATTCTCCCAAGTATGGGCTACCCTGTCCTGGTCCCACTTCCTCTCAATGGCTCTCCACCAGTCCCTAGCAGCCGATTCCAGTCGAAATACGGTGAGTGTCACCTTCTGCTCATCTGAGTATTGAAGAGCATTTAAGATGTTTTCCAGTTTCTCAACCTAGTCCTCTACCTTCAGATCATCTAGCTCTCCTAAGAAAGCCGGTGGGTCAAACCGTAAGAAACGCTCTAAGACGCGATCATTCGCCTCTCGGGCAGGTGCGGGGATATGCGGATTAGGCTCTGCTTGTTGCCTCATGAAAACTAGGATTTGTTGTAGGGCCTGCGCAGTCAAATTTTCTCCTGCAGCTAGTGGAGGAGGTGGTGGTAATTCTGGGGAAGGTACCCGTTCCCTAGGTACATCGTCGTTCCTACGGGGAACTCGACAGGGTCTTTCGCGTACTCGTTGTTCTGCCATTCTGTATCTTGAAGTGTTAGTTACAATCCATGATAAATGATTCCATTAAATGCTCGCGTAAAATAAGTCAGAACATAATGGAATGAATAGCAATACACAAGACACAGAATAAATACTGAGAAGAAGTCATATCCATTAACATAAAATTTGGAATACACCAAAGGAGTTAATACATCAATAATACAGAAATCTAAGATACTTCGGAATGGAAACAAGCGTCTAATACAACTACAATCCAGAAAATAAACTATCTACTCTGTTAGGGCGTCGTCATCATCGCTAGCGACTAAGTCCACGACCGGGACCTGATCGGGCTCGGGTGTAGGTCCCAAGGGGTGTAAGTGTAAGGTTTATAAGGGGGGTTGAATAAACCTTACCAACTTTTCAAATTAGTCCTTTTAAATATTGGGAGTTAATACTTCACAGCTGTGTCCTTGATGGACAACTAAGTTAGTTAATCAGCAGAGTTAGTCACTCAATGACTGACTCGATTTGTTGATAGAATAACTCATTTGTTTTGACTAAAGACTTAACTCGATTGTGATTTGTTTTCATTGGAAGAAACACCCTTGAATTTGGTTAAGTTTGTTTTAAAACTTGGTTTTAGCACTCGAGTTGATTATCAATTGGATAGCAAATTTATCGTGAGATATAAAAATAAGATGCAAAAATTAAAGTCTTTGAAATGTAAATGACACAATAAGTTTTTATAGAGGTTCAAGATGGGGTAATTCTTCTACTCCTCTCTTCTCCAACTCCCGGAGGAATCCACTAAGTATTGATCAATATACGAGTGGGTTAACAGATGAGATACAAGTCTTGATCACACACGGTGACTTGATCCTTTGGGACTCGATCACTGGGAGATGCCTTGGTCACACAACGGCTTCTCAGACGACTCAGCTTCTTCGCAGGGCAGTTGCCTTGCTACTACAGCCCACTTGCTCAAGCTTCTTGGATTTGATCACGAAGCCCTCCAAAAACTTGAGACTGGTTCGACCTTGAACCTTCCTACAATCCTCCGTGGAATGTAGACCCCTTGATTCTTAAAAGATTTCCTCTTCAACTGATTGAAGTTATCTTTCCTTCACAGGTGAGTGTTGGATTGATTTCCTTCGTAATGTAGGCTTGAGGATTGATCTTGAATGATTTGAGAAGATTTTTGGTTACAGTTCAAATGTTTGCTTGAATGTTCGTGGTTCAGGTAATCAAGGTAACCTCTTCTCAAATAAACTCCTCAGCCTTTTATAGTGATCTTTCAAAAATCTGCCCGTTGAAGAGATAGGCTTATTTTTGAAAGTCACTTGTGGTCGTTGGCTTGTCTTGTTGCGTTCTTGGAATTGCCATTTCCTCGTATGAATGATTCTTGACTTTTCGGTGTTCGACACAGTGCGAGTGCCTCCCATTGGTTTATTCCTCTTGCACGCTCGGGATGAGCACTTCAAGAAAGGTAGTATGGAAGTATTACTTGTTTAAGTAATTCTCTTGATTTCGGCAAATGATTTCTTTCGATTATCTCGACTTGACCGCATTTCCTTGACTTCCCGGCGACTTCGAGTCGATTCCAATCATTGGATGACTCTTCGTCACTTCAACTTGAGACTTGGCTATCTTGAGTTGACTTGATCGATACTTCACTCACCGCATCTCACCGCACCTTGATCGAGTTCCTATCTTCTCTTCTTTGCCATACTCAATTTGCCTCTCAGAGTCTTCCTTTTTGTCTCTAGTTGACTTCTTGCATGTTCAGGCATAGCTGACTTGACTCAGCTCGACCAGCCCTATCTATTACAATGCAATTTACAAAAAAATGGGGTGTCAACTTCTATTCTATGTTTTACATGGCATTTATCAAAATCTACAAAATAATTTCCCAACAATTTCCCCCTTTTTGATGATGCCAAAACATAAAACATACAACAATAATTAAATAGCAAAGATACATACAGATAAATGTAGAATCACAGAATGTATGCTTAGAATCGATCTTTTTTTTATCATAACATTCTTGTTCTTTACATAGCTGTTTACAAAGTGTATCAGAGCTTGAATCAAAAGAAAATGTATCAGAGCTTAAGTGGACCTTAAAGTATCCATGCTGTTTTATATCTACACAAGTAAAAATTGTACAATTTTTTTCGATGTACAGAAGACTTACATAAAATGTATTTACATAGTAAAATACATGAAGGGGTGGACAGCAACACTTCATCTCCTTCGCTGCCTCCTTCTTTTATCTTCTTCAGCTTTGTCATCTTCTGACCTTTTTCTTTTCTTCTCATCTTCAGCTGCCTTGTTTTTCTCATACGCCTTCCGGGCAGCTTCATCTCTTCTCAGTCTTTTTTGTCTTTCCTCCCATAGCTGAGTTTGTCTTTTATTTTCCTCTTCAATTCTCTTCACATACTCAGCATTGTTCTTAGCCACTTGCAGGTTGGCTACTTCGTCAAATCCAGCCCAATAGATCCCTACTTTCTTGCCTGGATCTATGTACTCAATGTTTTTAGGCAGAGATCTAGGTCTGAAACCTCTTCCTCCACCACTGCTTCTTCCTCTGCCTCTGGGCGTGTATTGTCTTGGGGCCTTTTTTTCCGGTGAGTGACAAAGCAGAGTGATCGCCGAGTTTGTTTCTTTGCTGTCGCCTTCTTCACATAGTTTGAGACCTTTCTCCCAGTACAAATCCCAGGCTTGAGCCATGGACATGTTTGCGAAATAACCTTCACATAGGTGTCTCTGTCTGCTGGAATGCCTCCATGTTGTTTCAAAATATCCATAACTCGGGCATCCATCCTTCCTTCTACTTCCTTCATCACTGCTTCAACTGTCTTTCTCTTTTCAGCCATAGGTACATCAGAGTGTTGGAGTGGCAGAGTCACTGGGAGTTTGCTGATAATATCAGCTGTGACAAGACCTTGTTGGGGGGTTTTAGCAATCATGAAGGTCACATCTTTCGAACCTCCCCCCTCAACAGACTTCCCTTTCTTCTCTCTTATTACTTCCTCATTTGTCTTTCCCTTCACAATCGCTTCCTTCCTTCTCGCCTTCGGATCCCTTGGGCGCTTTAGGTATTCCTCTTCCCCTTTTTGGCATCATCAAAGGAGAGAGGAACCCGTGGAAACAAGCTAGCAAGCAAGAAGTCTAGTCTGCTGATAGTTGAGTTCTCGTCAATCAACTGCGGAGTAAGCTGCACGGAACTCAGAGCGGGTGGCGTTGGATTCAGCTGCTACCAACTTCATCTCAGCCATGAGGAGACTGAATTTGCGATCCATATTCTCTTCCACACGCAAGAGCTCGTTCTTATTATGTTCACGCAGCAGCTTTATCTCTGTAGTATGAGATTCATGCATTTGTTCAATGTGCGCTTGCAATTTTGTCTTTGCATCAGCATTCTCAGCCCGCCAGACTAACAACTTGTTGAACAATGTCCTGAAATATCGAGCTTGTTCCACACGCATTGTTTGCTACTGTTGCCACCACTCACGGATCATGACTATTATGCCTCTCAAATCAGCAGTAAGGTTGGCATCCCTGTTATCCAGCCTCATGTCCAGTGAGGCCTGGTGCCTTTCCATTTTTTCTATCTCAGCAAATAAGGCTTTGAACACGTCCCTAACTTCAGTTGTCACATCTGTTTCAGCTGACGGCCAAGCAGCGTCAAAGTCATAGTCAGCTGGAACAATGGTGTCTGATGGAATAACAGGACCAGGCCTGTGGAAGCGCTCACGATCTTTAGCTGATTCTTCAGAGAGGTCAGGTACCTCCAGAGAGAAGGGAAATGATTCTACGAAAGGATCATCACGGGCAACTGGAATCTGTTCAATGATAATTGGTGCTCGTGATGTCCTTTGTGGAGTCGAACCTGCTGCAGCTTGAGGAGCCTGCGTAGTGGACTCTGTTTTTGTGGTGTTGTGAAGTCGGCCCGACTTGCCGAGCCGGTGTCTCAACGGCCGTCGGTCTCAGTTGGTTTTTCCAAATGAGTTGACTGGTCCTCAGCCTTATCAGAAGCGTCATCAGATGATGATGAGATTTCCATGGGTGGCTCATCATCAAAGTTTAATGTTTGGCGAGTAGTCTTGAGGTTAGACTTACTCGTGGTTGGAACATCCTTAGCTGAGTCTTTGGGATCAGTCACAGTGGGATGACTCAGCTTCATCGTCTCCTTCCGATCCCAGAAAGGTTACATCAGGATTATCCTGGGAATCGTGAAGAGCACTTATCTCCTTTTCTGATGGATCAATGATAGTAGGAGGGATATTGTGTGCTTCAGTTTCTCTACCCCGGGAATCTCAACCTCCCGTTGGCCTTCATTACCTCCTGCAGTCTCAACTGCAGCGAGGCCTTGGACATGCCTTTCGACAGTGTCAGCTGTCTTGGGGTCTTCTGAGGTGGCATCCATTTGAGTCTCAACTCCATGGATTGCACTTTCATCGCCCAGTGTTAACTCCCAGCGGTTCCTTCCTCGTGCCTCGATCGCATCGCAGCTGGCGTCATTAGCCTGTCAGAGCGATTGGCACTTCACCGAGAGACGATCACAATCGCTGTTTGAGCCTTGTCGGTGACAACTTGCTGTGTATTCATTTGTTGTTCCTTCTCCACTCCGCCTCCGAGATGCATTGTGGAGCAGTGCAGATCCTCCGACCTTGCTGCGGTGGAGGAGTTCCCCTCGGTGGCACACCACCGGTGAGTGACTTGGAATGGGGTCACTCATCTACTGGACTCCGGTTGTTCCCACTGAGTATTCGGCCGTTGGGGCGGTGGTGAGACACCTTCATTAGGGGTTGGCTCATTTGGGGTCCCCACAATCCCAATTTCATCGCCAGTTCCCTTAACACCTTCCTCCGAATGAGCTGGGGAAGTGGTGGCAGCGACAACAGTGGCAATATGCTGCACCACTCCTATAGGGTCTATCTCCAGCTGTGATTTGGAGGACTCTCCTGGTCCCTCCATCATTCTTTGCTCATGAAGGATTCGGATTCTTGCATTGCTTTCTTTGCATTTGCAATTCTTCCGTGGCGAACAAGGTCCGATCCTCATCACTTTCTGATAGGACGTCAAGGTGAGAATGTGTATGATCGGTGGTGCCAGTCGGTGGTGCCAGTGAGAGGGCAGATGCTAGCCTTCTCATGTGCTTCTGCGTCCTCAGCTGCTCTAGCCCGTTCGTTTTCTTTCCGAATCTGCAGTATATTGATACAATTATCTCGTCAAGGGCTTTGCAAAGATCTGTGTCAACCTCAAGAAACCTCGAAGAGTTCTTCTTCTTCAAAGAATGAACTCTGGTCTTTCAAACCGCACTGGATAGGCTCGGCTTCCATTTTCTCCACTCAGACGATTTTGGATGTCCGGATACAATGGAGAGTACATGATTACATCGTCTTCATCATTCTCTTGCTGGCCCTCGTTTCGGGGGATTAAGGGTAGCGGAACTTTCGCTGCTCGACATCCTCGTAGCCTCTGTTACAGGTGGAGAAACAACCCTGTCAACAGGTGATTCGGTTGTTTCAGCCATTCCTTATTCCTCAGCTGTTCTGTCTACAGCTGGGTCTTCGAGTTGCCTCTGCTGATCGGCCTCAGCAGACTTGGCCGTTTCATCGATCACTTCTGGAGAGTCTACTTCTCCAGTAGTCTCTTGTATCTTCTCCAGCTGAGCGACAGACTCAGCTGTCTTCTCAAGCTCGGAGAGCTTGGAAAGTCTTCTTCTTCTCTTTGTTTTTACCAAAGGGATGTGTGGCTCCACTTCATCTGGTTCATTGAAGGTAAATGCCTTCGCATATGTCTTAGAGGCAGCTGCCTTCCTTGTTGTGGCAGTCCTCTTCTTCTTGATTACTGGAGAAGGGATTAATGGTTCCTTCTCCATTGCGGCTGCAGGGGCGGGGAGACACTAGCTGCAGGGCAGTGACTCCTGCGCAGGGGGGAGAGAGATCTCTTTTTCTTTCTTTGCAAGGGCGGCGATCTTTTTAGCTTGCACGGGCAGCCTTTTTTCTTTGGAGGAGAGGAGACAATCAGTATCTTCAGGGTCGGTGATTCCCCCTCACTCACTGATCGCCCTCTTGGCGTATGCTCTCTTGTGCGCCGGATAGGTTTGATCTGAACATCCTCTTATTTACATGGAACGCCTTTCCATGTCGAAGAGGGACTCCTTTTACTTCCATCAGCCGGCCAATCACCAGGCCGTATCCTAGGGAACCTCCAAACGTTCCATCCTCCTTGAAGGATTTGTTCCCAACATTGGCAGTCTGTCTGTAGACAAAACTCAGCCCAATTCACCTTCTTTTCTTCAAAGATCGCAACCATTACGATCAGCTTAGCTTTAGACAGCTGGTCAAAGCTGCCAAATTTGATGTCTATGCATTTGGCAACGATGTCCAGCAATTTGTGGCAGCCCTCTCTCAGCAGCCTCTTGTTAGCTGTGTAGACTACTTTTGCAGCATAGTCGGACTTGGCTACTTCCTTCCAAGCAGCAGTCAGGTCGATCTTAGCTTCATGAATCTCCGGCACTCCTTCCGCCGGCAACAAGCAGTGTTCAGCCAAATCCTTGGCAATGATGGTGAACTTCTTTCCATGAGCAGAGGACTTGATGCCCTCATCGTGAACTTCAGCGTTCACGTAGAACTGTGCGACCTCTTCCACATAGGTCATCGAAAACTCCAACGTTAGAAACGGTTTCAGCCCAGACGTTTCCAATTTCTCAGCAATCTTCTTCACTAGGGTGTCGTCGGACCCCTGTTTAACCATACCATCGAAATCCACAGTAGACCCGGTGTGGATTTGCTTTCCTAGCTTGACAAAATCATGTGTAGATGCCATTTCGAGATGTTTTACCGAACGAAACTTGAAAACTGAACTGAGGATAGATAAGGTTTTGAGAGAAAATTTTTGCTTTTGCTTTCGAGAGAGATGAACAGTTTTTGGTAAAGTGTGAGAGAAACGGACGAAATGGTTTAAGTATGGTTCATGAAAGGACGTGCGGGTGGTTTTTGAAATTTGATCAAAATCAACGGCTTAGATCTTGCACGCCGATTTACATTTAATTTCTCGCATTTAATGCGGCAGCATTTATATCCAATCATAAACTTGGTGTGCAGCTTTAGCCTGTACACGTCATAATTATGCTGACGTCATTCTTAAAAACATTCCCCCTTAGTAAAAACGACTGCGTTTTTGTCACTTTGCTCATGAATGACTCGGCTTGCTCCTTAGCCGATTCAATCCTTCTTCTCACTTTGCTCTCCTAGTGACTCATTTGTCGCCTAACTCGATACAACCGATTTTCCGATCTGGTGATTCACTTAGTGAATTCGAATTACTTAATTCAGCTCTTTTTCCTCTTTTCATGTTTCATCTCTTTTCTTTGAGTCTTCCGAGTGTCAACTCACTCAATTAACCCTAACTCATGCTTGAGTTCTTCAAATCTTGACTCACATAATGGTTTTGTGAATATGTCGATAGCCGCTTATCGGTTGAAATATATTCCATGGTGATGTCTTTCTTTTCAACATGATCTCTTATGATGTGATATCCGACATCGATATGCTTTGTTCTTGAGTGCAACACAGGATTTTGAGTGATTGCAATTGCACTTGTGTTATCACACATGATTGGAATTTCCTTTTCTTCAACTTCATAGTCTCTCATTTCTTTGTCTCATCCATAAGACTTGGGCACAATAGCGCCCGCAACTATGTATTCCGTTGTAGAGGTGGCTATTGAACTTTGCTTTTTGCTAAACCAGAAATTAGCCTATTTCCAAGCATTTGACATGTGCTCGAGGTGCTTTTCTGTCAACTCTACATCCAAAGATAGTCGAGTCCGAATAACCAATTAGCTTGAATCCGCCTTCCTTTGGATACCATAAGCCAACTTCTTGGCTTCCTTTCAAATATCTCAAGATCCTCCGCAAATATCATGTGGCTTTCTTTTGGAGCAGATTGAAATCTTGCACATACACCTACAACAAAGGTGATGTCCGGCCCGCTTCTTTGTGAGATAAAGCAATGATCCAATAAGTGCTCAGTATCTTGTTTGATCTACGGGCTTGCCATCCGCATCCATATCCATTTTTGGTGATGTATTCATTGGTATTTTCGAAGACTTCTCTTCCATACCAAATTTCTTCATTAAATCTCTGGTGTATTTTGTCGACTTATGAAGGTTCCATCCTTCGGTTGTTTCACTTGGAGTCCAAGGAAGAATGTCAGCTCTCCCATCATGCTCATTTCGAATTTGCTTTGCATAAGATTTGAAAATTTATCACACAGCTCTTTGTTTGTGGATCCAAAAATGATATCATCCACATATATTTCAACAAGCAGTATACTCTTCCTATCTTGAATTCTGAAGAGTGTTCTGTCCACTTTGCCTTTTATGAATCCGTTCCCAGTTAAGAATTGTGACAATGTATCATACCATGCTCTAGGTGCCTGTTTTAACCCATATAGAGCTTTCTTGAGTTTGTATACTTTATCTCCAAGAGTCTTCTGCTCAAATCCTGGAGGTTGTTCAACATACACTTCTTCTTCCAATAAACCATTAAGAAATGCACTCTTTACATCCATTTTATATACTATAAAGTTCTTGTGAGCTGCATAGGCAAGAAACATCCTTATGGCTTCCAATCTTGCCACAAGAGCAAATGTTTCATCAAAATCTATCCCTTCTTCTTGGCAATATCCTTTGGCTACCAATCTTGCTTTGTTTCTTACCACAGAACCTTCCTCGTTCATCTTGTTTTCTGAATACCCATTTAGTGCCAATAACATTTTGATGGGTAGGTCTTTGAAGCAGTTCCCACACTTTATTTCTTTCAAACTGATTCAGCTCTTCTTGCATGGCTTGAATCCAATGTGTGTCATCCAATGCTTGTGACACATCTTTAAGCTCTATTTGTGAGATAAAGCATGTGAGCATTGCTTCTTGTTGAGCTCTGGATCTCGTTTTGACACGTTCTCTTACATCTCCAATGACTAGTTCGGTGGATGGTCTCTCACCATCTTACATCAGGTTGGAGTAAGTTAGTTTGGATTGATCGTCTTCTTGTTTGTGTTGCTTTGATCAGCTCTCTCATCATCACTTAGCCGCAGATTTTCCAACCGGTTTTGAGACTCGGCTATCTCATCTTCATCCGGGTTTATAATTCCGACTTTTCAAAGATAGGGACTCTTTCGCATGGTTGGTTGATTCACTTATCGGTGACTCTTCAATGTCTTCTCCATTTACATTTGGCTCATCAAACACCACATGAATGGATTCCTCTCGTAACCATAGTCCTCTTGTTGAGTACTCTGTAGGCTTTGCTTTCAATTTGAGTATCCCAAGAAGATACCTTCATCGACTTTAGCATCAAAAGCCTTTAAATTATCTTTGCCATTGTTATGGATGAAGCATTTGCATCCAAATATTCTAAAATATGCAACATTTGGGCTTTCTCCTGTCCAAATCTCATAGGGAGTCTTTTTGTCATTTGTCTGTTTATCATGCATCTGTTTTGAGTATAGCATCTTTGTGTTTATTGCTTGACCCAAAATCTTTTAGGTAGCCCTGCTTGACTAACATGGTCCTTGCCGCTTCTTTAAGAGTTCATTTCCTTCTTTCTCGCAACTCCATTTTGTTGTGGAGTCCCTTCTGCAGATAATTCATGACCAATACCATTTTCAATACAAGATCTTGAGTGATTATACTATTGACAAACTCGGTTCCTCGATCGATCTTATTTTGATAATGGTTTGACTCTTCTCATTTTGGATTCTTTTCATCATTTTGTGGTAGTTTCGCAGAGTTTCTTTCTTCTTACACATGAATATTGTCCATGTATATCTTGAGTAGTCATCTACTACCACCAAGGTGTATTTCTTCCCACTTATGCTTCATTTGGTTCAATGGACCAAATAGATCCATATGTAGCAGGTGCAATATTCTTGTTGAAGATGGACATGTCTTTTCTTTGAATGATGATTTGATTTGCTTTCCCATCTGGCATGCATCACATACACTTTCCTTCTTGTATACTGAGTCTGGAAGTCCTTCTACAAGACTGCTTCTGGCAAGCTTGTTAATTGTTTTGAAATTCAGGTGACTCAGCCTTTTGTGCCACAACCAACTTGATTCAGCTGTGCTCTTTGCTAGTAGACAAGTGATTGGTGTTGCAGTTGACCAATCTACCACATACATGTTCTTTTGTCTGCATCCTTGCAACACAACCTCATTGGATTCAGTGTCCTTGACTTGGCATATACCCATGTTGAATCCAACATTGTAGCTTTTGTCACAGAGTTGGCTAATACTTAGCAGATTGAATTTGAGTCCTTCAACATATGCAACATCTGTGATTTCTAATCCATTTTTCTTGATGGATCCAATGCCTCTTATTTCTCCTGGAGCTTCATTTCCTCCAAATATAACTTTTGCACCTCTGACTTCCTTGAATTTTGATAGATTTTTCTTGTTACCTGTCATGTGCCTGGAACAGCCACTATCCATGTATGAGGTTCCTTGGCACTCAGCTGCTCCTTGAACCTGCAATCAAGGAAGTTAGGTTTTAGGTACCCATACTTGCCTGGGTCCTAAGGGGTTAGTATTGTAAGATGATCCAACCAACCTATAGCCAAATGATTTGACTCTAAGGGGTTTCCATCTATCAGTGCCATAATCATAATTAATTTTGGCAAATTGCTTGGGGGTTCTAGGTTCATACAGCTGTCTCTTTTGTCTGTATGCCTGTGTATGTGTTTTAGCAATTGCCTTCTTTGGGTAGTTGTGATATCTCTGAGTGTAGTGCCTAGGTGCATATGTGTGCTGATGAAAGCTCTTATACCTTTGGAGTGGCCTTTGCTGAGTTCTAGGCCTTTGCCACTTAGACTTATATTCCATAGGTCTTTGCTGAGAGTTCACATTATCCCAAATTGCTTGGCTTGAGTACTTTCTACCATTCCCATCATATGTGTTTCTTTTATAGAACTTCTGGGGTTTTTGGTAGCTCTGTTTCTTCTTTACAAAGTATTTCCTGTTTGGAGTTTGCTGACGAACTCGGCTGGCTTTCTTCTCAACTGTCCTCTTAGCACACTCAACTGGCTGTTTTCCTTTTCCATTATAACCAAGGCCAGTTTGCTTGTGATTGTGCTTTGGAATAAATGTGTGTGCACCATTTGGAGTTTTGGATTTTTGGGATACTTCATTACTTGAAGATCCTTTTTCCAAAATCACTTTTGGAGCTTGACATGCTCACAGAGGAATTAAATCCTAAGCATGTCTTGTCTCCACATTCTCTTTGACTCATAATAAGATCATCCAATGATTTAGATGCCTTCGTGAATGAGGCAATCACATTTTTGAGGTCATTTTCCCTCTTTTCTATAGCAGCTATCTCTGCTATTAGCTTAGCATTTTCAGCCTTTAGACTTTCATTCTCATCAGCTATTTGACTTAGAGTACTCAGCTCCTTAGTCAGCTGTGAGTTTTGGCTCTTGAGTAGGCTGTTTTCCTCATTTAGTAGTGTGTGTGAGGATTTAATGTGTTCAAAGTCTTTCATCATTTTGCCTAATGAATCATAAAGATCAGTGGGTGATGAAGTGTGTGTGTCACAGTCACTATCACTAGAATCTAAGTGTGATGCATTAGAGTGTACCTCATCTTCTCGATCAGGTTGGTCTTGTTCCTTTGCCATCAAACAGATCAAGGCTTCTTCTTCAGAGTTACTTGAGTAGTCAGCTTCACTACTCTCTCAGTCAGCTGTGTCTCTTGACTTGGCTGTCTTAGCAGTCTCTGCAGCCAACATTGCCTTTTTCTTTTCTTGTCTTCTTTCTCTGAAGACCTTTCTTTCTTCTTCATTCCTGTATTTGTTGACTACATGTTATGGGCAATCAATGGCATAGTGACCTGGTTGCTAGCCGGTTCAAAGATAGATTTTCAACCTTTTGATCACTCTTTCCATTCTTGGATTGTCCCTTTGATATTCAACTTTTTGATGCTCTGCTCTCTTGGTTGGCCTATCTTCCGTTGACTTGGAGGGAGCTGAGTGTCTTCTGGAGGATTCGCCCTTGCCTCTCTTGTAGTTCTTATTGAAGAACTTGTTAAACCTTTTAACCATTAGGGCTATTTCCTCTTGGTCAATGACTTCTTTGACCTCAGCTCTTTTGCCATCCTTAACAATTAGAGCATTTGTTTTGGGCACTGTTGTCTCCTCCTCTGTTTTTTTCTTCTCGGCTCAAATTCGTAGGCTTTGAGATCTGAGAATAGCTCATGGTTGGATGTCTTGGATAGGTCCATCGAATGTCTCAGTGCCATGACCTTCATTTCCCATTCAGCTGGGAGACCTTTTAGGATCTTCATACACATTTCCTTCTGTGTATATTCATTTCCAAGTGCAGATAGCTTGTTGGCAATTTCTGTGAACCGAGCATCCAGTTGATCCAGGGTATCTCCTGCGATCATTTTGAAATTCTCAAATTTCTGTACAACAACCGATAGTTTATTTTCCTTGATTTGCTTCGAGCCTTCACAAATCAATGTTAGCTTGTCCTGATTTCTTTAGCCGTTTTGCATGATTTGACTTTATTGAACATGGCTTTGTCCAAGGTTTTGTAAAGAATGTCCTTGGCCACATTGTCCAAGTCATATCTTTTGTCATCATTTGTCCATTCAGCTCTTGGTTTTCAACCATGATGGTGCAGCCTCTTCACCTTCAAATTGCGACTCTCCTTACAGCTGTGTTGAAATGTAAATGACACAATAAGTTTTTATAGAGGTTCGAAGATGGGGTAATTCTTCTACTCCTCTCTTCTCCAACTCCCGCAGGAATCCACTAAGTATTGATCAATATACGAGTGGTTAACGAGTCCCGATACAAGTCTTGATCACACACGGTGACTTGATCCTTTGGGACTCGTCTAGAGATGCCTTGGTCACACGGTGGCTTCTCGTGACGACTCGGCTTCTTCACAGGGCATTTTGCCTTGCTACTACAGCTGACCCACTTGCTCAAGCTTCTTGGATTTGATCACAAAGCCCTCCAAAAACTTGAGACTGGTTCGACCTTGAACCTTCCTACAATCCTCCGTGGAATGTAGACCCCTTGATTCTTCAAAAATTTCCTCTTCAACTGATTGAAGTTATCTTTCCTTCACAGGTGAGTGTTGGATTGATTTCCTTCGTAATGTAGGCTTGAGGATTGAGCGTTCAATAACTTGAGAATATTTCAGATTACAAATGTTTCTTTCTTGCTTGTATTCAATTCTCAGATGGTCAAGGTAACCTTTTCTCAAATAAACTCCTCAGCCTTTTATAGTGGTCTTTCAAAAATCTGCCCGTTGAAGAGATAGGCTTCTTTTTGATAGTCACTTGTGGTCGTTGGCTTGTCTTGTTGCAGTTCTTGGAATTGACATTTCCTCGTATAAATGACCCTTCAGCTTTTCAGAGATCTGACACAGGTTAAGTGCTTCCCATTGGTTTATTCATTTTGCACGCTTTTGGGACTGTGCACTTTAAGAAAGCTAGTATGGAAGTATTACTTGTTTAAGTAATTCTATTGATTTCTGTGCAACGGATCTCTTTCAGTTATCTCGACTTGACTGCATTTCCTTGCCTTCCCAGGTGACTTCGAGTCAGCTTCCAATCATTGGATGACTCTTCTGTCACTTCAACTTGAGACTTGGCTATCTTGAGTTGACTTGACTGATAGTTCACTCAGCTGCATCTCAGCTACACCTTCAGTCGAGTTCTTATCTTCTCTTCTTTGCCATACTCACCGCCTCAATGAGTCTTCCTTCTAGTCTCGGTTGTCTTCTTGCATGTTCGGGCATAGCCGACTTAACTCGACCAGCCCTATCTATTACAATGCAATTTACAACAAAAATGGGGTGCCAACTTCCTATTCTAAGTTTTACATGGCATTCATCAAAATCTACAAAATAATTTCCCAACAATTTCCCCCTTTTTGATGATGCCAAAACTTAAAACATACATCAATAATTAAACAGCAAAGATACATACATGCAAATGTAGAATCACAGAATGTATGCTTAGAATCGATCTTTTATTGATCATAACATTCTTGTTCTCTACATCACTGTTTACAAAGTGTATCAGAGCTTGAATCAAAAGAAAATGTATCAGTGCTTAAATGGACCTTAAAGTAACCATGTTGTTCTATATCTCCACAAGTATAGAAATTGTACAATTTTATTCAATGTACAGAAGACTTATATAAAAATGTATTTACATAGTAAAATACACGAAGGGGTGGATAAAGAACACTTCATCTCCTTCACGCCTCCTTCTTTCATCTTCTTGACTCTGTCATCTTCGACCTTCTTCTCTTTTTTCGTCTTGACCGCCTTCTTCTTTTCATACGCCCTTCCTCGGGCGCCTTCATCTCTTTCTCGGTCTTTCTTGTCTTTCCTCCCATAGCTGAGTTTGTCTTTTATTTTCATCTTCAATTCTCTTCACATACTCGGATTGTGCTTAGCCCACGGGTTGGCTACTTCGTCAAATCCAGCCCAATAGATCCCTCTTTTCTTGCACGGATCTATATACTCAATATTTTTGGGCAGAGGTCTAGGTCGAAACCTCTTCCTCCACCTCTCGCTTCTTCCTCTTCCTCGGGCGTGTCTTTGTCTTTGGGGTCTTCTTTTTCCCGGTGAGTGACTAGCGAGTGACCAGCAGAGAGACGCGCATGAGTCCGTCTTTGCTGTCGCCTTCTTCACATAGTGTGAGACCTTTTTCCTAGTACAAATCCCAGGCTTGAGCGTGGACATATTTGCGAAGTAACCTTGGATGCGAGCATCTTGAATTCATCAACGGATCTTGGCTTGGTTCGGTTCCAAGATTCGAAATGGCATAGGTGTCTCATGCGTTGGAATGCCTCCATGTTGTTTGAGAATATCCATAACTCGAGGCATCCATCCTTCCTTCCACTTCCTTCATCCCGCTTCAATTGTCTTTCTCTTTTCGACCATAGGTACAACAGAGTGTTGGAGTGGCGAGTCACTTTGGGAGTTTCCGATAATATCATTTGTGACAAGACCTTGTTGAGGGTTTTAGCAATCATCAATGTCACATCTTTCGAGCCTTCCCCCTCAACAGACTTCCCTTTCTTCTCTCTTATTACTTCCTCAGCTGTCTTTCCTTGACAATTGCTTCCTCCTTCTCGCCTTGAGGATCCCCTTGGCGCTTTAGGTATTCCTCTTCCCCCTTTTTGGCATCATCAAAGGAGAGAGGAACCTCGAAACAAACTAGCAAGCAAGAAGTCTAGTCTCATTTAGCCGGAGTTACGCTTGGTCTGCTGCGAGAATAGAATATTTGCACGGAGCTCAGTGTGGGTGGCGTTGGATTCAGCTGCTACCAACTTCATCTCAGCCATGAGAAGACTGAATTTTCGATCCATATTCTCTTCCACGCGCATGAGCTCGTTCTTATTGTGTTCACCCAACAACTTTATCTCTGTGGTATGAGATTCATGCATTTGTTCGATGTGCTCTTGCAATTTTGTCTTTGCATTAGCATTCTCAGCCCGCTAGACTAGCAACTTGTTGAACAGTGTCCTGAAATATCGAGCTTGTTCCACACGCATTGTCTGCTGCTGTTGCCACCACTCCCGGATCCTGACTATTATGCCTCGCAAATTAGCGATAAGTTGGCGTCTGTTATCGGCCTCATGTCCGGTGAGGCCTAGTGCCTCTCCATCTTTTCAATCTCAAAGCAAATAAGGCTTTGAAAACTTCCCGAACTTTTTTGTCTCTCTTTTTGGTGACGGCCAAGCGGCGTCAAAGTCATAATCAGTTGGAACAATAGTGTCCGATGGAATAATAGGGTCGGGATTCGTGGAAGCGCTCGCGATCTCTCGGCTGATTCTTGAGGAGGTCGGGTACCTCCGAGAGAAAGGAAATGATTCTACAAAAGGATCATCACGGGCAAATCGGAATTGTTCAATGATAAATGGTGCTCGTGAAGTCCCCCTGTGAGTCGAACTGCTGCAGTTTGGGAGCTCGCGATGGACTGTTTGTGTGGGTGCATTTTGAAGTCGACCTAGCTTGCCGAGCCTCACTGTCCTCAACAGCCTTCGTCGGTCGGTCTCATTTGGTTTTTCCAAATGAGTTGACTAGGTTTCGGCCTTATCGGAAGTGTCATCGGACGATGACGAGTTTGCCATGGGTGGCTCATCATCCAAGTTGAATGTTTGGCGAGTAGTCTTGAGGTCGACTTACTCGTGGTTGGAACATCCTCGGTGAGTCTTCGGATCGCAATAGGGGATGACTTATCTTCATCTTCACCTTTGGATCCCGGAAAAGTTACATCGGGATTATCCGGGAGTCGTGAAGAGCACTTATCTTCTTTTTCGATGGATCAATGATGGCGGGAGGGATGTTCGTGCCTCGATCTCTTTACCCCGGGAAGTCTCAACCTCCGTTGGCCTTCATTACCTCCTCGTAGTTTCAGCTGCAGCGATGAGGCACTGGACATCCCCTTCCACAGTGTCACTGTCTTGGGGTCTTTCGTGGTGGCATCCACTGGAGTCTCAACTCCATGGATTGCACTTTCGGTGCCAGTGTTAATTCCCGGGTAGTTCCTTCCTCGTGCCTCGATCGCATCAAGCGGCGTCTTTGGCTCGCAGAGCGATTGGCACCTCACCGAGAGCAGTCTCAATCGCATCGAGCCTCGTTGATGACAACTTGTTGTGTATTATGTGATTGTTCCTTCTCCACTTCGCCTCCGAGATTCATTGTGGAGTCAGTTGCAGCATCCTCCGACCTTGCTGGAGTGGAGGGAATTTCCCCTCAGGTGGCACACCAGCTGAGTGACTTGGAATGGGGTCACTCGTCTCCCGACTCCCGGCTATTCCCATTGAGTATGCAGCCGTTGGGGCAGGTGGTAAGACACCTTCATTAGGGGTTGGCTCGACTGGGGTCCCCACAATCCCAGTTTCATCGCCAGTTCCCTTAACACCTTCCTCCGAATGAGCCGGGGAAGTGGTGGCAGCAACAGTAGTGGAAATCTGCTGCACCACTCCCATGGGATCAACTTCCAGCTGTGATGTGGAAGACTCCCCTGGTCCTTCCAATATCCTTTGCTCATGTAGGGCTCTGGATTCCCGCATGGCTTACATCATCTCTAATTCTTCTGTAGCAGCAGCAGGGTCCAGATCATCATCTTCACTCTCAGAGAAAATGTCGAGATGAGGATGTGTATGTTGATGGTTTTGATAAATGGACAAATACTGGCCTTTTCACGAGCCTCAGCTTCCTCTGCCTGTCTCTTCTTCTCCTTGTCCTTGAAGATCTGCAAGATATCTGTGCAGTTTTCTTCATCCTGTGCTTGGACCACAGTGGTCACTCCAAGAAAGTTCAACAGTTCCTCTTCTTCTTCGATAAACTCAGGTCTTTGGAACTATTCCCTGGATCGACTCAACTTCCACTTCCTCCACTCTCGCAGACGATTTTGGATGTCTGGATAAGGTGGGGATAGGATCATCACATCATCATCATCTCTATCATTTTCTTCTTGCTGTCCCACGTTCTCAGGGATAGAAGGTAGTGTTGGGAAATTTATTGTTTAGATTTTGATGAATGCCATGTAAAACTTAGAATAGGAAGTTGGCACCCCATTTTTTGTTGTAAACTGCATTGTAATAAATAGGGTTGGTCAAGATGAGTTAAGTCAGCTATGCCCAAACATGCAAGAAGACAACTGGAGACTAATAGGAAGACTCCGCTGCGAGACAGCTGAGTTTGGCAAAAGAAGAGAAGACGGGAACTCGACTGAAGGTGCAGCTGAGATGCAGCTGAGTAAAGCATCAGTCAAGTCAACTCAAGATAGTCAAGTCTCTAGTTGAAGTGACAGAAGAGTCATTTAAATGATTGAAAGCTGACTCTTAGTCACCTGGGGAAAGCAAGGAAATGCAGTCAAGTCGAGATAACTGAAAAAGATCCGTTGCACAGAAATCAAGAGAATTACTTAAACAAGTAATATCTCAATGCTACCTTTCTCGGAGTGCTCAGTCACAAAAGCGTGCAAGGGAAATAAACCAATGGGAAGCACTACACCGTGTCAGTGCTCTGAAAAGCTGAAGAATAATTTATACGAGGAAGTGGCAATTCCAAGGACTGCAACAAGACAAACCAACGACCACAAGTGACTTTCAAAAATAAGCCTATCTCTTCAACGTGCAAATTTTTGAAAGATCACTATAAAAGGCGAGGAATGATTCTGAGAGAAGGTTACCCTGAACCACGAATATTCAAGTATACATTTGAACTATAACCTAAGATATTCTCAAATCATTCAAGATTAATCCTCAAGCCTACACTACGAAGAAAATCAATCCAACACTCACATGTGAAGGAAATATAGATTCAATCAGTTGAAGAGGAAACTTTAGAAGAAAATGGGTCTACATTCCACGAAGGATTGTAGGAAGGTTCAAGGTCGAACCATTCTCAAGTTTTTGGAAGGCTTCGTGATCAAATCCTAAGAGCTTGAGCAAGTGAGCTGTAGTAGCAAGCCACCGCCCTGTGAAGAAGGCGAGTCGGACGAGCTTTTGAGTGACCAAGGCATCTCGCACTAAGTCCCAAAGGATCAAGTCATTTGTGTGATCAAGACTTGTAACTGGATCACATTACTACTATGTATACTGATCAATACTTAGTGGATTCCTCCAGGAGTTGGAGAAGAGAGGAGTAGAAGAATTACCCCATCTTCGAACCTCTATAAAAACTAATCGTGTCATTTACATTTTATCACTTTAATTCCTGCATCTTATTTGTTTAATTCTGCTGACATATTTGCTATCCAACTGATAATCTCTAAGTACTAAAACCAAGTATTAAATCATAACTAAACCAAACTTAAGGGTGTTAAGTCTTCCGCTGAAAAGAACCCACAGTTGAGCTAATTCAGTCTTAATAGCTGAGTTATTCTATCAACAACTCAGTCGAGTATGTTGAGTGACTAACTCTGCTGATTAACTAACTTAGCTGTCCGTCAAGGACACAACTGTGAAGTATTAACTCACACCCCTTGGGACCTACAAGTGGTATCAGAGCGGTTGGTTCATTGAGCCTTCCGTGACCGGTTAGTTCTTGAACTAGATCTCCAAACTTTTCAAAGTCTGTTTTAGTACTTAAGTTTTCAAAACTCCTTTTATTATTAAAAGTTATTATCATGGAAGCAAATTTGACACGCATCCCTATGTTCACAATTGAAGAATTTGATGATTGGAAAATTCGTATGCGAGCTCATCTATCAAAGATTACATGATGAGATGTGGATAGTGATAGAGGATGGGCCACCGCAAATCTTAAAGGTGAACACAATTGTAAGAAGAGCTACGGTGAAGGTGAAGAGGATGTTGCCCCTAGACCGGCTATGGTTGAAAAACCAAGAACCGAATGGACAAATGATGATGAGAAAAAGATACAAACTGGACAATGTAGCCAAGGACATCCTTTACAAAACCTTGGACAAAGCCATGTTCAATAAAGTCAAATCATGCAAAACGACTAAAGAAATGGGACAAGCTAACATTGATTTGTGAAGGCTCGTGAGCAAATGAAGGAAAATAAATTATCGGTGGTGTACAAAAATTTGAGAATTTCAAAATGATCGCAGGAGAAAACCTGGATCAACTGGATGCTCGGTTCACGTAAATCACCAACGAGCTATCGCACTTGGAAAGGAATATACACGAGAAGGAAATGTGTATGAAGATCCTAAAAGGTCTCGGTGAATGGGAAATGAAGGTCATGGCATCGAGACATTCCATGGACCTATCGAAGACCTCCAACCATGAACTATTCTCGGATCTCAAAGCCTACGAATTTGAGTGAGAAGAAAAGATCGAGGAAGAGACAACTGTACCCAAAACAACTGCTCTAATTGTTAAGGATGGAACGAGAGCTGAGGTCAAAGAACTCATTGATCCAAAAGAAATAGACCTAATGGTTAAAAGGTTCAACAAGTTCTTCAATAAGAACTACAAGAGAGGCAAGGGCGAATCTTCCAGAAGACACTCGGCTCTCCTCCATGTCAAGGGAAGATAGGCAACCAAGAGAACATATCATCAAAAAGTGAATATGAAAGGGCCGACAATCCAAGAATGGAAAGAGTTGATCAAAAGGTTGAATATCTATCTTTGGAATGTAGGCAACCAGGTCACTATGCCATTGATTGTCCATATCCTGTAGTCAACAAATACGGGAATGAAAAAGAAAGAAAGGTCTTGAGAGAAAGAAGACAAGAAAAGAAAAAGGCAATGTTGGTCGCAGAGAGATCACGAGACAAAAGCCAAGTCAAGAGAGACAAGTGATTGAGAGCAAAGTGAAGTCGACTACTCAAGTGACTCGAAGAATAAGCCCCGATCCGTTTGATGGCCAAGGAACAAGATCAACCCGACCAAGAAGATGAGGTACACTCTAACTCATCAAATTGATTCTTGTGATAGTGATCGTGACACACACACTTCATCACCCACTCCGATCTTTATGATTCATTAGGCAAAATGATGAAAGATTTTGAACACATTAAATCCTCACACACACTACTAAATGAGGAAAACAGCCTACTCAAGAGCCAAAACTCACGGTGATCGAGGAATCGAGTACTCTAATTCAAATAGTCGATAAGAATAAAAGTTTAAAGGCCGAAAATGCCAAGCTAATAGCGAAATAATTGCCATAGAAAAGAGGGAGAATGACCTCAAAAATGTGATTGCCTCATTCACTAAGGCATCTAAATCATTGGATGATCTTATTATGAGTCAAAGAGAATGTGGAGACAAGACAGGCTTAGGATTTAACTCCTCTATGCTATGTCAAACTCCAAAAGTAATTTTGGAAAAAGGATCTTCAAGCAATGAAGTGTCTCAAAAATCCAAAACTCCAAATGG
The DNA here is from genome assembly GCA_016081115.2 of Rehmannia glutinosa. NCBI lineage: Eukaryota > Viridiplantae > Streptophyta > Magnoliopsida > Lamiales > Orobanchaceae > Rehmannia > Rehmannia glutinosa. Next base: position 15,224,275 of record CM071933.1, read on the forward strand.
TGCACACTCCAAAGCACAATTACAAGCAAACGGCCTTGGTTATAAAGGAAAAGGAAAAGTTGACCGAGTTGGGTGCATTGAGAGGACAATCGAGAAGAAATTCAGCCAAGTTCCTCAAAGAACTCCAAACAGAATTACTCTGTAAAGAAGAAACAGAGCTACCAAAAACCCCAAAAGTGCTATCAAAGAAACGCATATGATGAGAATGGTAGAAAATATCCAAGCCAAGCTGATTGGAACAATGTGAACTATCAAAGATAGACTTATGGAATATAAGCCCAAATGGCAAAGGTCAGAACTCAAAGAAAGGCCATTCCAAAAGTATAAGAGCTTTCATCAAACACACATATGCACCTAGGCACTACACTCAGAGACACCACAATTACCCAAAGAAGGCAATTGCTAAAACACATGTACAGCATACTGAGACAAAAGAGACAATTTGTATGAACCTAGAATCCCCAAGCAATTTGCCAAAATTAATTATGATTATGGCATCGATAGATGGCAACCCCAGAGCCGATCATTTGGCTATAGGCTGGTTGGATCATCTTGCAATACTAACCCCTCGGGACCTGACAAGTATGGGTACCTAAAACTTAATTTCCTTGATTGCGGGTTCAAGGAGCAGTGAGTGCAAGGAACCTGGTACATGGATAGTGGTCATTCCGGACATATGACAGAAACAAGAAAAATCTATCAAAATTCAAGGAAGTTAAAGGAGCAAAAGTCATATTTGGAGGAAATGAAGCTCCGGGAGAAATAAGAGGCATTGGATCCATCAAGAAGAACGGATTAGAAATCACGGATGTTGCATATGTTGAAGGACTCAACTTCAACTTGCTAAGCATCACCAACTCGCGTGACAAGGGTTATAATGTTGGATTTAACATGGGTATATGCCAAATCAAGGATATTGAATCAAATGAAGTTGTGTTGCAAGGATGCTGACAAAAAGAACATGTATGTAGTAAATTGGTCAACCGCAACACCCAAAGACTGTCTATTAGCAAAGAGCACAAGTTGAATCAAGTTGGCACAAAAAGCCGAGTCACCTGAATTTCAAAACACTTAACAAGCTTGCCGAAGTAATCTTGTGGAAGGTCTTCCGGACTCAAAGATACAAGAAGGAGAGTATATGTGACGCATGCGATGCGAGGAAGGGGAAAACAGATCAAATCATCATTCAAAGAAAAGACATGCCCATCTTCAACAAGGATATTACACCTACTACATATGGATCTATTTGGTCCAGTTGAACCAGCTAGCATAAGTGGGAAGAAATATACCTTGGTGGTAGTAGATGACTACTCAAGATATACATGGACAATATTCATGTGTAAGAAGAAAGAAACTCTACACAAACTACCACGGTGATGAAGAGGATTCAAAATAAGAAGAGCCAAACCATTATCAAAATAAGATCGTGCAGAGGAACCGAGTTTGTCAATGGAATAATAACTCAATATTGTATTGAAAATGGCATTGGTCATGAATTATCTCATGACAAGGACTCCACAAAGAGAATGGAGTTGCGAGAAAGAAGGAATAGAACACTCAAAGAAGCAGCAAGGACCATGTTAGTCGAAGCGGGGTTACCAAAGAGATTTTGGGTCAAGCAATCAACACGATTTTGCTACACTCAAAATAGATGTATGATAAACAGACGGTGACAAAGACTCCTATGAGATTTGGACAGGAGAAAACCAAATGTTGCATATTTTAGAATATTTGGATGTAAATGCTTCATCCATAACAATGGTAAAGACAATCTAAAGGCTTTCGATGCTAAAGCCGATGAATGTATCTTCTTGGGATACTCAAACCAAGGCAAATCCTACAGAGTACTCAACAAAAGGACTATGGTTGCGAGACCATTCATGTGGTATTCGATGAGCCAAATGTAAATGGAGAAGACATTGAAGAGTCGGTGATAAGTGAATCATCCAACCATACAAAAAGGTCCTATCTTTCAAGCCAAGTTTGGAATTATAAACTCGAGATGAAGATGAGATAGATGAGTCTCATAAAATGATGGAAAATTTGCGGCTAAGTGATTGCGAGAGAGTCGATCAAAGCAACACACGGTTTGCTAGACGATCGAATCCGGCTAACTTACTTCAACTCGATGTAAGATGGTGAAAGACCATCCACGTAACTTGTCATTGAAGATATAAGAGAAGGTGTCAAAACAAGATCCAGAACTCAACAAGAAGTTATGTTCACATGCTTTATCTCACAAATAGAGCCTAAAGATGTGTTACAAGCATTGGATGACACACATTGGATTCAAGCTATGCAAGAAGAGTCAATCAGTTTGAAAGAAATAAAGTATGGGAATTAGTTCAAAGACCCACCCATCAAAATGTTATTGGTACTAAATGGGTGTTCAGAAACAAGATGAATGAGGAGGGTTCTGTGGTAAGAAACAAAGCAAGACTAGTAGCCAAAGGATATTGCCAAGAAGAATGAATAGATTTTGATGAAACATTTGCTCCTGTAGCAAGATTGGAAGCTATAAGGATGTTTCTTGCCTATGCAGCTCACAATAATTTTATTGTATATCAGATGGATGTAAAAAGTGCATTCCTAAATGGTTTATTGGAAGAAGAAGTGTATGTTGAACAACCTCCAGGATTTGAGCAGAAGACTCTTGGAGATAAGGTATACAAACTCAAGAAAGCTCGTATGGATTGAAACAGGCACCCCAGAGCATGGTATGATACTTTGTCACAATTCCTAATCGAGAATGGATTCACAAAAGGAAAAGTAGATATAACACTTTTTAGAATTCAAGACAAGAAGAGCATACTGCTTGTTCAAATATATGTGGATGATATCATTTTTGGATCCACAAACAAAGAGCTATGTGAAAAATTTTCAAACCTCATGCAAAGCAAATTTGAAATGAGCATGATGGGAGAGCTGACATTCTTCCTTGGACTCCAAGTAAAACAGCTGAAGGATGGAACCTTCTTAAGTCAAACAAAATACACCGGAGATTTAATGAAGAAATTTGGTATGGAGGAGAAGTCTTCGTGAAAATACCAATGAATACATCATCAAAATGGACATGGATGCGGATGGCAAGCACGTAGATCAAACAAGATCTGAGCACTTATTGGATCATTGCTTTATCTGACAAAGAGCGGACATCACCTTTGTTGTAGGTGTATGTGCGAGATTTCAATCGCTCCAAAAGAGAGCCATGATGCAAAGCTAAGAGGATTTTAAGATATTTGAAAGGAAGCCAAGAAGTTGGCTTATGGTATCCAAAGGAAGGTGGATTCAAGCTAATTGGCTATTCGGACTCGACTATCTTTGGATGCAGAGTCGACAGAAAAGCACTTCAGAACATGTCAAATGCTTGGAAATAGGCTAATTTCTGGTTTAGCAAAAAGCAAAATTCAATAGCCACCTCTACTGGTGAAACGAGAATACATAGTCTGGCAGGCACTGTTGTGCCCAAATCCTATGGATGAGGCAAAGAATCGAGAGACTATGAAGTTGAAGAAAAGGAAATTCCAATCATGTGTGATAACACAAGTGCAATTGCAATCACTCGTAAATCTGTGTTGCACTCAAGAACAAAGCATATCGATGTCGATATCACTTCATAAGAGATCTGTTGAAAAGAAGGACATCATCTTGGAATATATTTCAACCGATAAACAGTTGGTGACATATTCACAAAACCATTATGTGAATCAAGATTTGAAGAACTCAAGCATGAGTTAGGGTTAATTGAGCGAGTGACACTCGGAAGACTCAAAGAAAAGAAATGAAACACAAAAAGAGAAAAAGGACTAAATTCTCAAAACCAACTAAATGAATCACCATGTCGGAAAGACAACTATCTTTGAATTAGTGACAGTGAAGTCATGAGAGAACGTGACGAGAAGAGTTAAAACTGCTAAGGGATAAGCCGAGTCATTTATGAGCAAAGTAACAAAAACGCCGTCGTTTTTACTAAGCGGGAATGTTTTTAATAATTACGTCAGCATAATGATGATGTGTACAGACAAAAAGCTGCATACCAAGCTTATGATTGGATATAAATGCTGCCGCATTAAATTCGAGACATTAAATGCTAATCGGCGTGCAAAATCTAAGCCGTTCATTTCGATCACATTTCAAAAACCACCCGCCCGTCCTTTCAGAAACCATACTTAAACCTTTTTCATCCTTTTTCTCTCACTTTACCAAAACGGTTCATTTATATCTCAGAAGCAAAGGCAAAAATCTCTCAAAACCCTATCTATATTTAAATCATCTTCTAAGTTTCTTTTCGTGAAATACTGAAAATGGGGCACCAACTTATGATTTCGTCAAGCTAGGGAAGCAAATCCACACTGGGTCTACTGTGGATTTCGAGGGAATGATCAAACAGGGGTCCGATAACGCCCTCGTACATAAAATCGCTGAAAAGCTCGAAACGTCCGGGCTGAAACCATTTCTGACGATGGAGTTCTCGATGACCTATGTAGAAGAGGTCGCACAATTCTACGTGAACGCTGAGATTCACGATGAGGGGATCAAATCCTCTGTTCACAGGAAGGAGTTCATCATCTCTACCAAGGATCTGGCAGAACACTGCTTACTACCGGCGGAAGGAGCACCGAGTAAATCAATGAAGCGCGACGAGACTTGGCGCTGCTCGGAAGGAAGTAGCCAAGACCGACTATCTCTTTGAAAAGATAGTCTACTGACTAAAAGGGCTGCTAAAGGAGGACTACCACAAACTGTTGGACATAGTTGCCAAATGCATAGACATCAAATTTGCGGCTTTGACCAATCTGTTTAAAGCAAAACCGATCGTAATGGCTGCGATCATTGAAGAAAAGCAAGTAAACCGGGTGAGTTTGTCTCAAAGCAGACTCCGCGAATGTAGGGAACAAATCCTTCAAAGAGGATGGTGCATTTGGAGGATCCCTGGGATATGGCCTGGTGTTAGGAAATTTATTGTTTAGATTTTGATGAATGCCATGTAAAACATAGAATAGGAAGTTGGCACCCCAATTTTTGTTGTAAAGCGCATTGTAATAAATAGGGCTGGTCAAGCTGAGTTAAATCGCCTATGCCCAAACATGCAAGAAGACAACCGGAGACTAGAAGGAAGACTCAGAAGGCAGTGAGTATGGCAAAGAAGAGAAGACGGGAACTCTATCAAGGAGCGGTGAGATGCGGTGAGTGGAGTATCGATCAAGTCAACTCAAGAAATGCCAAGTCTCAAGTTGAAGTGACGAGAAGAGTCATCCATGATTGGAAGTCGACTCTAAGTCACCCGGGGAAAGCAAGGAAATGCGATCAAGTCGAGATAATCGAAAAAGATCCGTTGCATCGAAATCAAGAGAATTACTTAAACAAGTAATATCTCCATGCTACCTTTCTCGAAGTGCTCAGTCCCAGAAGCGTGCAAAAGGAATAAACCAATGGGAAGCACTACACCGTGTCAGAACTCTGAAAAGGTGAAGAACAATTCATACGAGGAAATGGCAATTCCAAGGACTGCAACAAGACAAGCCAATGACCACAAGTGACTTTCAAAAATAAGCCTATCTCTTCAACGGGCAGATTTTTGAAAGATCACTATAAAAGGCTGAGGAATAACTCTGAGAAAAGGTTACGCAGGCTACAAAGGTTACCTTAACCATACAAGCAAGAAAGAAATTTTTTGTAACCTGAAATATTCTCAAGTTATTAAATGCTCAATCCTCAAGCCTACACTACGAAGAACATCAATCCAACACTCACCTGTGAAGGAAAGATAACTTCAATCAGTTGAAGAGGAAATTATTGAAGAATCAAGGGGTCTGCATTCCACGAAGGATTGTAGAAAGGTTCAAGGTTGAACCAAGTTTTGAGCTTTTGGAGGGCTTCGTGATCAAATCCAAAAAGCTTAAGCAAGTGGGCTGTAGTAGCAAAGGTGCCTGTGAAGAAAAGGCGAGTCGTACGAGAAGCCGGTGAGTGATCAAGGCGTCTCGCACTAAGTCCCAAAGGATCAAGTCGGTTGTGTGATCAAGACTTGTATCCGGACTATTACCACTTTGTATACCGATCAATACCTAGTGGATTCCTCCGGGAGTTGGAGAAGAGAGGAGTAGAAGAATTACCCCATCTTCGAACCTCTATAAAAACTTATCGTGTCATCTACATTTCAAAGACTTTAATTCCGCATCATATTTGTTTAATTCTCACGACATATTTGCTATCCATTAGATAATTTCTAAGTACTAAATCAAGCTTTAAATCTCTACTAAACCAAACTTAAGGGTGTTAAGTCTTCAATAAATCAAACCACGCAGTTGAGCTAATTCAGTCTTTAATGGTGAGTTATTCTATCAACAGCTCAATCGAGTCCGTTGAGTGACTAACTCTCTTGATTAACTAAATTGGCTGTCCACCAAGGACACAGCTGTGTAGTATTAACTCTGAACTTTAAAAAGGACTAAATCGAAAAATTTGGTAAGGTTTATTCAACCCCCCCTTCTAAACCTTACACTCACACCCCTTGGGACCTACAAGTGGTATCAGAGCGGTTGGTTCATTGAGCCTTCCGCACTGGTTACTGAACTAGATCTCCAAGCTTTTCAAAGTCTGCTTTAGTACTTAAATTTTCAAAACTCCTTTTATCATTAAAATTTATTATCATGGAAGCAAATTTGACACGTATTCCCATGTTCACAATTGAATAATTTGATGATTGGAAAATTCAGTATGCGAGGCTCACCTATCAAAGCATTACATGATGAAATGTGGATAGTGATAGAGGATGGGCCTTTGCAAATCTTAAAGGTGAACACGGTTTTGTAAGAAGAGTGCAAAATTGAAGGTGAAGAGGATGTTGCCCCTAGACCAGCTATGGTTGAAAAACCAAGAACTGAATGGACAAATGATGACAGAAAAAGATACAACCTGGACAATGTAGCCAAGGACATCCTTTACAAAACCTTGGACAAAGCCATGTTCAATAAAGTCAAATCATGCAAAACGGCTAAGGAAATCTGGGACAAACTAACATTGATTTGTGAAGGCTCAGAGCAAATCAAAGAAAATAAATTATCAGTGGTTGTACAAAAATTTGAGAATTTCAAAATGATTGCAGGAGAAAACCTGGATCAACGGATGCTCGGTTAATGTAAATCACCAACGAGCTATCTCGCACTTGGAAAGGAATATACACGAGAAGAAATGTGTATGAAGATCCTAAAAAGTCTCGGTGAATGGGAAATGAAGGTCATGGCACTAAGACATTCCATGGACCTATCGAAGACCTCCAACCATGAACTATTCTCGGATCTCAAAGCCTACGAATTTGAGCCGAGAAGAAAAAGATCGAGGAAGAGACAATTTGTACCCAAAACAGTGCTTCTAATTGTTAAGGATGGAAAGAGAGTTGAGGTCAAAGAAGTCATTGATCCAAAAGAAATAGCCACGATGGTTAAAAGGTTCAACAAGTTCTTCAATAAGAACTACAAGAGAGGCAAGGGCGAATCCTCCGAAGACACTCGGCTCCTCCAAATCAAGGGAAGATAGGCCAACCAAGAGAACAGATCATCCAAAAGTGAATATCAAAGGGTGACAATCCAAGAATGGAAAGAGCGATCAAAAGGTTGAATATCTATCTTTGAACCGTAGGCAACCAGGTCACTACGCCATTGATTGCCCATATCCTCGTAGTAGTCAACAAATACAGGAATGAAGAAGAAAGAAAGGTCTTGAGAGAAAGAAGACAAGAAAAGAAAAAGGCAATGTTGGTCGCAGAGATCTGCCGAGACAGCCAAGTCAAGAGAGACAAATTGATTCGAGAGAGCGTGAAGCCGACTACTCAAGTGACTCGAAGAAGAAGCCCGATCTGTTTGATGGCCAAGGAACAAGATCAACTGACCAAGAAGATGAGGTACACTCTAACTCATCAAACTCGCATTCTAGTGATAGTGATCAGTGACACACACACTTCATCACCCACTCGATCTTTATGATTCATTAGGCAAAATGATGAAAGATTTTGAACACATTAAATCCTCACACACACTACTAAATGAGGAAAACAACCTACTCAAGAGCAAAACTCACGGTGACTAAGGAGCCGAGTACTCTAAGTCAAATAATGATGAGAATAAAAGTTTAAAAGGTTGAAAATGCCAAGCTAATAGCAGAAATAACCGCCATAGAAAAGAGGGAGAATAACCTCAAAAATGTTATTGCCTCATTCACTAAGGCATCTAAATCATTGGATGATCTTATTATGAGTCAAAGAGAATGTGGAGACAAGAAGCTTAGCATTTAATTCCTCTCGTGCTATGTCAAACTCCAAAAGTAATTTTGGAAAAAGGATCTTCAAGCAATGAAGAGTCAAAAAATCCAAAACTCCAAAGGGTGCACACACATTCACTCCAAAGCACAATTACAAGCAAAGCGGCCTCGGTTATAAAGGAAAAGGAAAACGGCCCGAGTTGAGTGCGCTGAAAAGGACTGACTAAGAAGAGATTGATCGAGTTCCTCAAAGCAAACTCCAAACGAGAAAATAGTCGTAAAGAAGAAACAGAGCTACCAAAAACCCCAAAAAATCTATAAAAGAAATACATATGATGGGAATGGTAGAAAATATCCAAGCCAAGCTGATTGGTATGATGTGAACTATCAAAGATAGACTTATGGAATATAAGCCCAAATGGCAAAGGCCAGAAATCAAGAAAGGCCATTCCAAAAGTATAAGAGCTTTCATCAAACACACATATGCACCTAGGCACTACACTCAGAGACACCACAATTACCCAAAGAAGGCGATTGCTAAAACATATACACAACCATACAGACAAAAGAGACAGCTGTATGAACCTAAAATCCCCAAGCAATTTGCCAAGATTAATTATGATTATGGCATCGATAGATGGCAACCCCTTAGAGTCAAATCATTTGGCTATAAGTTGGTTGGATCATCTTACAATTCTAACCCCTCGGGACCCGCACAAATATGGGTACCTAAAACTTAATTTCCTTGATTGCGGAGTTCAAGGAACAGTGAGTGCCAAGGAACCTGGTACATGGATAGTGGTCATTCCGGACATATGACAGAAATAAGAAAAATCTGTCAAAATTCAAGGAAGTTAAAGGAGCAAAAGTCATATTTGGAGGAAATGAAGCTCCAGGAGAAATATGAGGCATTGGATCCATCAAGAAAAATGGATTAGAAATCACAGATGTTGCATATATTGAAGGACTCAACTTCAATTTGCTAAGCATCGACCAACTCTGTGACAAGGGTTATAATGTTGGATTTAACATGGGTATATGCCAAATCAAGGATCTTGAATCGAATGAAGTTGTGTTGCAAGGATGCAGACAAAAGAACATGTATGTAGTAGATTGGTCAACCGCTACACCCAACACTGTCTATTAGCAAAGAACACAAATTTGAATCAAGTTGGTTGTGGCACAAAAAGCCGAGTCACCGAATTTCAAAACGATTAACAAGCTTGCAAGAAGTAATCTTGTGGAAGGACTTCGGACTAAAGTATACAAGAAGGAGAGTATATGTGATGCATGTCAGAAGGGAAAACAAATCAAATCTTCATTCAAAGAAAAAACATGTCCATCTTCAACAAGAATATTACATCTGCTACATATGGATCTATTTGGCCCAGTGGAACCAGCTAGCATAAGTGGAAAGAAATATATTTTGGTTGTAGTAGATGACTACTCAAGATACACATGGACTATAATCATGTGTAAAAAGAAAGAAACTCTACAGAAACTGCCACAGTTAATGAAGAAAATTCAAAATGAAAAGAGCCAAACCATTATCAAAATAAGATCAGACAGAGGAACTGAGTTTGTCAATGGGATAATAACTCAGTATTGTATTGAAAATGGCATTGGTCATGAATTATCTACAACAAGGACTCCACGTGAGAATGGAGTTGCGAGAAAGAAGCAAAGAACTCTCAAAGAAGCAGCAAGGACCATGTTAGGTGCGGGGGTTACCAAAAAGATTTTGGTCAAGCAATAAACACAAAGATGCTACACACAAAATAGATGCATGATAAACAGACAACAGACAAAGACTCCCTATGAGATTTGGACAGGGAGAAAACCAAATGTTGCATATTTTAGAATATTTGGATGTAAATGCTTCATCCATAACAATGGCAAAGATAATCTAAAGGCTTTTGATGTTAAAGCTGACGAAGGTATCTTCTTGGGATACTCAGCTGAAAGCAAAGCCTACAGAGTACTCAACAAAAGGACTATGGTTGCAGAGGAATCCATTCATGTGGTATTCGATGAGCCAAATGTAAATGGAGAAGATATTGAAGAATCGAGTTGATAAGTGAATCATCCAAACATACGAGAAAAATCCCTATCTTTGAAACGGTATTGTAAACTCGAAGAAGATGAGATAGTCGAATCTCAAAAACAATTTGGAAAATTTGCGGCTAAGTGATTACGAGAGAGCCGATCAAAGCAACACATCGCTAGACGATGAACCAGCCTAACTTGCTTCAACCGGATGTAAGATGGTGAAAGACCAACCACCGAACTTGTCATTGGAGATATAAGAGAAGGTGTCAAAACAAGATCGAACTCAACAAGAAGCTATGTTCACATGCTTTATCTCGCAAATAGAGCCCAAAGATGTGTTACAAGCATTGGATGACACACATTGGATTCAAGCTATGCAAGAAGAGCTGAATCAGTTTGAAAGAAATAAAGTATGGGAATTAGTTCAAAGAACCACCCATCAGAACGTTATTGGTACTAAATGGGTGTTCAGGAACAAGATGAACGAGGAAGGTTCTGTGGTAAGAAAAAAAGTAAGACTAGTAGCCAAAGGATATTGCCAAGAAGAAGAAATAGATTTTGATGAAACATTTGCTCCTGTAGCAAGATTGGAAGCAATAAGGATGTTTCTTGCCTATGCAGCTCACAAGAATTTCATAGTATATCAAATGGATGTAAAAAGTGCATTCCTAAATGGTTTATTGGAAGAAGAAGTGTATGTTGAACAACCTCCAGGATTTGAGCAGAAGACTCTTGGAGATACAGTATACAAACTCAAGAAAGCTCTGTATGGATTGAAACAGGCACCCAGAGCATGGTATGATACTTTGTCACAATTCCTAACTGAGAATGGATTCACAAAAGGAAAAGTAGATAGAACACTCTTCAGAATTCAAGACAAGAAGAGTATACAGCTTGTTCAAATATATGTGGATGACATCATTTTTGGATCCACAAACAAAGAGCTATGTGAAAAATTTCCAAACCTCATGCAAAGCAAATTTGAAATGAGCATGATGGGAGAGCCGACATTCTTCCTTGGATCGCAGTGAAACAACCGAAGGATGGAACCTTCATAAGTCAAACAAAATACACCAGAGATTTAATGAAGAAATTTGGTATTGGTGAGAAGTCTTACGTGAAAATACCAATGAATACATCATCAAAATGGACATGGATGCGGATGGCAAGCTCAGTAGATCAAACAAGATACTGAGCACTTATTGGATCATTGCTCTATCTCACAAAGAAGCGGGCCGGACATCACCTTTCTTTGTAGGTGTATGTGCAAGATTTCAATCTGCTCCAAAAGAGAGCCATATGACAAAGACTAAGAGAATCTTGAGATACTTGAAAGGAAGCCAAGAAGTTGGCTTATGGTATCCAAAGGAAGGTGGATTCAAACTAATTGGCTATTCGGACTCGACTATCTTTGGATACTGAGTTGACAGAAAAGCACCTCGTGCACATGTCAAATGCTAGGAAACAGTGATTTCTGGTTTAGCAAGAAGCAAAATTCAATAGCCACCTCTACGGTGAAGCAGAATACATAGGCTGGGCACATTGTTGTGCCCTAGTCCTATGGATGAGACAGCAGCTGAGAGACTATGAAGTTGAAGAAAAGGAAATTCCAATCATGTGTGATAACACAAGTGCAATTGCAATCACTCAAAATCCTGTGTTGCACTCAAGAACAAACCATATCGATGTCAAATATCACTTCATAAGAGATCATGTTGGAAAGAAGGACATCATCTTGGAATATATCTCAACTGATAAACAATTGGCTGACATCTTCACAAAACCATATGTGAGTCAAGATTTGAAGAACTCAAGCATGAGTTAGAGTTAATTGGTGGTGACACTCGGAAGAATCAAAGAAAAGAAATGGAACACAAAAAGGGAAAAAGAGTCGAACTCACAAATCGGCCTAAGTAAATCACGTGACGTAAAGAAACTTACTATCAAGTCACCGACAATTTGAGTCACAAAGAGAAATGTGAGAAGAAGAGTTAAACCGGCTAAGGGTAAAAGCCGAGTCATTTATGAGCAAAGTGACAAAAACGCAGTCGTTTTTACTAAGCGGGAATGTTTTTAAGAATTACGTCAAGATAATTATGACGTGTACTGGCAAAAGCCGCACACCAAGCTTATGATTGGATATAAATCTTTGCCGCATTAAATACGAGACATTAAATGCTAAATCGGCGTGCAAAATCTAAGCCGTTGATTTCGATCACATTTCAAAAACCACCCGCACGTCCTTTCATAAACCATACTTAAGCTTTCTTTCTTCTCTCTCTCATATTACCAAAACTGTTCATTTCTCTCAGAAGCAAAGGCAAAACTCTCTCAAAACCCTATCTATATTCAAATCAACCTCTAAGTTTTCTTCGGTGAAATCCTGAAAAATGGCATCAACCTATGATTTTGTCAAGTTAGGAAAGCAAATCCACACCGGGTCTACTGTGGATTTCGACGGCATGGTGAAACAGGGGTTCGATGACACCCTAGTGAAGAAAATTGATGAGAAATTGGAAACGTCCGGGCTGAAACCGTTTCTGACGTTGGAATATCCGATGACCTATGTGGAGGAGGTCGCACAGTTCTATGTGAACGCTGAAATTCATGATGAGGGGATCAAATCCTCTGTTCACGGAAAGGAGTTCATCATCTCGCCAAGGATTTGGTGAACACCGCTCACTACCAACGGAAGGAGCATCGAAATCAACGGCCTGATGTAAACCTCGCCGCTTGGAAGGAAATAGCCAAGCCCGACTATCTTGATAAAATAGTTTACACAACGAACAAGAGGGCTTTGAAGAAGGATAACCACAAGTCTGTTGGACATAGTTGCCAAATGCATAGACATCAAATTTGGCGGCTTTGACCAATCATCCAAAAGCAAAGTTGATCGTAATGGCTGCGATCATTGAAGAAAGGAAAATAAATCATTTGAGTTTGTCTACAAATGCAGACTATGCGAGAATGTAGGGAACAAATCCTTCAAGGAAAATGGTGCATTTGGAGGATCCTAGGATATGGCCCGGTGATTGGCCGGTGATGGAGGTGAAAGGAGTCCCTCTTAGACATGGAAAGGTGTTCCATGTAAACAAGAGGATGTTCAGATCAAACCTCTCAGCGCGCACGTAAGAGAGCCTACGCCAAGAGAGCGACACGAGTGAGGGGAATCGGTGACCCCGAAGATACAAATTGTTTCCTCTCCACCAAAGAAGAAAGTTGCCCCCGCAGTGCTAAGAAGACTGCCCCTATGAGTCACCGAGTCCCCCGCAGCTCGTGTCTCCGCTCCAAAGAAGAGCGGTCGAGAAGGACTCTCAACTACCTTCTCCGATCGTCAAAAGAGGAGATCTCGATAAGCCAAGACAAGCCCGGCTCCTCGTAAGAAAACACAAAGACGCCCCGCCGCCCAAGACTCGAAGAAGAAACTCTCTCGAACCGGACATCCCTCCGGTACAAACTAGGAGACGAAGAAGAATCATCAAGCACTCGAGCTTGAGAAACCAAATTGAGTCACCCACTCACGGTGGAGTAGATATGAGGAGCTCGCTGGAGAAGTAAAGTCTCAGATATTATAGATGAAATTGACTAAGTCTGCCAAGGCGATCAGAGGCAAATCAAGACACTGTGTAGTTCACACTGGTGAGACACAAGAAGAAGGCGATAGAGAGATGATAGTGATGTGATGATCCTATCCCCACCTTACCCAGACATCCAAAATTGTCTGCGTGAGTGGAGGAAGTGGAAATTGAGTCGATAAAGGAACAGTTCCAACGGCCGAGTTTATCGAAGAAGAAGAGGAAGGCTGCTGAACTTCCTTGGACTAACCTCGTGATCTCAAGATGGATGAAGAAAATCGCACGATATCCTGCAGATCTTCAAGGATAAGGAGAAGGAGAGAGGCGCAGAGGAAGGCGAGGCAAGAGAGAAGGCCAGATCGCCCTCTCACTAGCACCACAGAACATACACATCCTCACTTCGACATTCTATCAGAAAGTGATGAGGATCGGGACCCCCGCCGCTACGTAAGAGTTGCAAATGCAGCAAGCAATGCGTGAATCCCGAATTCTTCATGAGAAAAGTATGATGGAGGGACCAGGAGAGTCCTCCAAAACACGGTGGAAATCGATCCAATGGGAGTAGTGCAACAAATCGCCACCGTTGTTCTTTGCCACAACTTCCTCACTCGGAGAAGAAGGATTTAAGGGAACCGATGATGAAACTGGGTTAGTGGGGACCTCAGTTGAGCCAACCCCTAATGAAGGTGTCTTACCACCTGGCCCAACGACTAAACACTCACTTGAAACAGCCGCGAGTTTGGAGACGAGTGACCCCATTCCAAGTCACTCAGCTGGTGCGCCAGCTGAAGGGGAAACTCCCTCCACTGCAGCAAGGTCGGAGAATGATGCACTCGCTGCAGTTGAGACTACAGGAGGTAATGAAGGCCCACGGGAGGTTGAGACTTCCCGGGGTAAAGAAGTCAAGTAGAGAACATCCCCCCGCTATCATTGATCCATCCGAAAAAGGAGATAAGCGCGCTTCATGATTCCCAGGATAATCCGATGTAACCTTTCCGGGATCGAAGGCGACGAAGAAGCCGAGTCATCCCCCCGTGAGATCCAAAAGACTCGGTGAGGATGTTCCCAACACGAGCAAGTCTAATCTCAAGACTACTCGTCAAACTTTCAATTTTGATGATGAGCCACCAATGGAAATCTCATCATCGTCCGATGACGCTTCCGATAAGGCCGAGGACCATTCCACTCAATTGGAGAAACAAGCTCGGACCAATGAAGTCGTTGAGACAGTGAGGCTCAGCAAGTCGGGTCCACTTCACAACCCGCACTCCCAAACAAACAGTCCATCGCGCAGCTCCCAAGCTGCAGCAGTTCGACTCAAAAGGAACTTCACGCGTACCTCTCATCATTGAACAAATCCGGTTGGCGTGATGATTCCTTTGTAGAATCATTTCCTTTCTCCTGGAGGTACCCGACCTCCCCAAGAGTCGAGAATGAACTCGCACGACGCTTCACTGCACCAGCTCTGTCATTCCGTCAGTACCA
The DNA here is from genome assembly GCA_016081115.2 of Rehmannia glutinosa. Classification (NCBI taxonomy): domain Eukaryota; kingdom Viridiplantae; phylum Streptophyta; class Magnoliopsida; order Lamiales; family Orobanchaceae; genus Rehmannia; species Rehmannia glutinosa. The sequence continues at coordinate 15,239,640 of CM071933.1, forward strand.
TCGTTCGGTGACTATGACTTTGACGCTGCGTGGCCATCACCGCAACGGAAGAAACAAAGTGAAGTTCGGGAGGTGTTCAAAGCATTATTTGCTGAAATTGAACGGATGGAGAGGCACCAGGCCTCTATGGACATGCGACCGGACAACAGAGATGCCAACCTACATCGCCGACTTGAGAGGCATAATGATCGGGATAAGGGAATGGTGGCAAAGAAGAAACAATGCGTGTGGAACAAGTTAGATACTTCAGGACATTGTTCAACAAGTTGTTGGTATGGCGGCCGAGAATGTTGATGCAAAGACGAAATTGAGAGAACACATTGAGCACATGCATGAAGCTCACACTCTTTGAGATAAAGCTCGCTGCGTGAGCAAAATAAGAGTGATCTCCTCGTCCTGGAAGAAAACATGGATAGAAAATTCAGCCTTCTCATGGCTGAAATGAAGCTAATTTCAAAGAGAGTCCAATGCTACTCGCTCCGAATTTCGTGCCGCATACTCCGCATGAGAGACTCGAGACGAACTCGACTATCGCCAGAGCTCGACTTCCCGCTTGCCAATATGTTTCAGTGTTCTCTCTCCTTTGATGATGCCAAAAAGGGGGCAGAGGAATACTTTAAAGCGTTAAAGAGATCTCGGTGAAAAGGAGGAAGCGGTATTGTGAAGGGAAAGACAAAGTGAGGAAGTGTCAAAACAAAAGAAAGAAAGTCATTGAGGGGGAAGGATAGAAAGATGTGACCTTGATGATTGCACAAACCCCCAACAAGGTCTTATCACGGTGATATTATCGCAAACAAACTCCCGTGACTCGCCACTCCAACACTTTGCTATATCTATGTATTTGAAAAGAGAAAGACAATTGAAGCGGGGATGGAGGAAGTGGAAGGAAGAATGGATGCCGGGTTATGAACATCTTGAAACAACATGGAGGCATTCCAAAGAGACAGAGACACTTATGCCATCTCGGATGTCGGGACCGAGCCACGATCGTTGATGAATTTAAAACGCTCACATCCGAAGGATACTTTGCAAATATGTCTATGGCTCAAGCTTGGGACTTTATCTTGGGAAAAGGGTCTCATGTTATGTGAAGAAGCCGACAGCGTGCAGACTACCAGCTGATCGCTCTGCTTGGTCACTCCGCCGGTCACTCATTTGGAAAGAAGAAGACCCCAAGACAATACACGCCCCAGAGGTAGAGGAAGAAGAAGCGTGGTGGAGGAAGAGGTTTGGACCAGGCCTCTCGCCTAAAAACATTGAGTACGTAGATCCGGCAAGAAAGGAGGGATCTATTGGGCTGGTCTTGACCATGTAGCCAATTTGCAAGTGGCTAAAAGCAATGCTGAGTATGCGTAAAGAATAGAAGAAGAGATGAAGTCGCCGAAAAGCATATGAAAAGAAGAAGAAAGCTATTTGGAGATGAGAAAAAGAGAAGAAGACCAGAAGATGATAGAACTGAGGAAGATGAAAGAAGGAGGTAGCGAAGGAGATGAAGTATCGCTGTCCACCCCTTCATGTATTTTACTATGTAAATACATACTATGTAAGTCTTCTGAAATAAAGCTGTAAATTCTTTATTTTTTTTGTGTAGACAAATGTTTGCTCTGATACACCTTGTAACTTGATTGTGTAAAAGAACAAGAATGTTATGATCAATAAAAGAATTGATTCTACGCATACATTCTATGTGAATGCACTATCTGTATGTATCTTTGCTATTTACATTTTGAATGTTTTAAGTTTTGGCATCATCAAAAAGGGGGAAATTGTTGGGAAATTTATTGTTTAGATTTTGATGAATGCCATGTAAAACTTAGAATAGGAAGTTGGCACCCAATTTTTGTTGTAAACCGCATTGTAATAAATAGGGCTGGTCAAGCCGAGTTAAGTCGCCTATGCCCAAACATGCAAGAAGACAACCGGAGACTAGAAGGAAGACTCATTGCAAGACAGTGAGTATGGCAAAGAAGAGAAGACGGAACTCTATCAAGGAGCGGTGAGGTGCGGTGAGTGGAGTATCGGTCAAGTCAACTCAAGAAAAGCCAAGTCTCAAGTTGAAGTGACGGAAGAGTCATCCAATGATTGGAAGTCGACTCTAAGTCACCCCGGGAAAAGCAAGGAAATGCAATCAAGTCGAGATAATCGAAAAAGATCCGTTTACGTAAATCAAGAGAATTACTTAAACAAGTAATATCTCCATGCTATCTTTCTCGAAGTGCTCAGTCCCAGAAGCGTACAAAAGGAATAAACCAATGGGAAGCACTACACCGTGTCAGAACTCTGAAAATGTGAAGAACAATTCATACGAGGAAATGGCAATTCCAAGGACTGCAACAAGACAAGCCAACGACCACAAGTGACTTTCAAAAATAAGCCTATCTCTTCAACGGGCAGATTTTTGAAAGATCACTATAAAAGGCTGAGGAATAACTCTGAGAAAAGGTTACGCAGGCTACAAAGGTTACCTTAACCATACAAGAAAGAAAGAAATTTTTTGTAACCTGAAATATTCTCAAGTTATTAAACGCTCAATCCTCAAGCCTACACTACGAAGAACATCAATTCAACACTCACCTGTGAAAGAAAGATAACTTCAATCAGTTGAAGAGGAAATTATGAAGAATCAAGGGTGCATTCCACGAAGGATTGTAGGAAGGTTCAAGGTTGAACCAAGTTTTGAGCTTTTGGAGGGCTTCGTGATCAAATCCAAAAAGCTTAAGCAATGGGGTCAGTAGTAGCAAAGCGCAAAATTTGCCCTGTGAAGAAGTGAGTCGAGTCACGAGAATTTGGTGAGTGATCAAGGCGTCTCTCATCGAGTCCCAAAGGATCAAGTTTTGTGTGATCAAGACTTGTATCCGGATATTACCACTTTGTATATCGATCAATACCTAGTGGATTCCTCCAGGAGTTGGAGAAGAGAGGAGTAGAAGAATTACCCCATCTTCGAACCTCTATAAAAACTTATCGTGTCATCTACATTTCAAAGACTTTAATTCGCATCATATTTGTTTAATTCTCTTTGACATATTTGCTATCCATTAGATAATTTCTAAGTACTAAATCAAGCTTTAAATCTCTACTAAACCAAACTTAAGGGTGTTAAGTATTCAATGAAATCAAACCACAAGTTGAGCTAATTCGGTCTTTAATTTGAGTTATTCTATCAACATCAGTCGGGTTGAGTGACTAACTCTTGATTAACTAAATTGGTCTGTCCACCAAGGACACGGTGTGTAGTATCAACTCGAACTTTAAAAAGGACTAAATCGAAAAATTTGGTAAGGTTTATTCAACCCCACCCTTCTAAACCTTACACTCACACCCCTCGGGACCTACACCTAGTGATTGGCGGTGATGGAGGTGAAAGGAGTCCCTCTTCGACATGGAAAGGCGTTCCATGTAAACAAGAGGATGTTCGAGATCAAACCTCTCTCGGCGCTGTAAGAGAGAGAGCCCACGCCAAGAGAGCGATACAAGTGAGGGGGAATCGGTGACCCTCAAGATACTGTTGTTTCCTCTCCACCAAAGAAGAAAGCGCCCCGCAGTTGCTAAGAGAAGCTCGCTGCCCCTGCACTAAGAAAAACAAATCTGCTCCCCCTCGTAGCCGAGTCGCGTCGCCGCCCCCGCAGCTCGTGTGTCCGCCCAGCAGTAGCCGCCGAGAAGGAATCTCAAATACTTTCTTGATCGTCAAAAAGAGGAGAACCGATAAGCAAGACGGCTCGCTCCTCGAAGAAAAACACCAAAGACCGCCCCCCGCCCGCCCAGGACTCGGAAGACACTCTCTCCGAGCTAGAAATACCTCTAGTACGAACTAAGAGACGAAGAAGAATCATCAAGCAATCCGAACTTGAAAAACCTCTTTGAGTCACCACTCACTCTAACAGATACGGAGATTGTTGGAGTAGTAGAGTCTCCAGATATTATTGATGAAAAAGCCAAGTCTCACAAGGAGATCGTGAGAGGCAAATCAAGACCCATCTCGTAGTTCGAACAGTGAGACACAAGAAGAAGTGAAAGAGATGATGATGTGATGATCCTATCCCCACTTTATCCGACATCCAAAATCGTGCGAGAGTGGAGGAAGTGGAAATTGAGTCAATCCAGGGAACAGTTCAATGGCACGAGTTTATCGAAGAAGAAGAGGAATCGATGTACTTTTCTTGGAGTGACCACTGTGGTCCAAGCATTGGATGAAGAAAAGCGCACAGCTATCTTGCAGATCTTCAAGGACAAGGAGAAGGAGAGACAGCAGAGGAAGGCCGAGGCACGAGAGAAGGCCAAAGATCGCCTATCACCGGCACCACGAACACACACATCATCTCCTTGATGTCTTATCGAGATAGTGATGAGGATCGGACCGTCCGCTTGCCACGAAGAGTTGCAAATGCAGCAAGCAATGCACGAATCCGAATTCTTCATGAGAAAAGAATGATGGAGGGACCAGGAGAGTCCTCTAAAACACGGTGAAGTTGGACCCAATGGGAGTGGTGCAACATATTGCCCGCGATTGTTCTTTGCCGCCACTTCCCAGCTCACTCGGAAGAAGGAATTGAGGGGCTGGCGATGGCGGGTTAGTGGGGTCCCGGTCGAGCTAACCCCTAATGAAGGTGTCTTACCACCGCCCCAACGGCTGAACACTCGAGTAAAAGCCGGGAGTTTGGAGACGAGTGACCCCATTCTAAGTCACTCGGTGGTGCGCCACCGAGGGGAAACTCCCTCCACCTGCAGCAAAGTCGGAGGATGCAACAGATGACTCCACAACGAATCTAGGAGGCGAAGTGGAGAAAGTACAAACACAAAATACACAGCAAGTTGCCATCAACGAAGCTCAGGCGATTGAGACTATCTCACTGAGGTGCCAATCGCTCTGAAGACTAATGACGCTGCTGCCGATGCAATCGAGGCAGGAAGGAATGAAAGCCCGGGGAGTTAACACTGGGCGATGAAAGTGCAATCCATGGGGTTGAGACTCCAATGGATGCCACCACGAAGACCCTAAGACAGTGACACTGCCGAAAGGGAGGTCCAAGCCTCGCTGCAGTTGAGACTACAGGAGGTAATGAAGGCCCACGGGAGGTTGAGACTTCCGGGGTAAAAAAAGTCAAGTAGAGAACATCCCTCCCGCTATCATTGATCCATCCGAAAAGGAGATTAGCGCACTTCACGACTCCCAGGATAATCCCGATGTAACCTTTTCGGGATCGGAAGAAGACGATGAAGCCGAGTCATCCCCCGTGATCGATCCAAAAGACTCGGCTAAGGATGTTCCAACCACGAGCAAGTCGACCTCAAGACTACTCGTCAAACTTTCAATTTTGATGATGAACCACCCATGGAAATCTCATCATCATCCGATGACGCTTCTGATAAGGCCGAGGACCAGCCAACTCAATTGGAAAAACCAGTGAGACCGACGAAGGCCGAGGCTCAGCAAGTGGGACAACTTCACAAAGACCCACCAAACAGAGTCCCATGCGCGCAGCTCCCCAAGCTGCTGCAGCAGTTCGACTCAAAGGGAACTTCACGCGCACCACTCATCATTGAACAAATCCCAGTTGCCCATGATGATTCCTTTGTAGAATCCTTTCCATTCTCTCTGGAGGTACCCGACCTCCCTGAAGAGTCAGAAAGAGATTTTGCGCGCTTCCACGCACTGCATCCTGTCATTCCATCGATACCATCGTTCGGTGACTATGATTTTGACGCCGCTTGGCCATCACCGCAACAGAGGAAACAACGAAGTTCGGGAGGTGTTCAAAGCATTATTTGCCGAAATTGAACGGATGGAGAGGCACCAGGCCTCGACGGACATGAGATCTGGATAAAGAGATGCCAACCTTACTGCCGACTTGAGAGGCATAATAGTCGAATCCGGGAGTGGTGGCAACAAAGAAGAAACAATGCGCATGGAACAAGCTAGATATTTTAACATTGTTCAACAAGTCGCTGTCCGGAGAGCCGAGAACGCCGATGCAAAGACGAAATTGAGAGAACACATTGAGCACATGCATGAAGCTCACATCGCCGAGATAAAGGCGATGCGTGAGCAAAATAAGAGTGATCTCTGCGCCTGGAAGCAAACATGGATAGAAAATTCAGCCTTCTCATGGCCGAGATGAAGCTAATTTGTGCAGAGTCCAACGCTACTCGCTCGAATTTCGCGCCGCATACTCCGCAGCAGCACTCGAGGCGAACTCGGCTATATCCAGACTCGACTTCTCGCTTGCGATTTGTTTCAGGGGTTCCTCTCTCCTTTGATGATGCCAAAAAGGGGAAGAGGAATACCTAAAAGTACCAAGAGTTCGATGTTGAGAAGGAAGGAGCAATCGCAAAGGGAAAGACAAACGAGGAAGTGTCAAAACAAAAGAGAGGAAAGTCTGTTGAGGGGGAAGGATCGAAAGATGTGACCTTGATGATTGCACAAACCCCCAACAAGGTCTTGTCACGGTGATATTATCGCAAACAAACTCCCAAGAACTCGCCACTCCAACACTCTACCGCATCTATGGTTTGAAAAGAGAAAGACGATTGAAGCAGGAATGGAGGAAGTGGAAGGAAGGTTGAATGCCCGAGTTATGGACATCTTGAAACAACATGGAGTCATTCTAGTAGACAGAGACACTTATGCCATCTCGGATGCGGGGACCGAGCCAAGATCGTTGATGAATTTAAAACGCCGCATCTCAAGGATACTTCGCAAACATGTCTATGGCTCAAGCACGGGACTTGTATCGGGAAAAGGGTCTCACGTTATGTGAAGAATCGACGACAGCAGACTACGGTCACTCACTTTGAAAGAAGAAGACCCAAGTACAATACACACCCGAGGAGGTAGAGGAAGAAGCGGTGGTGGATGAAGAGGTTTCAGACCTAGGCCTCTGCCCAAAAACATTGAGTACATAGATCCAGGCAAGAAAGAAGGGATCTACTGGGCTGGTCTTGACCAAGTAGTCAATCTGCAAGTGGCTAAAAACAATGATGAGTATGTGAGAAGAATAGAAGAAGAAAATAAAAGACAAACTCAGCTATGGGAGGAGAGACAAGAGAGATTAAGAAGAGATGAAGTTTTGCCGGAAGGCATATGAAAAAAGAAGAAGAAGGCGGCTGAAGATGAGAAAAAGATAAGAAGACCAGAAGATGACAGAACTGAAGAAGATGAAAGAAAGAGGCAGTGAAGGATATGAAGTGTTGTTGTCCACCCCTTCATGTATTTTACTATGTAAATACATACTATGTAAGTCTTCTGTAATAAATCTGTAAATTCTCTATTTTTTTTTTTTGCGTAGACATAAATGTTTGCTTTGATACACCTTGTAAACAGTTGTGTAAAAGAACAAGAATGTTATGATCAATAAAAGGATTGATTCTACGCATACATTCTCTGTGAATGCACTATCTGTATGTATCTTTGCAATTTACATTTTGAATGTTTTAAGTTTTGGCATCATCAAAAAGGGGGAAATTGTTGGGAAATTTATTGTTTAGATTTTGATGAATGCCATGTAAAACTTAGAATAGGAAGTTGGCACCCCATTTTTTGTTGTAAACTACATTGTAATAAATAGGGCTGGTCAAGCTGAGTTAAGTCAGCTATGCCCAAACATGCAAGAAGACAACTGGAGACTAATAGGAAGACTCCGCTGCGAGACAGCTGAGTTTGGCAAAAGAAGAGAAGACGGAAACTCGACTGAAGGTGCAACTGAGATGCAACTGAGTAAAGCATCAGTCAAGTCAACTCAAGATAGTCAAGTCTCTAGTTGAAGTGACAGAAGAGTCATTTAAATGATTGAAAGCTGACTCTAAGTCACCTGGGGAAAGCAAGGAAATGCAGTCAAGTCGAGATAACTGAAAAAGATCCGTTGCACAGAAATCAAGAGAATTACTTAAACAAGTAATATCTCAATGCTACCTTTCTCGGAGTGCTCAGTCACAGAAGCGTGCAAGGGAAATAAACCAATGGGAAGCACTACACCGTGTCAGTGCTCTGAAAAGCTGAAAAATAATTTATACGAGGAAGTGGCAATTCCAAGGACTGCAACAAGACAAGCCAACGACCACAAGTGACTTTCAAAAATAGGCCTATCTTTTCAATGGGCAAATTTTTGAAAGATCACTATAAATGGCTGAGGAATGACTCTGAGAGAAGGTTACCTAAACCACGAATATTCAAGTATATATTTGAACTATAACCTAAGATATTCTCAAATCATTCAAGATTAATCCTCAAACCTACACTACGAAGAAAATCAATCCAACACTCACCTGTGAAGGAAAGATAGCTTCAATCAGTTGAAGAGGAAACTTTAGAAGAAAAGGGGTCTACATTCCACGAAGGATTGTAGGAAGGTTCAAGGTCGAACCCGGTCTCAAGTTTTTGGAGGGCTTCGTGATCAAATCCTAAGAGCTTGAGCAAATGAGTTGTAGTAGCAAGGCAGCTACCCTGTGAAGAAAGCCGAGTCGGACGAGAAGCTTGGTGAGTGACCAAGGCATCTCGATCGAGTCCCAAAGGATCAAGTCATTTGTGTGATCAAGACTTGTATCCTGGACTTACCACTCGTATCCGATCAATACTTAGTGGATTCCTCCAGGAGTTGGAGAAGAGAGGAGTAGAAGAATTACCCCATCTTGAACCTCTATAAAAACTAATCGTGTCATTTACATTTCAAAGACTTTAATTCTCGCATCTTATTTGTTTAATTCTCCGACATATTTGCTATCCAACCGATAATCTCTAAGTACTAAAACCAAGTATTAAATCATAACTAAACCAAACTTAAGGGTGCTAAGTCTTCCGCTGAAAACAAACCACGTTGAGCTAATTCGGTCTTAACAATCGAGTTATTCTATCAACAGCTCGAGTCGAGTGCGTTGAGTGACTAACTCTCTTGATTAACTAAATTGGTCGTCACCAAGGACACACGTTTGTATAGTGTCAACTCGAATTTTAAAAAGGACCAAAAGTGAAAAGTTCGTAAGGTTTATTCAACCCCCTTCTAAACTAGGGATGTCAACGGGGCGGGGCGGGGTCGGGGGAGCCATCCCCATCCCCGTCCCCGCGACCGCGGGGAATCCCCGTCCCCGTCCCCGTGAGACAAACGGGGCAAATTTTCCCCCATACCCGTCCCCGCGGGGATCCCCGCCCCCACGGGGATTCCCCGCCCCCGTTTCATTTTTTTATTTTTTTGCAAAAAAATATATATTTTTTAAAAATAATCATTTTTAAATATTTAAAATATATAAATTATATAAAATAACTAATAAAATACTAATTAATAAAATAACTTAAAGATTTTTTCATTTTATTATATTTAATGTGGATATATTTATAATATATTATATATATTTAAAATATTATATTATATATTAATAATTCGGTTCCTCATGGGAACAGGCGCGGATCCCGGGCGGGATCCCGCGGTGATCCCCGTCCCGGCCCCGTCCCCGCCAACGGGGAAAAAAAATTCCCCATCCCCGTCCCCACGGGGGGAAATTTCGGGGAATCCCCGCCCCATTCGGGGCGGATCCCCGCGGGGAACGGGGATTCCCCGCCCCACTGCCATCTCTATTCTAAACCTTACACTCACACCCCTTGGGACCTACAGGTAGCAAGCTTTGGTGCTCCATACCGTAAGTTGCGCATTGCACATTGGGAGGAGGATATAACCTGTCAACAAAGCGAGTTTGCTTTCTCGGCCTACTTCTTGTGTCTCTGTTGTTCGAACTACAATCGTGTCTTCGATTTGCCTCTCATTGATCGCCTTCAAATGACTTGTTTGTTTCATCAATAATTTCGGAGACTCTACTTCTCCGGTAGTCTCCGAGATCTGTTTGGTGAGTGGTCGACTCGGACTCCGGTTTCTCAAGCTCTAACGCTTGAAGATCCTTTTTCTTCTCTTTGTTTGTACCGGAGGGACTTCGGTTAGGATAAGGTTTCTTCGAGTCTGGGGGGCGGGGGGCGTGCTGTCGTCTTCTTCTCGAGGAGTTGGCCGTCGTGGCTTATCGAGTTCTCCTTTTCTAGACGATGGAGAAGGTATTTGAGATTCCTTCTCATCAGGTGAGGGGGGGAGACACGGCTGCGGGAGCGGTGACTTAGCTGCGGGCGGGTGGGAGCGATTTCTTTTTCTTTCTTTGCGCAGGGGCAAAGCAATCTTCTTGGCAGTGCGGGGCGAGCAAGATTCTTTTGAGGAGGGGAGACAATTTTGTATCATCGGGGTCAACGATTCCCCCTCACTCGTGATCGGCTCTCTTAGCGTAGGCTCTCTTCTGTGCGCCAGAGAGGTTTGATCGAAACATCCTCTTGTTTACATGGAACGCCTTTCCATGTCGAAGAGGGACTTCATTTACTTCCATCATTCGGCCAATCACCAGGCCGTATCCCAGGGAACCTCCAAATGTACCATCCTCCTTGAAGGATTTATTCCCAACATTCTGGCAGAGTCTGCTGTATACAAACTCTGCCCAGTTCACTTTCTTCTCTTCAATGATCGCAGCCATCACGATCAACTTTGATTTGGACAACTGGTCAAAGCTCCCAAATTTGATGTCTATGCATTTGGCAACTATGTCCAGCAATTTGTGGTACTCCTCCTTGACCCTCTTATTAGTCAGTATAGACTACTTTCGAAGACAATCGGACTTGGCTACTTCCTTCCAAGCAGCAGCCAGGTCGACATCAGCTTCATAAATTTTCGGCACTCCTTCCACCGGTAACAAGCAGTGTTCTGCCAGATCCTTGGCTGTAATGGTGAACTCCTTTCCATGAACAGAGGACTTGATGCCCTCATCGTGAACTTCAGTGTTTATGTAGAACTGTGCAACCTCTTCTACATAGGTCATTGGGAACTCCATCGTCAAAAATGGTCTTAATCCAGATTTTTCCAGCTTCTCAGCAATCTTCTTCATGAGGATGTCGTCGGACCCTTGTTTAACCATACCATCGAAGTCCACAGTAGACCCGGTGTGGATTTGCTTTCCTAGCTTGACAAAATCATGAGTAGATGCCATTTCGAGATGTTTTACTGAACGAAACATGAAAACTGAACTGAGGATTGATAGGGTTTTGAGAGAAAATTTTTGCTTTTGCTTTCGAGAGAGAGATGAATAGTTTTGGGTAAAGTGAGTGAGAAACGAACGAAAATGGTTTAAGTATGGTTTATGAAAGGACGTGCGGGTGGTTTTTGAAATTTGACCAAGATCAACGGCTTAGATCTTGCACGCCGATTAGCATTTAAGTTCTCGCATTTAATGCGGCAGCATTTATATTCAATCATTAGCTTGGTGTGCAGCTTTTGACTGTATACATCATAATTATGCTAACATCATTCTTAAAAACATTCCCGCTTAGTAAAAACGACCGAGTTTTTGTCACTTTGCTCTTAAATGACTCAGTTTACTCCTTAACTGATTCAATCCTTCTTCTCGCTATTCTCCTTGTGACTCAGCTGTCAGCTAACTCGGTACAACTGACTTTCCGATACGGCTGATTCACTTGGCTGAATTATGAGTTCAGCTCTTTTTCCTCTTTTCATGTTTTCATCTCTTTTCTTTGAGTCTTCTGAGTGTCAACTCAGCTCAATTAACCCTAATTCATGCTTGAGTTCTTCAAATCTTGACTCACATAATGGTTTTGTGAAAATGTCAGTCAATTGTTTATCAGTTGAAATATATTACAAGGTGATGTCCTTCTTTTCAACATGATCTCTTATGAAGTGATATCTGACATCAATGTGCTTTGTTCTTGAGTGCAACACAGGATTTTGAGTGATTGCAATGGCACTTGTGTTATCACACATAATTGGAATTTCTTTTTCCTCAACCTCATAGTCTCTCAGCTGCTGTCTCATCCATAAGACTTGGGCACAACAGCTGCCCGCAACTATGTATTCGTCACGGTGTGGAGGTGGCTATTGAATTTTGCTTCTTGCTAAACCAGAAATTAGCCTATTTCCAAGAATTTGACATGTGCACGAGGTGCTCTTCCCGTCAACTCTACATCCAAAGATAGTCGAGTCGAATAACCAATTAGCTTGAATCGACCTTCCTTTGGATACCATAAGCCAACTTCTTGGCTTCCTTTCAAATATCTCAAAATTCTTTTGGCTGCAGTCATGTGGCTTTCTTTTGGAGCAGATTGAAATCTTGCACATACACCTACAACAAAGGTGATGTCTAGCCTGCTTGCTGTGAGATAGAGCAATGATCCAATAAGTGCTCGTATCTGTTTGATCTAGAGCTTGCCATCCGCACCCATATCCATTTTGATCGATGTATTTATTGGTATTTTCATAGAAGACTTCTCTTCCATACCGAATTTCTTCATTAAATCTCTGGTGTATTTTGTCTGACTTATGAAGGTTCCATCCTCCAGCTGTTTCACTTGAAGTCCAAGAAAGAATGTCAGCTCTCCCATCATGCTCATTTCGAATTTGCTTTGCATGAGATTCGAAAATTTATCACACAGCTCTTTGTTTGTGGATCCAAAGATGATGTCATCCACATATATTTGAACAAGCAGTATACTCTTCCTATCTTGAATTCTGAAGAGTGTTCTGTCCACTTTGCCTTTTGTGAATCCGTTCTCAGTCAAGAATTGTGATAATGTATCATACCATGCTCTGGGTGCCTATTTCAACCCATATAGAGCTTTCTTGAGTTTGTATACTTTATCTCCAAGAGTCTTCTGCTCAAATCTTGGAGGTTGTTTAACATACACTTCTTCTTCCAATAAACCATTAAGAAATGCACTCTTTACATCCATTTGATATACAATAAAGTTCTTGTGAGCTGCATAGGCAAGAAACATCCTTATGGCTTCCAATCTTGCCACATGAGCAAATGTTTCATCAAAATCTATCCCTTCTTCTTGGCAATATCCTTTGGCTACCAATCTTGGTTTGTTTCTTACCACAGAACCTTCCTCATTCATCTTGTTTATGAACACCCATTTAGTGCCAATAACATTTTGATGGGTAGGTGTTTGAACCAATTCCCACACTTTATTTCTTTCAAACTGATTCAACTCTTCTTGCATAGCTTGAATCCAATGTGTGTCATCCAATGCTTGAGACACATCTTTTGATTTTATTTGTGAGATGATGCATGTGAACATTGCTTCTTGTTGAGTTTTGGATCTCGTTCTGACATCTTCTCTTACATCTCCAATGACTAGTTCTGGTGGATGGTCTCTCAGCCATCTTACATCAGGTTGGAGTAAGTTAGCTGGATTCAGTCGTCTTGCAGTTGTGTTATTTTGATCAGCTCTCTCATCATCACTTAACTGCAAATTTTCCGGCTGTTTTTGAGACTTAGCTATCTCATCTTCTTCTGGGTTTATAATTCCAGCTTCAGCTTCAACATAGGGACTTTTCTGCATGGTTGGTTGATTTAGCTTATCAGCTGACTCTTCAATGTCTTCTCCATTTACATTGGGCTCATCGAACACCACATGGATGGATTCTTCTGTAACCATAGTCCTCTTGGTGAGTACTCTGTAGGCTTTTCTTTCAGCTGAGTATCCCAAGAAGATACCTTCATCAGCTTTAGCATCAAAAGCCTTTAAATTATCTTTGCCATTGTTATGGATGAAGCATTTGCATCCAAATATTCTAAAATATAGAACATTTGGCTTTCTCCCTGTCCAAATCTCATAGGGAGTCTTTGTCAGCTATTTGTTTATCATGCATCTATTTTGAGTATAGCATGTTGTGTTTATTGCTTCAGCCCAAAATCTTTTAGGTAGCCCTGCTGCAGATAACATGGTCCTTGCTGCTTCTTTAAGAGATCTGTTCCTTCTTTCTGCAACTCCATCTTGTTGTGGAGTCCTTGCTGCAGATAATTCATTACCAATACCATTTTCAATATAGTACTGAGTGATTATACCATTGACAAACTCAGTTCCTCTGTCAGATCTTATTTTGATAATGGTTTGACTCTTCTCATTTTGGATTCTTTTCATCAGTTGTGGTAGTTTCTGCAGAGTTTCTTTCATCTCACACATGAATATTGTCCATGTATATCTTGAGTAGTCATCTACTACCACCAAGGTGTATTTTTTCCCACTTATGCTAGCTGGTTCAACTGGACCAAATAGATCCATATGTAGCAGGTGCAATATTCTAGTTGAAGATGGACATGTCTTTTCTTTGAATGATGATTTGATTTGCTTTCCCATCTGGCATGCATCACATACACTTTCCTTCTTGTACACTGAGTCTGGAAGTTCTTCTACAAGATTGCTCCTGGCAAGCTTGTTAATTGTTTTGAAATTCAGGTGACTCAGCTTCTTGTGCCACAGCCAACTAGATTCGACTGTGTTCTTTGCTAGCAGACAAGTGCTTGGTGTTGTAGTTGACCAATCTACCACATACATGTTCTTTTGTCTGCATCCTTGCAGGGCAACTTCATTAGATTCAGTGTCCTTGATTTGGCATATACCCATGTTGAATCCAACATCATAACCCTTGTCACAAAGTTGGATGATGCTTAGCAAGTTGAAGTTGAGTCCTTCAACATATGCAACATCTGAGATTTCTAATCCATTTTTCTTGATGGATCCAGTGCCCCTTATTTCTCTTGGAGCTTCATTTCCTCCAAATATGACTTTTGCACCTCTGACTTCCTTGAATTTTGACAGATTTTTCTTGTTTCCTGTCATATGTCTGGAACAGCCACTATCCATGTACCAGGATCCTTGGCACTCAGCTGTTCCTTGAACATGCAATCAAGGAAATTAGATTTTAGGTACCCATACTTGCCTGGGTCCTGAGGGGTTAGTATTATAAGATGATCCAACCAGCCTATAGCCAAATGATTTGACTCTAAGAGGTTGTCATCTATCAGTGGCATAATCATAATTAACTTTAGCAAATTGCTTGGGGGTTCTAGGTTCATACAACTGTCTCTTTTGTTTGTATGCCTGTGAATGTGTTTTAGCAATTGTTGTATTTGGGTAGTTGTGATATCTCTGAGTGTAGTGCCTAGGTGCATAAGTGTGCTGATGATAGCTCTTATGCCTTTGGAATGGCCTTTGTTGAGTTTTAGGCCTTTGCCATTTAGGCTTATATTCCATAGATCTTTGCTGATAGTTCACATTATTCCAATCAGCTTGGCTTGGGTAGTTTCTACCATTCCCATCATATATATTTCTTTTATAGAATTTCTGGAACTTTTGGTAGCTCTGTTTCTTCTTTACAGAGTATTTCCTATTTGGAGTTTGCTGAGGAACTCGGCTGGATTTCTTCTCAGTTGTCCTCTTAGCACACTCAACTGGCAGCTTTCATTTTCCTTTATAACCAAGGCCAGTTTGCTTGTGATTGTGCTTTGGAATAAATGTGTGTGCACCATTTGGAGTTTTGGATTTTTGAGATACTTCATTACTTGAAGATCCTTTTTCCAAAATCACTTTTGGAGCTTGACATAGCACAGAGGAATTAAATCCCAAGTCTGTCTTGTCTCCACATTCTCTTTGACTCATAATAAGGTCATCCAAGGATTTAGATGCCTTAGTGAATGAGGCAATCACATTTTTGAGGTCATTCTCCCTCTTTTCTATAGCAGCTATTTCTGCTATTAACTTAGCATTTTCAGCCTTTAGACTTTTATTCTCATCAGCTATTTGACTTAGAGTACTCAGCTGAGAGTTTTGGCTCTTGAGTAGGCTGTTTTCCTCATTTAGTAGTGTGTGTGAGGATTTATTGTGTTCAAAGTCTTTCATCATTTTGCCTACTGAATCATAAAGATCAGTGGGTGATGAAGTGTGTGTGTCACAGTCACTATCACTAGAATCCGAGTGTGATGAGTTAGAGTGTACCTCATCTTCTTGGTCAGGTTGGTCTTGTTCCTTGGCCATTAAACAGATCAAGGCTTCTTCTTTAGAGTCACTTGAGTAGTCAGCTTCACTACTCTCTGAATCAGCTGTGTCTTTTGACTTGGCTGTCTCAGCAGTCTCTGTAGCCAACATTGACTTTTTCTTTTCTTGTCTTCTTTCTTTGAAGACCTTTCTTTCCTCTTCATTCCTGTATTTGTTGACTACAGGATATGGGCAATCAATGGCATAGTGACCTGGTTGTCTGCAGTTCCAGCATAGATTTTCAACCTTTTGATCAGCTCTTTCCATTCTTGGATTGTCGGCCCTTTGATATTCAACTTTTTGATGCTCGCTCTCTTTGTTGGCCTATCTTCCCTTGACTTGGGAGGAGCCGAGTGTCTTCTCGGAGGATTCGCCCTTGCCTCTCTTGTAGTTCTTATTGAAGAACTTGTTAAACCTTTTAACCATCGGGCTATTTCCTCTTGGTCAATGACTTCTTTGACCTCAACTCTTGCCATCCTTAACAATTAGAAGCAATTTGTTTTGGGCACGCTTGTCTCCTCTTGGTCTTTTCTCCTCAGCTCAAATTCGTAGGCCTTGAGATCTGAAAATAGCTCATGGTTGGATGTCTTGGATAGGTCCATGGAATGTCTCAGTGCCATGACCTTCATTTCCCAATCAGCTGGGAGACTTCTTAGAATCATCATACACATTTCTTCGTGTATATTCTTTTCCAAGTGCGAGATAGCTCATTGGTAATTTACGTGAACCGAGCATCCGGTGATCCAAGGTCTCTCCCGCAAGCATTTTAAAATTCTCAAATTTTTGTACATCAACAAATAGTTTATTTTCCTTGATTTGCTCTGAGCCTTCACAAATCAAGGTTAGCTTGTCCCAGATTTCTTTAGCCATTTTGCATGATTTGACTTTGTTGAACATGGCTTTGTCCAAAGTTTTGTAAAGAATGTCCTTGGCCACATTGTCCAAGTTATATCTTTTCTTGTCATCATTTGTCCATTCAGCTCTCGGTTTTTCAACCATAGCTGGTCTGGGAGCAACATCCTCTTCAACTTCAGCTGCAGCTCTCCTTATAGCTGTGTTCACTTTTAAAATTTGCAGTGGCCCATCTTCTATCACTATCCACATTTCATCGTGTAATGCTGATAGATGAGCCTGCATACGAATTTTCCAATCATCAAATTTCTCAATAGTGAACATAGGGATGCGTGTCAAATTTTCTTCCATGATAATAACTTTGCTGATTAAAAGAGTTTTGAAAGATCAAGCACTGAAACAATCTTTGAAATATTTGGAGATCTAGTTCGAAGAACGGTGCGGAAGGCTCAATGAACCAACCGCTCTGTTACCACTTGTAGGTCCCAAGGGGTGTGAGTGTAAGGTTTAGAAGGAGGGGGGTTGAATAAACCTTACCAACTTTTCAAATTTAGTCCTTTTAAATATTCAGAGTTAATACTACACAACTAAGTCCTTGATGGACAGCTAAGTTAGTTAATCAGCGGAGTTAGCCACTCAACAGACTTGACTGAGCTGTTGATAGAATAACTCAGTTGTTTTGACTAAAGACTTAACTTGACTGTGATATGTTTTCAGCAGAAGACTTAACACCCTTGATTTTGGTTTAAGTTTGTTTCAATACTTGGTTTTAGCACTTTGTTGATTATCAATTGGATTGCAAATTTATCAGTAGATATAAGTGTAATATGCAGAAATTAAAGTGCAGAAATGTAAATAACACAATAAGTTTTTATAGAGGTTCGAAGATGGGGTAATTCTTCTACTCCTCTATTCTCTAACTCCTGGAGGAATCCACTAAGTATTGATCAATATACAGAGTGGTTAACAGTCCAGATACAAGTCTTGATCACACAACTGACTTGATCCTTTGGGACTCAGTCTGGAGATGCCTTGGTCACACGGTGGCTTCTCATATGACTCGGCTTCTTCACAGGGCAAAGTTTGCGCTTTGCTACTACAGCCCACTTGCTCAAGTTCCTTGGATTTGATCACGAAGCCCTCCAAATAATCTTAAGACTGGTTCGACCTTGAACCTTTCTACAATCCCTCGTGGAATGTAGACCCCTTGATTCTTCAAATGTTTCCTCTTCAACTGATTGAAGTTGTCTTGCCTTCACAGGTGAGTGTAGGATTGATTTCCTTCGTAATGTAGGCTTGAGGATTGAGCGTTCAATAACTTGAGAATATTTCAGATTACAAATGTTTCTTTCTTGCTTGTATTCAATTCTCAGATGGTCAAGGTAACCTTTTCTCAAATAAACTCCTCAGCCTTTTATAGTGGTCATTCAAAAATCTGCCCGTTGAAGAGATATGCTTCTTTTTGAAAGTCACTTGTGGTCGTTGGCTTGTCTTGTTGCAGTTCTTGGAATTGACATTTCCTCATATAAATGATCCTTCAGCTTTTCAGAGATCTGACACAGGTGTAGTGCTTCCCATTGGTTTATTCCTTTTGCACGCTTCTGGGACTGTGCACTTTGAGAAAGGTAGTATGGAAGTATTACTTGTTTAAGTAATTCTATTGATTTCTGTGCAACGGATCTCTTTCAGTTATCTCGACTTGACTGCATTTCCTTGCCTTCCCCAGGTGACTTCGAGTCAGCTTCTAATCATTGGATGACTCTTCTGTCACTTCAACTTGAGACTTGGCTATCTTGAGTTGACTTGACTGATACTTCACTCAGTTGCATCTCAGCTGCACCTTCAATCGAGTTCCTATCTTCTCTTCTTTGCCATACTCAGCTGCCTCACAGCGGAGTCTTCCTTCTAGTCTCAAGTTGTCTTCTTGCATGTTCAGGCATAGCTGACTTAACTCACTCGACCCATTTCTATCTATTACAATGCAATTTACAACAAAAATGGGGTGCCAACTTCCTATTCTAAGTTTTACATGGCATTCATCAAAATCTACAAAATAATTTCCCAACATCAAGTACTACGATCCGCTTCCCTTGGACAAACTCCGTCCCTCAGTTGCGGGATTAGGACGATGGGGCCAGAGAGTGGAATAGCAGCCGAGCTGCCCAGTTCCATCCCCGACATATCCATTCCGACTGTGAGCTCGACACACCAAGTTGACTCAGGCAGGAAATAATTACAAGTACAGGATGTCAACCAGACAGTCGAGTATATTGATTCAGGGAAGCAGTTCATGAACAATTTTTGAAATACGCGTGTGGTATTTAGGTGTTACACTTGGATGAAGATAATTATCGAGAGGATAAGTAACCTTTGGATGTCTTGAAAAATTAGGTAGGACATAGGTCCCGTAATAGATTCGGAACCGCAAGACGAGGAAGTCGCCCCGCGATCGCGTATTAGTTGGTCAAGACGATCCGATAAGTTAAGGAATTTTAAGAAAATAAAATATTTTAAATAATTATTATAAGTCAGAGGGTACAGGGTAGGTCCTTGTTAAAAAGAAATTTACAATTAGCCCCGTTTTGTAAAAACCAATATTTTTGGGGTTAAAAATTGAATAATTAAATGTCCCGACCTTGAAATATTATGAGGACAATTTCTTAATTCTCTAAATTTTTCAGAGATTAAGGTTTCAAAAGTGTTGAGGTCGATTTTTTATAAAAATCTCACATTGGCCCTTAATTTGTTAAAATTGTCATTTCGGACCCTAAGTTTAAAATAATTGGATCTCACAAACCTGAAGGGATTTTAATGTGATTCTAGTTGTAAAATGTCTCTAAAGTCAGTGGGATATTGGGACAAAAACAGTTTTAAAAAGAAATAAGTTTATGTCCCTTAACGTTTGAAAATCTCATTTTTGTCCCATTTTAAAATAATTGCCTTTAAGGCTTTTAGGGGTCCAATTGTTATGAAATTTGAACATTGGGTTCAAGATATCATTAAGTTATAGTTAAATTAGTATTTGCTGGTACATGGACTGTATAAGTCCTGTAAATTGTATTTGGGTCCTCCAGTTTAATCTTTTACAATTTGGTCCCTCAATTTTTATAAAATTACTTTCCAAGCTCTAAACACTTGGATTTTTGGAATACTCTTAAAATATGTTATTTACAGTCCCTTAAGAGTTAAAATTTTAAATTTTAAAATAGGGGCCTGGTACAGTTTCGAAAATTGCAATTTAGCCCTTAAACTTCTAAAATTTTACAATCTAGTCCTTGGGTTTTTATGGGTTGATTTTATTTATCTCAAAACTCTAAAAACTTCATTAAAATATCCAAATATCCCTTTTGAACCTGAGTACAGTCCCAAAATTCAAAAATTATAGAGTGGTCCCTTAAATTTTATTTTCTTGCAATTAAGTCGACCAACTTACTATTTTTATATTTTAAGTCCAAAAATTCAAGTTTAATAAATTATGCTCGACTTGTCCAGGTTATAAGTCATATCAATCATGGATTTCGAGGATCATAAATATGCATGTCCAATGCATACAATAATTCATCAAATACATCATTAAAGTGTACACGCATGCACCTAAATTTCAATAAATAGCATTTTTGAGCAACACTTGAGGATTTTTACAACTTAATACATGAAATCAACATACAATACATAATATATATATATATATATATATATATATATCAAGTGCTCAAGAACAAAATACTGCAAGCATTTAAGGAAAAACACCTAGAAGTTGGAAAGATTTTTCCACCCACCTTAAAATTGGTAGTTGTGAAATAAAATATTAAATTTTACAACTTGATTGAAACTCACTTAGGTCAGACCCTAAGTCAAGAAATACCAAAAATTAAGAGTTAGAAAATGAGGTTAAAAATTAAGGAGAAGAAGAAAGAGGTGAAGAAATTAGTACAAGCTACTCTTACCTTGTGTAGTAGGCAATATGTACTAAGTAGAAGCTTCAAAAAAATGGTCACTTGATCACCCTTAAGGAATCACTTAAGGTCATCCCCTATTTCTCAAAAATGAAAAATGGGTGTAAAAATTTGAAGAAAATAGAAAGAATGAGGAAAAAGGCACTAGAGTCCAATATCTTACCTTAGTCCAATTCTTCACAATTGTTCAAAGTCTTTCTAAGATGATCACAATGCTTGCATGTCTCCAAATAGTCTTCTAAGTGTACCTCCAAAAATCAAAATTGAACTTAAGTTAAGAAGGGAAGATGATGAGCTAGAGGATATCAAGATGAATTGAAGAACAACATTTCTTACCTTGTGTAGAGGGGGTGTTCGAATTTTTTTGTAAGTAGAAGAGGAATTCTTGAAATTTTGGTTAGGTGTTTGAAGATATGAAGAAGATGATGAACATATGCTTAGAGAAATGTTGGAGGATTTTAGAGAGAAAGGAGAAGATTTTGCTTGAAGAGATGAATATGTTGGTGAATTTTTGAATTTTTTTTGTACAATTTGGCCTTGTGGCCGTCCACCATGAGAGAGAGGGGGAGAGGATTTTTTATTTTTGTGTCAAGTCTTCTAAATTGTCTCTTGCATGGAGACAATTAGAGTAGTCAAAGTATGGGCAAAGGATGGGTTTGAATGGAATTTGAGAGGAATGAGGGGAATGTTGGAGATATTGGAGAATGTTCGGAGATTTAATGTTATAAAATTGTGGTATAAGATAATATGTATATAAGGTTTGTATTAATGGTGTAATTATACACAAGATGAATACATAAGGTGTATGTGTATATGAGTTGGATGATATTTCTACTCCAAAATTATCATCATGGCCGTACCCTAGGGGCATTTGTGGCATTCACATATTTTTTTTGTCCCAAAATTGATGATAATAGATAAATAATATCAATCTCCAAAATAAATAGTGATTTCCTTTATCACTTATAAGTCTCATGATCCTTACTCTAAATCAAATTCTTAATTCTATAAGGTATAAGTCTCTAAAATAAATAGTCTCTTAAAATTCTAAGGTGACTAATAAATCCACAAATAATAATAATGATCAATCAATTGATCATTAATGTGAAATAAAATTAATAAATGATCGTATTCACAAGAAATAAATAAAATGAAATTAAATGCGAAATATATATTATTAATATTTACCCCTCAAAGTGACGCGGTAAAATAGTCAAAATAGTACATACGATACGTGAAATAAATACATGATTGAAAAATCGGGGGCTTCGCATAGATTTAATATAGTTAAAGTTAAAAAAGAATGTAAAAATGAATAACTTATATGAACTGAAGATATAATACTTTACAAAGAATATTATTCACTACTATTAATGGGTAGAATTTTAATATTCCTACTAAATCTGAAATACATACCATTTTTTTTAAAAAAATACATTAACATAAAACATAGTGTGGTCCTACTAAATTGCAAATGCATCACATTTATTGAAAACTACACTAACTTTTTTTTAACAGAAAAATACATTAATTTAAAGCATCGTACGGGTAGAATTTTCTGATAATTTAAAAGTAATATTAAAAATTAATGGCTAGTACTCATTTCGAATTAAATGATTAATAGTCAGTTTTTTAATGATATTTATGCGTTAAGTTTTAAAGTTACTAAAATTTTAATTTATTTCCCTAATAGATAGGGTTCAGAAATGGGCCTATTAAGTGTCATTGATTGGGTACTTGAGCCTTGAAAATTCTGAAATGTTTTTTCTTTATTTTTTATTTTGAATATAATATATTTACAGATTTGAAGTTTGTCAGATGTGAGTATCATCTATATAATAGAGAAAAAAATCACGACCAAAGTTGTCAAGTGGGCTGGGTTGGGTCGCTGATCGGGTTGGCCCAAAATTCCCTCGATTAATTATTTTTGTAGCTCTGTCCAACCCATGCTTTAAAGATACATGTAAATTGTATCGACTCAGTCTATTTTTCAGCCCGACTGGGTCGAACCAAATAAGCTATGCTCCTTTGGGGCCAGGGAAAATGTTGCTTAGCCCAACCCTATCATCAAGTTGGGCTGGTTTTGACATCTCTAATCACGAATTAAAGCAATATGTTTTTCTTCATACTTTGAAATTTTCTAACAAAATATGTATGTGTTGAGTATATATAGATATTTGTATGTATATTTATGTATTAACATAAAAAACATAGATGTAATATTTTTAAAGTTAAAAAAGAATGTTAAAAATGAATGACTTATACGAAATGACAGTGTAATACTTTACAAAGAATATTATGTACTACTAATAACTACTTATACCGGTCTATGCTAATTAAATAATTAAAAATATCACCGAGTCAGTTTTTGTGATTCATCTAATAGATTTCGGCCCGTTAGACTGTCTGATGGGTATTTTTGTCATTTGCAAATCAGTAAATTCGACCGAGCTACATATACATATACAAAAGGGATAAAGATTGTTAACACCCCAAACTATTCAGGTTTTTACACTTTGCAATCCGAACTTTGAGACGTTATAGTTTGCAACCTCAACTTTACAAAATTTTGCACTTTGGTTAAAATTCTAGATTTACCCCTGGTTTTATGAAAGCTGATTTGCAGTTTACCCTATGAACTTTAAAGTTGTTGCACTTTGAAACCTATATGAAAAACATTATTGTATTTTCCACATTTAATCCTCAAGGTCTTGCGATCCTCGAAAATAGTATCAGATCCTAGGTTTATTAAGAACTTTTAGTTAAATTTATTATATTTATGTAATTACCAATTGGTGAGGAGAAATTACTCCGATAATATGGATCCGGACAATTGTCCGAGATGTACACTATACAAGACATATCGTCAAATCTTGACGATGTATGCACAAGAACACCAGGACAATATAGCATATTAGAACAACCAATATGAGGAAAAAGAACGCGTAGGAGCCGACAGGGAAACCTTGAGGAAATGCGAAATGCGAGCGGCATATCATATGAGTTTCTTTATAGTAAACCAGATATTATATGTCGATCTGATGAATCGCCAAGAAGCAGTCCAAGAAAATGCCCATCAGAATAATGATTCCTGATGGAGTACCAGAATGGAGCGAGATACTTCCGGACACATCTAAGATCTCAAAGGATATTAGAGAAGTCCAGAAGACGGTGCAGAAATATGGCATCTGCCATATTCATTTACCAACACAAGTTCATCAGATCCAGAACCAGATGGATACAATGGTGAAATATCAGAAGGATACTCTTGCAATCCATCATGATATTCAGAAACGAGTCAAGAATTTGGAGGACAGACCAAGTTCATCCGGAGGAAAGAAATGTATTGATTTCGGGACAGTACCCTATTTACACCAAAAGGGGAAACCAACCGAAGTGGTACGAAAAATGACAGATGATGAAAAGCTTATTACTATCATCAAAGGAAAATCCGTCACAAATTAAAAGTGATGGATATGGAGAAAATGAATCTCAAAGATCTACATGACCTTGCAGAATCCTTCGATGGATTAGGAATTGTAGATTTAAAGATAAACACAGGAGATGGAACAACTTTGGTTACATATGACCCACAAGGAAGACCAATTCCACCACCGCCACCAGTAAATCCCAATGTTGTAGAAAGTGCGGGTTCAAATCATGGAACCCAGTACGAGAGAATGCATCACGTTGGAGATTTCACCACAGGGAATGAAACACTTTCAGGAACAGGAGCTCGACCACCTCTTGCGGGAACTCGACAACCTTCTAGAAGGCCAAATGTTTATCAAACGCCTTATGGAAGATTACATCTCGACCCAATACATCCATATGGGTTGATATTAAATCTGGATATCCTAAATTTTAAAAATCGAGAAGTTCTCATTGATGAATGGGCATCAGCTATGAGGATTGCAGCAGGTACCCTTGATCTTACGAAAGATTCCTTCATTTTACTCCTTGAAATGAGTCTTGAGGGATCCGTAAGGATTGCATGGTATATGACCGAAGCAAGTATGAAAAGTGCGGTCACAACAAGAGAATCACTAAAAGGAATTGTCGATGATATGGCAAAATTATTCAAAATCTATTTTATCAGCACAGGTTACTTTGAGGGATTAGAAGAAGAAAAAAGAAAAAGATATAAACAAGCCCTCTCTGACCTCGAGTTACATGATATTTGTCATATTGACGAATATATCAAGTTGTTCACCGAGTATCGGTGGAAGTCGAAGATTGGAGACAAAGAAGCTTCACAGCTATTCTTTGCAAAAATTCCAAGTCCCTGGAGAGAAATGCTTATTAGGGAATATAAGGATGCAACGGATTTAGATACAGTGGCTAGAAGAATGTCTTTCTTGTAGGCTAAGTTATCTGAATGGTGCTACCAAGCAACACTATACCAAAATTGCAAGAGATTACGAAGAATTAATAAATCACTTCCTCTATGTTGCGTAGACAATGATATCCCAACAGTTGTGGGAGGTCAACCAAGGCGACATAAGAAGAAGAAGAAGAGAAGCCATCCATACCGCCGGGGAAGCAACAAGAAAAGAAGTAGGTCTTCATGGAGACCTAGAAGGTTCTGGTCAAAACAAAAAGCCCGAAGTTACAAATCAGGGCAAAGACCAGCACTAAGCAGGAGTAGAGCCTCATCATCAGGTTCAAATCAGGCGAGTACCAGCAGAACCACAGGAAGGAGAACTTTCAAGCGAGCTCACTCCAGAGCTAATGAAAGTTTCAAAGATTGTAATTGCTGGACATGTAGACCAAGAGGACATATCTCAACTGATTGTCCAGATAATAAAAAACGAGGAGTCAGACAATTTGAAGCGACACCAGAAATCGAGGAAGTTGTCTACTATCAAGACCTAATACAAGTGTATCAATTTGAGGATATCCCCTCAGATGAAAGCATCTATGAAGAAGAGATCTATTCTCACGATGGAAGTGACTCCAGCTCAGAATCAGAGTGAAGAAGAAATTCTTCAACAGACGGTCAGGGAGGATATGTCGGGATTCCTCTCTCACACTACGATTTCTCATAAGACTCTTATGAGAATTATGACAGAAGATCCAAAGCTTCAGATATATGATAGATTTACAATCGGAGCTATGGAAAAGGCTTTGGATAAGATTGGTTTTCGTAATAGAAAACATCAAATTATCCACAGGGTAACAATCGGAGAATTTTCCATTCCGATGGAGTTTACGTGGAACCTGATCGAGATGCAGTTGGTCCCTTACCGAGAAGTTCAGGAGATCAAAATCAAAGTAAAAAGGGAAGTTGCAAATACTCTCTCATGGATTCACATCGGAGCCATAAGAGTTATTATAAAAGCAACATTCAAAGAAAGAATAGATTCGCCACTCAATCTAGCTATCTTTGACAAGCGAATCTCAAACCTTAAGGATTCATGCCTCGGAGCAGTTACATGAAATTTGTATGCAGGAAAATTAACATTTAATGTCTATCCCAGAATTGCATACAATTTGGGAGATCGAGATTTTAACAGAGTCCTAACCCTTCATCAAGATTTCAAAAGAGACGATTTGAACAAAGAAGGGAACATACCCTACTCGATCACATACAAGATATCCTATGCTCTCTCGAATACACATCATTCAGAGGTATTCTTGAGAAAGGAATTTATCGAAGTCCCCAGAATCTTTGAGGACTTTTCCCGGGTGGTCTTACCAGAAATCATTGAGTCTCCAACTATCAAGGAGATTGATATGAAAATACAAGATCAACCAGTCTTCAACAAAAGTCGAAGTCTCAGAGTTGAGCCAAGAAGGATGTCTTTCCAACAAGACAGAATGATAAGCAGTAGTCGTTGGGAAGAAAAGAGACCAAGTACAATTTAGTGCATCCCAGATGTTTTCAAAATAGCAGGAGAGCTGAAATGTCCAAAAGGATGGCGAGAGGTTGAATTAATATTCGACATCACTCAAAAGGATAATATTTTTTCTTGTGATGATCTATATTATCTCCAACAACCAATAGTTGGAAGGTATCAAGGAAGACTAAAGATAGGTGCAATTGAGTTTACTATCACAGGAGATGCAGGAAAAATCCCAGAGCAATTAATACTGGGAATTGAATTTCTCGAGGATCATAAACCTTGGGAAAGACTACAAGAAAGAATGGAGTTCACAGTGGCTGATAAAAGATACAGAATCAGATGACCACTAGTCCATTCTCCATATACATTTCTATTGGAATGTTATATGTTGAATACAAGGTCGAGTATTTCGCCGCTTATATTGATTCAGGTGCCGAAATATGTACTGCAAATCCGGATGTTTTTCCTAAAGAAATTAGAGAAGATTTACCAGCTATTGCAGGAAGAGATTTCTCTAAAAGAATTCTTATTCTTAACAGAGGAATTAAACAAGCAGAAATCATGATCGGAGGCGCAGGCGGTACCCCATGGTATAAAGTGAAGATGCCACCAATCTATTTCCATGATACAAGAGCAGATGTGTTGCTAGGAAATAATTTTCTACAAACATTTATACGATTTACACAGGAAAATGAGACAAGAAGACTTATTTTCACAACATTATGTGATCATAAAATCATTGTCCAGAGACTGCGGGAAGCATTTTACAGAAAAATGCCTATTAATTTTCGCTGCAAGCATGGTGATGAAGCCAAACTTCGGAATCCAAAGATGGCGGATCGACGAAAATATGGTGAAGCATTATTATCCTATAGACAATTTGGTTCAAACAAAAAGTATAAGAAAATATGGGATAATAACTTGTATTCATTCAAGAATACAAGGAGAAGAACGAGTACCTCCAGAGGCAATTGCAAAATTGATGATGAGCCTAATGGAGAATCCAAAAAGTGATGTTACAATAGAAGAACAAATATCACTTGAGGATATCAAGAAGAAGATCCAAAGGAATTATAATGAAGATCCTTTGGAATGGTGGGATAAGAACGAGCTCAAAGCTTCCTTAAAAGTTAAATCACGAAAGGAGTACGAGTTCGTGATATTCAAACCAATCCTTATGAATTAGGAAGATCGTAAGGATATGCAAAAGATACTTAAGGAACATTGTAGGTCCCAAGGGGTGTGAGTGTAAGGTTTAGAATGGGGGCGGGGGTTGAATAAACCTTACCAACTTTTCGATTTAGTCCTTTTAAAATAGTTCATAGTTAATTCTTCACAGCTAAGTCCTTGATGGACAACTAAGTTAGTTAACCAGTAGAGTTAGCCACTCAACATACTCGACTGAGCTGTTGATAGAATAACTCAGCTGCTTAGTCTAAAGCTTAACTCGACTATGATAGGTTTTCAGCGGAAGACTTAACACCCTTGAATTTGGTTTAAGTTTGTTTTAACACTTGGTTTTAGCACTTTGTTAAATGTCAATTGGATAGCAAATTTATCAGCAGATATAAGATAATATGAATTGAAGTCTTTGAAATTTAAATGACACAATAAATTTTATAGAGGTTCGAAGATGGGGTAATTCTTCTAATCCTCTCTTCTCCAACTCCTGGAGGAATCCACTAAGTATTGATCAGAGTACAAAGTGGTTATCGGTCAGGATGCAAGTCTTGATCACACAGCTGACTTGATCCTTTGGGACTCAGTCTGGAGATGCCTTGGTCACACAGCTGGCTTTTCGTCCGACTCAGCTTCTTCACAGGGCATCTGCCTTGCTACTACAGCTCACTTGCTCAAGTTTCTTGGATTTGATCACGAAGCCCTCCAAGAACTTAAGACTGGTACGACCTTGAACCTTTCTACAATCCTCTGTGGAATGTAGACCCCTTTGATTCTTCAAATATTTCCTCTTCAACTGATTGAAGTCGTCTTTCCTTGACAGGTAAGTGTTGGATTGATTTCCTTCGAAGTTCTGGCTTGAGGATTAAGCTTGAATGACTTGAGAATATTTTTGTAGATTACAGCTCAAATGATATCTTGAATGTTCGTAGTACAGGTAGTCAAGGTAACCCATTCTCAGATTGATTCCTCAGCCTTTTATAGTGTTCTTTTGAAAAATCTACCCGTTGAAGAGATAGGCTAATTTTCAAAAGACACTTGTGGTCGTTGGCTTGTCTTGTTGCAGTCCTTGAAATTGACATTTCCTCGTATTGAATGAACATTTAGCTTTTCAGAGTTCTGACACAGGTGCAGTGCTCCCCATTGGTTTATTCCTTTTACACGCTTCTGGGTCTGAGCATCTTAAGAAAGGCAGTATGGAAGTATTACTTGTTTAAGTAACTTTCTTGACTTCTGTGCAACGGATCCTTTTCAGTTGTATTGACTTGACTGCAGTTCCTTAACTTCCCCAGATGACTTCGAGTCAGCTTCCAATCATTGGATGACTCATCTGTCACTTCAACTTGAGACTTGACTATCTTGGGTTGACCTGACTGACACTTCACACAGCTGCATCTCAACTGATACTTCTCCAGTCGAGTTCATGTCTTCTCTTCCTTGACATACTCAGCTGCATCACAGCGGAGTCTTCATTCTAGTCTCCAGTTAACTTCTTGCATATTTAGGCATAGCTGACTTAACTCAGCTCGAACAACCCTATCTATTACAATGCAAATTACAAAGAAAATGGGGTGCCAACTTTCTAGTCTAAGTTTTACATGGCATTCATCAAAATCTAAAAATAAATTTCCCAACAATTTCCCCCTTTTTGATGATGCCAAAACTTAAAGCATACATACAAAATGTAAATATCAAAGATACATACAGATAGTGCACTAACAGAGAATGTATGCGTAGAATCAATCTTTTTATTAATCATAACATTCTTGTCCTTAACACAGCTGTTTACAAAGTGTATCAGAGCAAACATCTATATCTACGCAAAAAATAGAGAAATTACAGATTTCTTATTCAATGTACAGAAGACTTACATACTTATGCATTTACAATAGTAAATTACATGAAGGGGTGGACAACAACACTTCATCTCCTTCGCTGCCTCCTTCTTTCTTCATCAGCTCTGTCTTCTTCTGACCTTTTTCTCTTCTTCTCTTCTTCAGCTGCTTTCTTTTTCTCATAGGCTTTTCTGGAAGCTTCATCTCTTCTTTTTCTTTCTTGTCTTTCTTCCCACAGCTGAGTTTGTCTTTTATTTTATTCTTCGATTCTCTTTACATACTCAGCATTGTTCTTGGCCACTTGCAAGTTGGCTACTTCGTCAAACCCAGCCCAATAGATGCCTCATTTCTTCCCTGGATCTATGTATTATATATTTTTGGGTAGAGGTCTAGGTCTGAAACCTCTTCCTCCACTGCTTCTTCCTCTTCCTCTCGGGTGTGTATTGTCTTGGGGCATTCTTCTCCCCGTGAGTGACCGGTGAGTGAGAGTGATCAGCAGAGCGACCGCGCAGTCTGGCCGCTGTCGGCCTTCTTCGCATAGCTTGAGGCCTTTTTCCCAATACAAGTCCCCAGGCTTGGGCCATGGTCATGTTCTCAAGTATCCCTCGGATGCGGCGTCTTGAATTCATCAACAGATCTCGGCTCGGTTCCGACGTCTGAAATGGCATCAGTGTCTCTTCCTGCCAGAATGCCTCCATATTGTTTCAGTATGTCCATCGCACGGGCATCCATTTTTCTTTCAATCTCCGTCATCTCTGCCTCTACTATCTTCTTATTTTCGGACATGGGCACATCAGAGTGTCTAGGTCTAGGTCTGAAACCTCTTCCTCCACTGCTTCTTCCTCTTCCTCTGGGTGTGTATTGTACTGGGGCCTTCTTCTTCCCAGCTGAGTGACCAGCAGAGTGATCGAGAGAGCGACCGCCGATAGGTCGTCGCCTGTCGCTTCTTCGCATAGCTTGAGGCCTTTTTCCCAATACAAGTCCCAGGCTGGGGCCATGGTCATGTTCTCGAAGTATCCCTCGGATCCGAGCGTCTTGAATTCATCAACACATCTCGGCTCAGTTCCGACGTCTGAAATGGCATCAGTGTCTCTTCCTGCCGGAATGCCTCTATATTGTTTCAGTATGTCCATCGCACGGACATCTATTTTTCTTTCAATCTCTGTCATCTCTGCCTCTACTATCTTCTTCTTTTCGGACATGGGCACATCAGAGTGTTGGAGCGGCAGTGTCACTGGAAGTTTGCTGATTATGTCAGCTGTGACAAGTCCTTGTTGAGGGGTTCTAGCGACCATTAAAGTCATGTCTTTCGAACCTTCCCCCTTAACTGATTTTCCCTTTGCTTTCTTCTATTCTTCAGCTGTCTTCTCCTTCACAGCTGAGTCATTCTTCTCGGCTGGGGATCCTTTCAACGTCTTTAGGTATTCCTCTTTCCCCTTTTTGGCATCATTAAAGGAGAGAGGAACCCTTGGAAACATGCCAACAAGCATGAAATCTAGACGGCTGATAGCTGAGTTCTGCTTGGATTCTGCTGCGGAGTATGCTGCTCAAAATTCTGAGCGGGTCGCTTTCGATTCGGCTGTCACCAACTTCATTTCAGCCATAAGAAGGTTGAATTTTGTATTCATGTTTTCTTCCATTCGCAGAAGTTCTTTTCGATGAAATTCGCGCAGCAGTTCCATTTCTGTGGTATGAGATTCATGCACTCTATCAATGTTTTCTTGCATTCTTCTCTTCATATCAGCGTTATCAGCGCTCCAGATCAGCATCTTATTGTATAATGCTTTGAAGTATCGAACTTGTTCCACACGCATTGTTTGCTGCTGTTGCCACCATTCCCGGATCCTGACTACTATCCCACGCAGATCGGCCGTAAGATTAGCATCTCTGTTATCCAGCCTCATGTCCAGGGAGGCCTGGTGCCTTTCCATCTTCTCTGTTTCTGCAAAAATCACCTTGAAGACTTCTCTAACCTCAGCTGTTACCTCCGTCTCAGTTGGAGGCCAAGCAGCGTCAAAGTCAAAATCTGCTGGAACGATGGTATCTGTGGGAAGAACTGGATCTGGTCTATGGAAACGTTGTTGATCTCTAGCTGATTCGTCATCAAGAGCAGGCAGCTCTAGTGAGAAGGGGAACATTTCTTCAAAAGCATCATCACGGACATAGGGAATCTGTTCAACGGTAACTCGTGGCCGTGAGGTGCCCGGTTGTGTCGATTCTCCTGCAGCTTTGGGAGCCTGCGCAGTTTACCGTGATTCAGCTGGGTCTGTTGTGGTATTGACCCAGCTGGCTGAGCCTCAGCTGTCTCAACAGCTTCATCGGTCTCAGCTGGTGTTTCCTGTTTAGTTGTCTGGTCCTCGGCAGTATTAGTGGCGTCATCGGAAGATGATGAGATTTGGAGAGGTGGCTCATCATCGAAATTGAAAGTTTGACGAGTAGCTTTAAGATCAGACTTACTCATGCTTGGGAGAACATCCTCAGCTGAGTCTTGTTGATTTGCAATGGGGGATGACTCAGCTTCATCTTCACCTTCAGATCCCAGAAATGTTACATCAGGATTGTCTTCGGAATCGTGAAGGGCACTTATCTCCTTCTCAGATGCATCAATGATAGTAGGAGGGATGTTTTGTGCTTCTGCCTCTTTACCACGGGAAGTCTCAACTTCCCGTTGGCCTTCACTACCTCCTGCAAGCTCAACTGCAGCGAGGCCTTGGACAATCCCTTAGACAAACTCAACTGTCTTTGGGTCTTCAGAGGTGGCATCCACTAGAGTCTCAACTCCATGGATTGCACTTTCATTGCCTAGAGTGTTAACTCCCAGGGAAGATCCATCATGTGCCTCTGCTGATTCTGCAGCGTCATTGGCCTTCAGAGCAGTTGGCACTTCAGCTGAGACAGTCTCAACTGTCTAAGCCTCGTCAGTGACAACTTGTTGTGTATCTGTTTGTTTTTCCTTCTCCACTTCTCCTCCTAGATTCGTTGTGGAGTCAGGTGCAGCATTCTCCGACCTAGTTGCAGTGGAGGAAGTTTCCCCCTCAGCCGGCACACCAGCTGAGTGACTTGGAATGGGGTCACACTTCTCCAGACTCCCGGGCTGTTTCCTGTGAGTTGTCAGCCATTGGGGTAGGTGGTAAGACACCTTCAGTAGGGTTTGGCTCGACTTGGGTCCCCAAGTTCCCAGTTTCAACGCCACTTGCCTTAATGCCTTCATTAGAGTGAGCTGGGGAAGTGGTCGCAGCAACAACAGTTGCAATCTGCTGCACCACTCCCATGGGATCAATCTCCAACTGTGATTTGGAAGATTCTCCAGGGCCTTCCATCAGCTGTTGCTCATGTAGGATCCTGGATTCCCGCATGGCTTGCTGCATCTCCAATTCTTGATCACATAGAGGGGTCCAGATCTTCATCGCTCTCTGAAAGCATGTCAAGATGTGGATGAGTATGATCAGTGGTTCCAGTTAGAGGATAGATACTGGCTTTCTCACGAGCTTCAGCTTCCTCTGCCAGTCTCTCCTTCTCCTTATCTTTGAAGATCTGCAAGATATCTATGCAGTTTTCTTCATCCAAGATTGACCACCTTTGTGGTCAAACCGAGGAAATTCATCAGTTCTTCTTCTTCTTCAATAAACTCAGGTCTTTGGAACTGTTCCCTTGATCGACTCAGCTTCCACTTCCTCCATTCTCGCTGACAATTTTGGATGTCTGGATATGGTGGGGTTAGTATCATCACATCATCATCTTCTTTATCATCATCTCCCTGTTGCCCTTCCTTTTCAGGAATAGAAGGCAACATACTCTGCTGCTCAACTCCTTCAGCAGCATCAGGGACAGGTGGAGACACAGTCCTGTCAATAGGGCATTCTACTGTCTCAACTACTCCTTGTTCCTCAGTTGTTCTGTCTACAGCTGGGTCTTCAACTTGCCTCTGCTGATCGGCCTCAGCAGACTTGGTTGTTTCATCTATAATCTCTGGAGACTCTACTTTTCCAGCCGTCTCAGCAATCTGCTCTAGCTGAGTGGCAGACTCAGCCTGTTTTCTCAAGTTCTGAGCGCTTGAAGATTCTTCTTCTTATTTTGGTTTTCACCAGAGGAATATCTGGTTCCACTTCCTCTGGTTCGTCGAAGGTAAATGCCTTCGCAGTTGTCTTAGAGGCAGCTGCCTTCCTTGTTGTGACAGTGCTCTTCTTTTTAATCACTGGAGAAGGGATTAATGGTTCCTTCTCCATTGCGGCTGCAGGGGTAGGAGACACAACTGCAGGGGCAGGTGACTCGGCTGCAGGGGCGGAGTTTTTTTTTCTTCGCGCAGGGGCGTGATCTTCTTTTGCTAACCAAGTGCAGGGGCAGCCTTCTTCTTGAGAGGGGAGGAGACATTTGTTTTTTTGGTGGTGATTCCCCTCACTTGTGTCCACTCTCTTGGCATAAGCTCTCCTCTGTGCTCCAGAGAGATTTGATCGGAACATCTTTTTGTTAACATGAAATGCTTTTCCATGTCGGAGAGGAACACCTTTCATCTCCATCAACCGGCCAATTACCAGGCCATACCCCAAAGATCCTCCGAACGATCCATCTCCTTTGAAGGACTTATTCCTAATATTTTGGCAAAGTCTGATGTATACAAACTCAGCCTAGTTTACTTTCTTCTCCTCTATGATCGCAGCCATCACGATCAGCTTGGTTTTGGACAACTGATGAAAGCTTCCAAATTTGATGTCCACACACTTTGCAAAAATGTCCAGCAACTTGTGGTAATCTTCCTTCACCAGCTTCTTCTCAGCTGTGTAGACAACCTTCGCAGCATAGTCAGGTTTGGTCACTTCCTTCCATGCAGCAACCACGTTTACGTCAGCCTCATAGATCTCCGGCACTCCTTCCGCCGATAGCAAACAGTGTTATGCCAAATCCTTGTCAGTGATTGTGAATTCTTTCCCGTGAAAAGAGGACTTGATGACCTCGTCGTGAACTTCAACGTTCACATAGAAATGCGCGACCTCCTCCACATAGGTCATTTGAAACTCCATTGTGAGAAAGGGTTTCAGCCCAAACTTCTCCACTTTTTCAGTTATTTTCTTCACAAGGGTTTCATCGAACCCCTGTTTGATCATCCCTTCAAAATCCACGGTAGAACCAGTGTGGATTTGTTTTCCCAACTTGACAAAATCGTAAATAGATGCCATTTCTTGAAGCTTTACCGAACGAAACTTTGAAAATGTTCTTTGAAAATTTGTAGGGTTTCGAGAGAAAAATTTCTTTCTTCGATTTTGAGAGAGATGGACAGTTTGTGTAAAGTGAGAGAAACAACGGACAAAATGGTATATGTATGGGTTATGAAAGGACGTGCGGACGGTTTTTGAAATTTGATCAAGATCAACGGCTCAAATTTTGCACGCCGATTAACATTTAATTTCTCGCTATTAATGCGGCAGCATTTATATCCAATCATAAGCTTAGTATGCAACTTTTGACTGTACACGTCATAATTATGCTGACATCATTCTTAAAAACATTCCCGCTTAGTAGAAACGACTGCGTTTTTGTCACTTTGCTCATAAATGACTCAGCTTGCTTCTTAGCTGATTCAACTCTTCTTCTCTCTATTCTCATCGAGACTCAGCTGTCAGCTAACTCGGTGCAGCTGACTTTCCGATACGGCTGATTCACTTAGCTGTTTCAAGAGCTCCGCTCTTTTTCCATCTTTTCATGTTCCATCTCTTTTCCTTGAGTCTTCTGAGTGTCAACTCAGCTCAATTAACCCTAATTCATGCTTGAGTTCTTCAAATCTTGATTCACATAATGGTTTTGTGAATATATCAGCTAACTGCTTATCAGTTGAGATGTATTCCAAGGTGATGTCCTTCTTTTCAACATGGTCTCTTATGAAGTGATATCTGACATCAATGTGTTTTGTTCTTGAATGTAACACATGATTTTGAGTGATTGCAATTGCACTTGTGTTATCACACATAATTGGAATTTCTTTTTCTTCAACTTCATAGTCTCTCAGCTGCTGTCTCATCTATAAGACTTGGGCACAACAATGTTTGCCCATGCCTATGTATTCTCGCTTGTTTTGTGGATGTGGCTATTGAATTTTGCTTCTTGCTAAACCAGGAAATTAACCTATTTCCAAGCATTTGACATGTACTGAAGTACTCTTTCTGTCAACTCTACATCAAAGAAAGATAGTAATCAATAACCAATTAGCTTGAATC
Source organism: Rehmannia glutinosa (assembly GCA_016081115.2). Lineage (NCBI taxonomy): Eukaryota > Viridiplantae > Streptophyta > Magnoliopsida > Lamiales > Orobanchaceae > Rehmannia > Rehmannia glutinosa. The sequence goes on from CM071933.1 coordinate 15,275,364, forward strand.
CACCTTCCTTTGGATACCATAAGCCAACTTCTTGGCTTCCCTTTAAATATCTCAATATTCTCTTGGCTACGATCATGTGGCTTTCTTTAGACAGATTGAAATCTTGCACATACACCTACCGCAAAGGTGATGTCCGCCTACTTTGGCCGTGAGATGAGGTGATCCAATAAGTGCTCAGTATCTTGTTTGATCCACAGGCTTGCCATCTGCATCCATATCCATTTTGACTAATGTATTCAGTGGTATTTTCACAGAAGACTTCTCTTCCATACCAAATTTCTTCATTAATTCTCTCGTGTACTTTCTCTGACTTATGAAGGTTCCATCATTCAGCTGTTTTACTTGGAGTCCTAGGAAGAATGTCAGCTCTCCCATCATGCTCATTTCAAATTTGCTTAGCATGAGGTTTGAGAATTTATCACACACCTCTTTGTTTGTGGATCCAAAGATGATGTCATCCACATATATTTGAACAAGCAGTTTACTCTTCCCATCTTGAATTCTGGAGAGTGTTCTATCTACTTTGCCTTTTGTGAATCTGTTCTCAGTCAGGAATTGTGATAATGTATCATACCATGCTCTTGGTTCCTGTTTCAATCCATATAGAGCTTTCTTGAGCTTGTACACTTTATCTCCAAGAGTCTTCTGCTCAAATCCTGGAGGTTGTTCAACATAGACTTCTTCTTCCAATAATCCATTCAAGAATGCACTTTTTACATCCATTTGATATACAATGAAGTTCTTGTGTGCAACATAGGCAAGAAACATCCTTGTTGCTTATAATATTGCAACAGGGGCAAATGTTTCATCAAAATCTATCCTTTCTTCTTGGCAATACCCTTTGGCTACCAACCTTGCATTGTTTCTTACCACAGAGCCTTCCTCATTCATCTTGTTTCTGAAAACCCATTTTGTGCCAATAACATTTTGATGGGTTGGTCTTTGAACCAATTCCCACATTTTGTTCCTTTCAAACTGATTCAGCTCTTCTTGCATAGCTTGAATCCAATGTGTGTCATCCAATGCTTGTGACACATCTCCAATGACTAGCTCTGGTGGATGGTCTCTTAGCCATCTCACATCAGGTTGGAGTAAGTTAGTTGGGTTCAGTCTTCTTCCAGCTGTGTTGTCTAGAGTAGCTCTCTCATTATCACTTAGCTGCAGATTGTCCAGCTGTCTTTGAGATTCAGCTATCTCTTCTTCATCTCGGTTAATTGCTCCAGCTTCAGCTTCAACATAGGGACTCTTCTGCATGATTGGCTGATTCAGCTTATCAGCTAACTCTTCAATGTCTTCTCCATTTACCTTGGGTTCATCAAACACCACATGGATGGACTCTTTTATAACCATTGTCCTCTTGTTGAGCACTCTATAGGCTTTACTTTCAGCTGAGTATCCCAAGAAGATACCTTCATCAGCTTTGGCATCAAAAGCCTTTAAGTTGTCTTTGCCATTATTATGGATGAAGCATTTACATCCAAATATTCTAAAATATGCATCATTTGGCTTTCTCCCTATCCAAATTTCATAGGGAGTTTTTGTCAGCTGTCTATTTATCATGCATCTATTTTGAGTATAACATGCTGTGTTTATTGCTTCAGCCCAAAATCTTTTAGGCCGCCCTGCTTCAGCTAACATGGTCCTTGCTGCTTCTTTGAGAGTTCTGTTCCTTCTTTCTACAACTCCATTCTGCTGTGGAGTCCTTGCTGCAGATAATTCATGAGCAATACCATTTTCAATACAATACTTAGTTATTATTCCATTGACAAACTCAGTTCCTCTGTCAGATCTTATTTTAATGATGGTTTGACTCTTCTTATTTTGGATTCTCTTCATCAGCTGTGGTAGCTTCTGCAAGGTTTCTTTCTTTTTACACATGAAAATTGTCCATGTGTATCTTGAATAATCATCTACTACCACGAAAGTGTATTTCTTTCCACTTATGCTTGCTGGTTCAACTGGACCAAATAGGTCCATATGTAACATGTGCAATATTCTTGTTGAAGATGGACTTGACTTCTCTTTAAATGATGATTTGATCTGCTTTCCCATCTGGCATGCATCACAGACACTTTCCTTCTTGTAACTGAGTCTGGGAGTCCTTCTACAAGATTGCTCCTTGCAAGCTTGTTAATTGTCTTGAAATTCAGGTGACTCAGCTTCTTGTGCCACAACCAACTTGATTCGGCTGTACTCTTTGCTAATAGACAAGTGTTTGGTGTTGCAGTTGACCAGTCTACCACATACATGTTCTTTTTTCTGCATCCCTGTAACACTACTTCATTAGATTCAGTGTCCTTGATTTGGCATACACCCATGTTGAATCCAACATTATAGCCCTTGTCACGAGTTGGTCGATACTTAGCAGATTGAAGTTGAGTCCTTCAACATATGCAATATCTGTGATTTCTAATCCATTTTTTTTGATGGATCCAATGCCTCTTATTTCTCCTGGAGCTTCATTCCCTCCAAATGTAACTTTTGCACCTCTAACCTCCTTGAATTTTGATAGATATTTCTTGTTTCCTGTCATGTGTCTGGAATAGCCACTATCCATGTACCAGGTTCCTTGGCACTCAGCTGTTTCTTTAACCTGCAATCAAGGAAATTAGTTTTCAGGTACCCATACTTGCCTGGGTCATGAGGGGTTAGTGCTGTAAGATGATCCAACCAACCTATAGCCAAATGATTTGACTCTAAGGGGTTGCCATCTATCTGTGCCATAATCATAATTTACTTTGGCAAATTGCTTGGGGGGTTTTGGGTTCATACAGCTGTCTCTATTGTCTGTATGTCTGTGTGTGTGTTTTAGCAATTGCCTTCCTTGGGTAGTTGTGATACCTCTGTGTGTAGTGCTTGGGTGCATATGTGTGCTGAAGATAGCTCTTTTGCCTTTGGAATGGCCTTTACTGAGTTCTAGGCCTTTGTCATCTAGGCATGTATTCCATAGATCTTTGCTGATTTTTCACATTGTACCAATCAGCTTGGCTTTGGTAGTTTCTACCATTCCCATCATATGTGTTCCTTTTATAGAACTTCTGGGGTTTTTGGTAGCTCTGTTTCTTCTTTACATAGTACTTTCTGTTTGGAATTTGTTGCGAACTCGGCTGGATTTCTTCTCAGCTGTCCTCTTAGCATACTCAACTGGATGTTTTCCTTTTCTTTTATAACCAAGGCCAGTTTGGTTGTGGTTTTGCTTTGGAATGAATGTGTGTGCACCATTTGGAGTTTTGGATTTTTGAGATGCTTTATTACTTGAAGATCCTTTTTCCAAAATCACTTTGGGAGATTGACTTAGCATTGATGAATTAAATCCTAACCCTGTCTTATCTCCACATTCTCTTTGGCTCATAACAAGATCACCCAAAGATTTAGATGCCTTAGTGAATGAGGCAATCACATTTTTAAGGTCATTTTCCCTCTTTTCTATAGCAGCTATCTCTGCTATTAACTTAGCCTTTTCAGCCTTTAGTTCTTTATTCTCATCAGCTATGTGACTCAGAGTACTCAGCTCCTTAGTCAGCTGTGAGTTTTGGCTTTTGAGCAGGCCGTTTTCCTCATTTAGCAGTGTGTGCGAGGATTTAATGTTCTCAAAGTCTTTCATCATTTTGCCTAATGAATCATAAAGATTAGTGGGTGATGAAGTGTGTGTGTCACAATCACTATCACTAGAATCTGAGTGAGATGAGTTAGAGTGTACCTCATCTTCCTGGTTTGGTTGGTCTTGTTCTTTGGCCATTAAACAGATCAAGGCTTCTTCTTCAGAGTCACTTGAGTAGTCAGCTTCACTACTCTCCGAGTCTATTGTGTCTTTTGGCTTGCCTGTCTCAGCAGTTTCTGCAGCCAACATTGCCTTTTTCTTTTCTTGTCTTCTTTCTCTGAAGACTCTTGTTTCTTCTTCGTTCCTGTATTTGTTGACTACATGATATGGGCAATCAATGGCATAGTGACCTGGTTGCCTGTAGTTCCAGTATAGATTCTCAACTTTTTATTCAGCTCTTTCCTTTCTCGGATTGTAAGCTCTTTAGTACTCGACCTTTTGATGCTATGCTCTCTTGGGTGCTCTGTCTTCCCTTGGCTTAGACGGAGCTGAGTGTCTTCTGGAGGATTCACCTTTGTCGCTCTTGTAATTCTTGTTGAAGAACTTGTTAAATATTTTAACCATCAAGGCTATCTCCTACTGATCGATGACTTCTTTGCCTTCAGCTCTTTTCCCATCCTTAACTATTAGAGCAGTTGGTTTGGGCACAGTTGTCTCTTCTTGGTCTTTTCTTCTCAGCTCTAATTCGTAGGCTTTGAGATCTGAGTATAGCTCATGGTTGGATGTTTTTCATAGGTCCATGGAATGTCTTAGGGCCATGACCTTCATTTCCCACTCAGCTGGAAGACTTCTTAGAATCTTCATACACATTTCCTTCTGTGTATATTCTTTTCCAAGTGCAGAAAGCTCATTGGTAATCTCTGTGAATGGAGCATCTAGTTGATCCAAGGTTTCTCCTGCAAGCATTTTAAAATTTTCAAATTTTTGTACAGCAGCAGATAGCTTATTTTCCTTGATTTGTTCAGAGCCTTCACAAATCAAGGTTAGGTTATCCCAGATTTCTTTGGCCGTCTTGCATGATTTGACTTTGTTGAACATGGCTTTGTCCAAAGTCTTGTAAAGAATGTCCTTGGCCACGTTATCTATGTTGTATCTTTTTCTATCATCATTTATCCATTCAGCTCTGGGTTTTTCAACCATGGCTAGTATGGGAGCAACATCCTCTTCTCCTTCCGCTGCAGCAGCTCTCCTAGCAGCTGTGTTCACTTTTAAAATTTGTAGTGGCCCATATTCTATTACTATCCACATTTCATCGTGTAATCGTTGATAGATGAGCCTGCATACGGATTTTCCAATCATCAAATTCCTCAATTGTGAACATAGGGATGCGTGTCAAATTTGCTTCCATGATAGTAACTTTGCTGAATAAAAGAGTTTCGAAAGATCAAGTGCTAAAGCAAGCTTTGAAATATTGGAGATCTAGTTCAGTAACCAGTGCGGAAGGCTCAATGAACCAACATCTCTGATACCACTTGTAGGTCCCAAGGGGTGTGAGTGTAAGGTTTAGAAGGGGGGGTTGAATAAACCTTACCAACTTTTCGATTTAGTCCTTTTAAAATAGTTCATAGTTAATTCTTCACAGCTAAGTCCTTGATAGATAGCTAAGTTAGTTAACCAGCAGAGTTAGCCACTCAACAGACTCGACTGAGCTGTTGATAGAATAACTCAGCTGCTTAGTCTAAAGCTTAACTCGACTGTGATAGGTTTTCAGCGGAAGACTTAACACCCTTGAATTTGGTTTAAGTTTGTTTCAACACTTGGTTTTAGCACTTTGTTAAATGTCAATTGGATAACAAATTTATCAACAAATATAAGATAATATGCAGAATTGAAGTGCTGAAATTTAAATGACACAATAAATTTTATAGAGGTTCGAAGATGGGGTAATTCTTCTAATCATCTCTTCTCCAACTCCTGGAGGAATCCACTAAGTATTGATCAGAGTACAAAGTGGTTATCACCCGGATGCAAGTCTTGATCACACACTAACTTGATCCTTTGGGACTCGATCCGGAGATGCCTTGGTCACACAGCTGGCTTCTCGTCCGACTCAGCTTCTTCACAGGGCAGCTGCCTTGCTACTACAGCTCACTTGCTCAAGTTTCTTGGATTTGATCACGAAGCCCTCCAAGAACTTAAGACTGGTTCGACCTTGAACCTTTCTACAATCCTCTGTGGAATGTAGACCCCTTTGATTCTTCAAATATTTCCTCTTCAACTGATTGAAGTCGTCTTTCCTTCACAGGTAAGTGTTGGATTGATTTCCTTCGAAGTTCTGGCTTGAGGATTAAGCTTGAATGACTTGAGAATATTTTTGTAGGTTACAGCTCAAATGATAGCTTGAATGTTCGTAGTACAGGTAGTCAAGGTAACCCATTCTCAAATTGATTCCTCAGCCTTTTATAGTGTTCTTTTGAAAAATCTGCCCGTTGAAGAGATAGGCTAATTTTCAAAAGACACTTGTGGTCATTGGCTTGTCTTGTTGCAGTCCTTGAAATTGACATTTCCTCGTATTGAATGAACCTTCAGCCTTTCAGAGTTCTGACACAGGTGCAATGCTCCCCATTGGTTTATTCCTTTTGCACGCTTCTGGGACTGAGCATTTTAAGAAATGCAGTATGGAAGTATTACTTGTTTAAGTAACTTTCTTGACTTTTGTGCAACGGATCCTTTTCAGTTGTCTTGACTTGACTGCAGTTCCTTAACTTTCCCAGATGACTTCGGGTCAGCTTCTAATAATTGGATGACTCATCTTTCACTTCAACTTGAGACTTGGCTATCTTGGGTTGACTTGACTGACACTTCACACAGCTGCATCTCAGATGATACTTCTCCAGTCGAGTTCCTGTCTTCTCTTCCTTGCCATACTCAGCTGCATCACAGCGGAGTCTTCATTCGAGTCTCCAATTGACTTCTAGCATATTTAGGCATAACTGACTTAACTCAGCTCGAACAGCCCAATCTATTACAATGCAAATTACAAAGAAAATGGGGTGCCAACTTTCTAGTCTAAGTTTTACATGGCATTCATCAAAATCTAAAAATAAATTTCCCAACAAACATCTAGACCTTAAGTTAATTTTCACCAGGAGTTTCGAAAATCACGAGTGGCAATTATGGCGTTGGTGGGGTTATTTGGATGAAGATGATTATCGGAGGGATAAACGATCTTCGATATATTGAAAGATTAGGTGGAACATAAGTTCCGTCATAGTTTCAAAATTGCAAGACGAGGAAGTCGCTCCGCGATCGGGTATTAATCGGTCAAGACGATCCGATAAGTCAAAGGGTTTTTGAGGAAATAAAATATTTTAATTAATAATTAAAGTCAGAGGGTCCAGGGCTGTTTTAGTAAAAGGAAAATAATTTGAGTTAGGTCCTTGATAAAAAGGAAAATTACAATTAGCCCCGTTTTGTAAAAACCAATACGTTTGGGGTTAAAAATTGAATAAATAAATATCTCGACCTTGAAAAATTATGAGGTCCGTTCCAAAAATCTTTAAATTTTTCAGAGATTTAGGTTTTTAAAGTTTTGAGGTCGAGTTTGTCACGCCCAAACTTACGAAGCTATAAAAACCAATATCTATTACATATTAACAAGAGAGCGGAATATTCATATAATTATTACAAACCAAAAGTACACCGTAATATAATTACAAGAAATGTGAAAAGCTGACCAAGTTTACAGCTCCTATAAATAAAACTATTATTACAACCATGGTTCTCTCGAAACACATCGTATACACCTAGTAAAACATCAAGACATTAGCAACAACTCTTGTAACTGGCACTTGCTACTCAGATTAGGGAAATCCCTCAATTTCTTCTTTGTCGCCTGGATTATCGCCTGAAATATATTTTAGGTAAATATATACGTGAGGGGAAAACCTCCGTGAGTGGGTGCAGGTGTGGGATTTTTAGAAGAATTTAATGTTAAGAAAGATTTAATTAATTTTTATAAGTGAAATCATTTTCAATTCAATAACAACATGTACTCAGTCAGTACTCAGTCAATCTGTAACACAATTAATTCAAATGTCACATTAACGGAGGGACCGTTCATTAACGGTAAGTGACCCCCGTTCTCCCTTATCACTCCTTTATTGCGTTGGCGTAAAGCCTTACCCCCTTATTGCACCACACTACGGCGCGACTCTCCACACTAGGGCTTGCGAAGCCCGGAGAAGTCATATTCCGGAATATACCGATCCTACGACCCATTTCAACCTTTAGAACACTCCGTCTTTAGGTGGTGGGATTTGGTTGTGGATAGCGTAGAACCTTTTAAGACCGCAAGCCCTTGCCTGACCAGCCGAACTTGGCCCTATCCACACCACACTTGGGCCCGACATTTACCAAAAGAGAATGAAATAATACATGTACTCCACGTTGTGATGAGACTATTTGGGCATTACATCATTATATTACATGCAGTAGAATTTTGGATTTGTAGAATAAATTATTATAATAATAATGTATTGAATATTGAAATGAAAGGAAAATTTACATTCTTATCATTGTACTCAAGTTAGTCAACTATTACTGATACATAATAGGTTAATAAAAATTCGTGAGTTTTTTTTTATTGTTTTTATTTTCTATAGTTAACCAAAGACAACTGTGGCAGGGAGACTAAAATTTTAATACAATCCTCCAAATAGGCAATGATATGATATAATTAACCACTAACTCCAGATTCTACAGGTTTAGTTAAATACAATTGATTTTTATTAATATTTAATAAATAGTAGCCTGATAATTACCCCAAGCACAAATAATCATCTTTAAGTTTAAAGTGACATAATATTATAAATATTTTTAACTTATATGTAACTATTCCAATAATGCAAGCTTAACCTATTACTAAAGTGCACTAGACTACCTAAGAGATTAACCTTCACGAATTCTAATAGAAAAAAAAAAACCAAGATTCATTGTGGTGAGTTAACATATATCACCATACAAGTCAGACTAATATAAAAGAAAACTTATTTGCTATGCTTAAAATGAGATGAAGACCCACTAATTCCAAACATTGAAATTTGAATAAACTAGAATCCAAGATATGAAGGTTGCAGTGCATAATATCAACTTGCAGTAAATAGTAAACACAAAAGAGATATACTATGGCTTTCCTGAGAAAAATTATAAATGCTCAATATTTTCAAAATCACCAATAAATAGTATTTCTTTGGAAATACCACTCACTTTGAACTCAAGGTTTACTTCAACTATCAAATTGACTACAAAACTCTCCTACGATGTTTTCCAGCACAAATCCTTCCTTGATTCCAATAAAGAGTTCTCCCACTATTTTCTATATTTTTCTCTACTTATTATTAATTCTTCCTTTGATCTCACTTGTCCAAGGTTTGAACTAATGCTCCTTTATAATCTCTTCTTTTTTTTTTTCCCTTGCTTTCTGCCAGCTCCTGCTGTTTTCTATCACAGTTGGCTTCCCTGTAGTGTTACACAACAAGACTCTTAGCCAAGAAAAATCTTACGTGGCAACTAAGGTGACTAGTCTCTATTGTCGGTTAAGCTGACTTAACCATTAAGCCATAAGCCAACTCTATCTTCTCCTTTAATATCTATGTATTTGTATATACTTATCTAACATATCCAAGATGTGTGTATATATATATAATATATCCAACTTTCCAAACTGTATTATATACGTATGTATCTATATTATGCTTGAATTCTTAAACTTCTAGTTAGGATTTAAATAGATATAGATTTGTTAAGTCCGTAGATATTTGGAAGTTCAATAATTAAAGTAAACCTTAGGATATTTGTAATATATACTCTACTATAATTATATTGTTGCACTCCAATTGTAAAATTATGAGAAAATGCCATACAAAATAAATTAATATACAAAAATATGCACCTTATTAGTAGTCAAAATTTCGGGTCTCTACAACCCTCCCTCCTTAAACGAATTTGGTCTCCAAATTCTATTGTGAAAATAGTTCGGGGTAGTGTTTTCGCATATCTTCTTCTGTCTCCCAAGTGGCTTCTTCTAGCCTATCGTGGTTTTGCCACACTACTTTAACCAAGGGAATGTTTTTGTTTCTCAGCTCTCGAACATGACAATCTATTATTCGCAACGGTTTCTCCTAGTATGTCAAATTCTCCATTACTCGAGGAATGTTGTCTTTGATTATGTGCTCTGGATCAGGATGATATTTCTTTAGCCTTGAGCTCCTTGAAAAGCGCTTTCCTCGTTTTGATTGCTGAAATAATTGGAGCTACAATAACGCGAGCTGATTGTTGAATCCTATGTTGAATCGCTTGCCCCTGCTGTTGTACGAACACCTTCTGGTTTAGGAGAGCTCTTCCCATTTGGTGTCGTCTCTGATACAAATGTTCATTATCTTCTAACAAAAGTCGCACAATGTCTTCCAGGTTAGAGATTTTCTCTCGAGCCCATCGCAGCTGATTGTTGGTGGTTGAACTAGATAGCCTTGAGCTCCCTTGAAAAGCGCTTTCCTCGTTTTGATTGCTGAAATAATTGGAGCTACAATAACGCGAGCTGCTCCTATCAATTCTACTTCAGGTCTCCAGGGTTCACACAACTTAACAGTTTTAGTACGACAATCCATTTGCGCGTGATGCTGGGACAACCAATCCATTCCTAATATGACATCATACTCATAGATTGGTAGTAAAACTAAGTTAGCTGGAAATTGTTTTTCGCCAATAACAACATCGCATGATTTATATATTGAGTCAGTCACCTGACTAGTGCCCATCGGTGTAGAAACTTCTAGGCAATATGGTAATTGTTCTATAGGTGAACGCAATTTATGTGCATAATGAGGGGCCATAAACGAATGTGATGATCCTGGATCAAGTAAAACTCTAGCATAGTCTTCGGATACAAGTATCGTACCTTCTACTACATTCGTGTCTTCTGGTGCTTGTTGTCCTTCGAATGCAAACACGCGTGCTGGAATCTTAGGTCTTGGCCCATTTTTCCCACGATCATTTTTATTTCCTGGTCCTTGCACGGGTTTCTGCTTGTCACTTGTTTGTGCCATCATAGGACAATCCTTTATCTAGTGTTGAGCGCTTCCACATTTGAGGCATCTTCCAAGTTTATGCCAACATTGGGATGGATCATGACCGGTTTTGTTACAATGAGGACACGGTTTTCCCTGTATCTCTGGGCGTATTTGTTGTTTACTTCCACTCGTACTTCCATAGCTAACCCGCTGAAATTTTTGATTGCGTGCCGATCGATCAAAGGAGGGCGGTTTAAAATTACTGGCGCAGCCCTTTTCTCAGAACCCAAGACGACTAATACCACTTTCAACTCTAGTCTTTTTGCTCTAATCTGCAAAGAATATACGAATCTAGTTCAACCGATAATAGTCTATCTTGTATCTTCATTTTCAACCCACGTATAAACTTGTATAGTTTATCCTCTTCCGTATTGACCAAGCTTGGCGCATATTTAGACAGACGATGGAATTTAGACTCGTATTGAGCAACTGTCATACTTCCTTGTTTCAAATGGTAAAATTCATCCCTCCTAGCTTCTCTAACCACTGGTGGTATGTATTGATCCTTGAATTCTCGTACAAAGTTATTCCAGGTTCTCTGTGTTCCCTCTCGATTCCACATTTCTTCAATTGTTCTCCACCAATTGCGAGCGGCGGCTTCCAAGCAAAACACAACCAAGGTAACTTGTTGCTCTTCCGTATATTGTAACGCCGAGAGTATGCTTTCCATTTTTCTAGCCAACGCTCGCCGCTTTGATATCATCCGGCTCACCTAGAAACTCAGGAGGGTCAAACCTTAAAAATCGTTCCAACATCTTATCGTGCGCAACTAATACCGGCTCAGGGGGTCTAGATGTTGGGGCTGATTTGCTTGTTGCTGCATAAATAGCAATATTTGTTGCAAGGCTTGTGCCGTTAGGTTGTCTCCTGTAGCGGGTGGCTGTGCTTGGGGTTCTTCATGTGCAGGAGTTCGCTCACGATGTCGTTGAGGTTCATCTTGACGATTCAATCGGGGTCTTCCTCGACCATGTCTATCGGTCATCTATATTGCAAAATTAATAATTAAGCAATAAAATGTGAGAACACAACATTTAAACTAAATCAAATAATCACAGGTAATCATCGTTTATACACAAAATGTGACGATTACATTCATGATGGTAGTGTTATATACAATATTTCACACATCCTACCACACGACAACTAGATAGTACTACTATTTCTATTCATTAACAATTACTATACATACATTTCACCCTCCGATATTTGTACACAAAATTTATAAGTCTTATCCCGCAATGGACCTATTCATTAGTTACATCACTATGTTCATCCTCATCTACTTCGTCCATTCCTTCCTCGATCTCTATATTCGGCGGGGTCCTCTTGAGGATCCTCTTCAAGGTCTCCTTCTGGTTCTATGTTGTGAGGTGCTGGTTGGTCTAACTGGTTATTAGGTCCTATCGCAACCCCTGGAATTTCATCTCCTAGACCAAAATACCGTGCTCGTATATTAGCTAGGGTATGCTGGTATGCCTCACGATCCACATCAGCTTGATGGAGGATCTGATCTCGTAACCCTGTCATCTGGTCCAATTGTTCCTGTAGGTTGCCGACTTGATGTTGAAGTATATTTATCTGATCGTCCCTATGTTGAATCGCTTGCCCCTGCTGTTGTACGAACACCTTCTGGTTTAGGAGAGCTCTTCCCATTTGATGTCGTCTCTGATACAAATGTTCATTATCTTCTAACAAAAGTCGCACAATGTCTTCCAGGTTAGAGATTTTCTCTCGAGCCCATCGCAGCTGATTGTTGGTGGTTGAACTAGATAGCCTTGAGCTCCCTTGAAAAGCGCTTTCCTCGTTTTGATTGCCGAAATAATTGGAGCTACAATAACGCGAGCTGGTCCTATCAATTCTACTTCAGGTCTCCAGGGTTCACACAACTTAACAGTTTTAGTACGACAATCCATTTGCGCGTGATGCTGGGACAACCAATCCATTCCTAATATGACATCATACTCATAGATTGGTAGTAAAACTAAGTTAGCTGGAAATTGTTTTTCGCCAATAACAACATCGCATGATTTATATATTGAGTCAGTCACCTGACTAGTGCCCATCGGTGTAGAAACTTCTAGGCAATATGGTAATTGTTCTATAGGTGAACGCAATTTATGTGCATAATGAGGGGCCATAAACGAATGTGATGATCCTGGATCAAGTAAAACTCTAGCATAGTCTTCGGATACAAGTATCGTACCTTCTACTACATTCGTGTCTTCTGGTGCTTGTTGTCCTTCGAATGCAAACACGCGTGCTGGAATCTTAGGTCTTGGCCCATTTTTCCCACGATCATTTTTATTTCCTGGTCCTTGCACGGGTTTCTGCTTGTCACTTGTTTGTGCCATCATAGGACAATCCTTTATCTAGTGTTGAGCGCTTCCACATTTGAGGCATCTTCCAAGTTTATGCCAACATTGGGATGGATCATGACCGGTTTTGTTACAATGAGGACACGGTTTTCCCTGTATCTCTGGGCGTATTTGTTGTTTACTTCCACTTGTACTTCCATAGCTAACCCGCTGAAATTTTTGATTGCGTGCCGATCGATCAAAGGAGGGCGGTTTAAAATTACTGGCAGCCCTTTTCTGTAACCCAAGACGACTAATACCACTTTCAACTCTAGCTGCTGCTCTAACTGCAGCAATATACGAATCTAGTTCAACCGATAATAGTCTATCTTGTATCTTCATTTTCAACCCACGTATAAACTTGTATAGTTTATCCTCTTCCGTATTGACCAAGCTTGGCGCATATTTAGACAGACGATGGAATTTAGACTCGTATTGAGCAACTGTCATACTTCCTTGTTTCAAATGGTAAAATTCATCCCTCCTAGCTTCTCTAACCACTGGTGGTATGTATTGATCCTTGAATTCTCGTACAAAGTTATTCCAGGTTCTCTGTGTTCCCTCTCGATTCCACATTTCTTCAATTGTTCTCCACCAATTGCGAGCGGCGGCTTCCAAGCAAAACACAACCAAGGTAACTTGTTGCTCTTCCGTATATTGTAACGCCGAGAGTATGCTTTCCATTTTCTCTAGCCAACGCTCGGCTTTGATATCATCCGGCTCACCTAGAAACTCAGGAGGGTCAAACCTTAAAAATCGTTCCAACATCTTATCGTGCGCAACTAATACCGGCTCAGGGGGTCTAGATGTTGGGGCTGATTTGCTTGTTGCTGCATAAATAGCAATATTTGTTGCAAGGCTTGTGCCGTTAGGTTGTCTCCTGTAGCGGGTGGCTGTGCTTGGGGTTCTTCATGTGCAGGAGTTCGCTCACGATGTCGTTGAGGTTCATCTTGACGATTCAATCGGGGTCTTCCTCGACCATGTCTATCGGTCATCTATATTGCAAAATTAATAATTAAGCAATAAAATGTGAGAACACAACATTTAAACTAAATCAAATAATCACAGGTAATCATCGTTTATACACAAAATGTGACGATTACATTCATGATGGTAGTGTTATATACAATATTTCACACATCCTACCACACGACAACTAGATAGTACTACTATTTCTATTCATTAACAATTACTATACATACATTTCACCCCTCCGATATTTGTACACAAAATTTATAAGTCTTATCCTGCAATGGACCTATTCATTAGTTACATCACTATGTTCATCCTCATCTACTTCGTCCATTCCTTCCTCGAACTCTATTCCGTCAGCAGGGTCCTCTTCAGGATCCTCTTCAAGGTCTCCTTCTGGTTCTATGTTGTGAGGTGCTGGTTGGTCTAACTGGTTATTAGGTCCTATCGCAACCCCTGGAATTTCATCTCCTAGACCAAAATACCGTGCTCGTATATTAGCTAGGGTATGCTGGTATGCCTCACGATCCACATCAGCTTGATGGAGGATCTGATCTCGTAACCCTGTCATCTGGTCCAATTGTTCCTGTAGGTTGCCGACTTGATGTTGAAGTATATTTATCTGATCGTCCATATGTTGAATCGCTTGCCCCTGCTATTGTACGAACACCTTCTGGTTTAGGAGAGCTCTTCCCATTTGATGTCGTCTCTGATACAAATGTTCATTATCTTCTAACAAAAGTCGCACAATGTCTTCCAGGTTAGAGATTTTCTCTCGAGCCCATCGCGGTGATTGTTGGTGGTTGAACTAGATAGCCTTGAGCTCCTTGAAAAGCGCTTTCCTCGTTTTGATTCTTTGAAATAATTGGAGCTACAATAACGCGAGCTGCTCCTATCAATTCTACTTCAGGTCTCCAGGGGTCACACAACTTAACAGTTTTAGTACGACAATCCATTTGCGCGTGATGCTGGGACAACCAATCCATTCCTAATATGACATCATACTCATAGATTGGTAGTAAAACTAAGTTAGCTGGAAATTGTTTTTCGCCAATAACAACATCGCATGATTTATATATTGAGTCGATCCCGACTAGTGCCCATCGGTAGAAACTTCTAGGCAATATGGTAATTGTTCTATAGGTGAACGCAATTTATGTGCATAATGAGGGGCCAGAAACGAATGTGATGATCCTGGATCAAGTAAAACTCTAGCATAGTCTTCGGATACAAGTATCGTACCTTCTACTACATTCGTGTCTTCTGGTGCTTTTTGTCCTTCGAATGCAAACACGGGTGCTGGAATCCTAGGTCTTGGCCCATTTTTCCCACGATCATTTTTATTTCCTGGTCCTTGCACGGGTTTCTGCTTGTCACTTGTTTGTGCCATCATAGGACAATCCTTTATCTGATGTTGAGCGCTTCCACATTTGAGGCATCTTCCAAGTTTATGCCAACATTGGGATGGATCATGACCGGTTTTGTTACAATGAGGACACGGTTTTCCCTGTATCTCTGGGCGTATTTGTTGTTTACTTCCACTCGTACTTCCATAGCTAACCCGCTGAAATTTTTGATTGTGTGCCGATCGATCAAAGGAGGGCGGTTTAAAATTACTGGAAGCCCTTTTCTGTAACCCAAGACGACTAATACCACTTTCAACTCTAGCTGCTGCTCTAACTGCAGCAATATACGAATCTAGTTCAATCGATAATAGTCTATCTTGTATCTTCATTTTCAACCCACGTATAAACTTGTATAGTTTATCCTCTTCCGTATTGACCAAGCTTGGCGCATATTTAGACAGACGATGGATTTAGACTCGTATTGAGCAACTGTCATACTTCCTTGTTTCAAATGGTAAAATTCATCCCTCCTAGCTTCTCTAACCACTGGTGGTATGTATTGATCCTTGAATTCTCGTACAAAGTTATTCTAGGTTCTCTGTGTTCCCTCTCGATTCCACTTTTCTTCAATTGTTCTCCACCAATTGCGAGCGGCGGCTTCCAAGCGAAAGACAACCAAGGTAACTTGTTGCTCTTCCGTATATTGTAACACCGAGAGTATGCTTTCCATTTTCTCTAGCCAACGCTCGGCTTTGATATCATCCGGCTCACCTAGGAACTCAGGAGGGTCAAACCTTAAAAATCGTTCCAACATCTTATCGTGCGCAACTAATACCGGCTCAGGGGGTCTAGATGTTGGGGCTGATTTGCTTGTTGCTGCATAAATAGCAATATTTGTTGCAAGGCTTGTGCCGTTAGGTTGTCTCCTGCAGCGGGTGGCTGTGCTTGGGGTTCTTCATGTGCAGGAGTTCGCTCACGATGTCGTTGAGGTTCATCTTGACGATTCAATCGGGGTCTTCCTCGACCACGTCTATCGGTCATCTATATTGCAAAATTAATAATTAAGCAATAAAATGTGAGAACACAACATTTAAACTAAATCAAATAATCACAGGTATTCATCGTTTATACACAAAATGTGACGATTACATTCATGATGGTAGTGATATATACAATATTTCACACATCCTACCACACGACAACTAGATAGTACTACTATTTGTATTCATTAACAATTACTATACATACATTTCACCCCTCCGATATTTGTACACAAAATTTATAAGTCTTATCCTGCAATGGACCTATTCATTAGTTACATCACTATGTTCATCCTCATCTACTTCGTTCATTCCTTCCTCGATCTCTATTCCGTCAGCAGGGTCCTCTTCAGGATCCTCTTCAAGGTCTCCTTCTGGTTCTATGTTGTGAGGTGCTGGTTGGTCTAACTGTTTATTAGGTCCTTTGCAACCCCTGGAATTTCATCTCCTAGACCAAAATACCGTGCTCGTATATTAGCTAGGGTATGCTGGTATGCCTCACGATCCGCATCAACTTGATGGAGGATCTGATCTCGTAACCCTGTCATCTGGTCCAATTGTTCCTGTAGGTTGCCGACTTGATGTTGAAGTATATTTATCTGATCGTCCCTATGTTGAATCGCTTGCCCCTGCTGTTGTACGAACACCTCCTGGTTTAGGAGAGCTCTTCCCATTTGCTGTCGTCTCTGATACAAATGTTCATTATCTTCTAACAAAAGTCGCACAATGTCTTCCAGGTTAGAGATTTTCTCTCGAGCCCATCGCAGCTGATTGTTGGTGGTTGAACTAAATTCAGAGTTTCTATTGGATGTCTCGGGATCTGATGCCATACCTTAACACACATTAAACTTGGTTAGTAAAATAATCAAACAAATTGCTAAAATTTTCATCTTAAAAGTTAGAGAGATTATTATATTAAAGTCATACGTTATAACTAAATTATACTTATCATAACTAATATCCAAGGATCCTATCCTAGTAAGCATAGGTGTAAGCCATATTACAACCCACGCTCTGATACCACTTCTGTCACGCCCAAACTTACGGAGCTATAAAAACCAATATCTATTATATATTAACAAGAGAGCGGAATATTCATATAGTTATTACAAACCAAACGTACACCGTAATATAATTACAAGAAACGTGAAAAGCTGACCAAGTTTACAACTCCTATAAATAAAACTATTATTACAACCATGGTTCTCTCGAAACACATCGTATACACCTAGTGAAACATCAAGACATTAGCAACAACTCTTGTAACTGGCACTTGCTACTCAGATTAGGGAAATCCCTCAATTTCTTCTTTGTCGCCTGGATTATCGCCTGAAATATATTTTAGGAAAATATATACGTGAGGGGAAAACCTTCGTGAGTGGACCAACAGTTTGCAGGTGTGGCATTTTTAGAAGAATTTAATGTTAAGAAAGATTTAATTAATTTTTATGATTGAAATCATTTTCAATTCAATAACAACATGCACTCAGTCAATCTGTAACATAATTAATTCAAATGTCACATTAACGGAGGGACCGTTCATTAACGGTAAGTGACCCCCGTTCTCCCTTATCACTCCTTTATTGCGTTGGCGTAAAGCCTTACCCCCTTATTACACCACACTACGGCTCGACTCTCCAAACTGGGGCTCGCGAAGCCCGGAGAAGTCATATTTCGGAATATACCGATCCTACGACCCACTTCAACCTTTAGAACACTCCGTCTTTAGGTGGTGGGATTTGGTTGTGGATAGCATAGAACCTTTTAAGACAGCAAGCCCTTGCCTGACCAGTCGAACTCGGCCCTATCCACACCACACTTGGGCCCGACATTTACCAAAAGAGAATGAAATAATACATGTACTCCACGTTGTGATGAGACTATTAGGGCATTACATCATTATATTACATGCAGTAGAATTTTGGATTTGTAGAATAAATTATTATAATAATACTGTACTGAATATTGAAATGAAAGGAAAATTTACATTCTTATCATTGTACTCAAGTTAGTCAACTATTACTGATACATAATAGGTTAATAAAAATTCGTGAGTTTTCTTTTTTTTTTATTTTCTATAGTTAATCAAAGACAACTGTGGCAGGGAGACTAAAATTTTAATACAATCCTCCAAATAGGCAATGATATTATATAATTAACCACTAACTCCAGATTCTACAGGTTTAGTTAAATACAATTGATTTTTATTAATATTTAATAAATAGTAGCCTGATAATTACACCAAGCACAAATAATCATCTTTAAGTTTAAAGTGACATAATATTATAAATATTTTTAACTTATATGTAACTATTCCAATAATGCAAGCTTAACCTATTACTAAAGTGCACTAGACTACCTAAGAGATTAACCTTCACGATTTCTAATAGAAAAAAAAAAACCAAGATTCATGGTGGTGAGTTAACATATATCACCATACAAGTCAGACTAATATAAAAGAAAACTTATTTGCTATGCTTAAAATGAGGTGAAGACCCACTAATTCCAAACATTGAAATTTGAATAAACTAGAATCCAAGATATGAAGGTTGCAGTGCATAATATCAACTTGCAGTAAATAGTAAACGCAAAAGAGATATACTATGGCTTTCCTGAGAAAAAATATAAATGCTCAATATTTTAAAAATCACCAATAAATAGTATTTACTGGAAATACCACTCACTTTGAACTCAAGGTTTACTTCAACTATCAAATTGACTACAAAACTCTCCTACTGATGTTTTCCAACACAAATCCTTCCTTGATTCCAATAAAGAGTTCTCCCACTATTTTCTATATTTTTCTCTACTTATTATTAATTCTCCCTTTGATCTCACCCGTCCAAGGTTTGAACTAATGCTCCTTTATAATCTTTTTTTTTTCCTTGCTTTATGCCAGCTCCTGTTGTTTTCACAACCTGTGGAAGGTACTGTTCATTGAACTCGCCCAAGAAATTTCCCCATGTTCTGGCTACCCGGTCCTGTTCCCACCTTCTTTCAACTGCCCTCCACCAGTCTCTAGCTGCCGATTCCAGACGAAATACGGAGAGTGTGACTTTCTGCTCATCTGAATATTGGAGAGCATTGAAGATATTCTCCAATTTCTCTATCCATTCTTCTGCCTTTAAATCATCTGGCTCTCCTAAGAAAGTCGGTGGGTCGAACCGTAGAAATCGCTCCAACGTGCGATCGTTCGCCTCTCTGGCGGGTTCGGGGGCACGATGTTGAGGCTCTGTTTGTTGCCTCATGAAAACCAGTATTTGTTGTAGGGCCTGCGCATTCAAGTTGTCTCCTGCAGCAGGTGGAGAAGGCGGTGGTAATTCAGGGGAGGGTACCCGGTCCCTGGGTACGTCTTCATCCCCTCGGGGAACGCAACGAGGTCTCCCACGTCCACGATGTTCAGCCATTCTGTATCTTGAAATGTTAGTTGCGATCTACGAGTAAATGAATACAATAATTATTCGCGTAAAATAAGTTATATCGTAGGGAAAGTGACAACAAACACAAGACACTAAATAAATAGCAAAAGGCATATCCATTAATGTAAAACTTGAATACACCCATAGTACAACAATAGTAACACTGAGTCAAAGATACATCTGAACCAAAATACAACTGAATCTAATACAATAGAAAGTAAGGTACAACACTGGAATAAGCGTCTACAACAACGAAAGTACAAACTGACAATCAAGCTAACTAATCAGTGAGATCGCCATCATCGTCACTCGCAGCTATGTCCATAATCGGGGCCTGGTCGGGCTGAGGTGGCACCTCGACCTCAGGCCAATCAACAAAATCCAACCACTGCTCAAATCCCTGTGCATCATCAAGTGGAGCAGCCTCAAGTGCCTCAGGCTCTCCGACCTCGACTAGATCCTCCTCAGGATCCTCCTCGGGGTCCTCCTCAAGGTCCTCCTCAGCATTGGGTACGGGCTCCACCTCGGGTGGTGGCAATGGTTGTGCATTAGCTGCCAGAGCAGCCTCCAGAGGGGCGTCTCTCTGATCTAGGGCCTGTGTAAGGTCCTCTATCACTGTCATCTGCTTGATGAGGGTCTCCTCCAAGCGCTCAATGGTGTCGCGAGATAGGCGGGCGTCAATCTCCCATTTCTGGCGGTCGTCACTTGCCCTCTTCATTTTCTCTCGCACATTATTTTGGCGCTCCTGGATATTCTGTATCTGATCCTCCCGCGCTCGTATGGTGTTGTCGCGGTCCTTAATGATAGTGGTCAACTCGCTCTTTTCATCTTGGCTCCTTGTCAAGCGCTGTGTCAGGTCCCTGTTACGCTGGCGCTCCTTGGATAGCTCTGAGGTCGCTCGATCACTCTCCCGGTGCCAGTGAATTATCAGTGCCCGGTAGTACTCCCGCTCAGCACGGGCATGAAAAATGTCCCACCAAGAAGGTGGCGCCGGCTCCATCCTGATCAAACAAAACTAAGGCGGATCAGTCAAAGGTAGAGGAAAGATAAGAAGAGAATAAGGAAAGAATGAATAAAGAAAGTCAGTCAAGAATCAATTAAGTCAAGACAAGTATGACTATGAAATCTCCAAATATGCGTTCTAACTTAGTTTAAACATCAATAAGGCGGTTCTATGCTAATTTGAAATCGATTTCACACTTAATTGGTCAAGTCGCGGTACTACCCAAAACACAGATCGATGGTCCTATCCTGGGTCAGCTCGGTGTAAGTTTCCATCTTACTAGCCGAGCTCTGATACCACTCTAACTGTCACGCCCCAAACGGGACACGACGACGATCCACAACTTAAATACAAGTAAACCAAACATTCTAGATGAATATCATCAAAACCCAATGGAACAGAGTCTAAATAGCAGCGGAAATAAAGAAACACGTTACAACTTACAGTCCACAATATCCATAATCCAAATTACATCCCCGACATGATCTAAAGATATCAACTTAAAATTCAAAGGGTCCTACGCCCTTCAATTACAAACTGGAATGAAAAGAAATACAAGAGTCCAACAACAAACACAATAAAAGAGTCCAACCACAACAAGAAGAAGTAGTAAGTCCAACAGCAAATAATAGTAACAAGTCCAGCGACATCAACAACAAAAGATAGTAAATCCAACAAGCGGAGTACAAGGGCTCAATCCGTAGTCGGTTCAGCATCTTCAACGAAGTCCTTATCTAAGGTTAGAAAACAGGGGGGATGAGACAGAAATCTCAGTGGATGGGGTGATCGTGTGCAAGTGTGGCGATATATATAGTTAATGCGAGAAAACAGTTATATGAAAACGCGTGAGATATGATGCATGAATTCACACACAGTCCACAAGCGTCGTGATAAATATATCTAAGTAATATACTTATACAGTTCAAGAAAACAGTTCGTGGTCACACAGGCACTATGTGATTCAGGCAAGACAGGTAGAATTGCGTACGGAATGTAACGCCATTCCCATGCAAGACAAATAATCGTTGCGTATGGATTTGTAGCGCCAACCAATGCAAAACAAGTAGCGGTTGCGTACAGATTTGTAGCGCCAACCAAACGAGTCCGATAACTCCAGAATCGTGTGGATCAGACAGCAATTCCTTCGTTCTTCCTTGTAACTCCCCGGGCAAGATGGTCCAAGACCAGTCACCTTATCGCTCCATAGGCAAAGACAAAATCCACAGTGGAGCTAGCAAGGCTCGAATTTGTCATAATCATGATTATACCTCAAGTACTACGACCCGCTTTCCTTGGACAAACTCCGTCCCTCAGTTGCGGGATTAGGACGATGGGGCCGGAAGAGTGGAATAGCAATCGAGCTGCCCAGTTCCATCCCCGACGTATCCATTCCGACTGTGAGCTCAACACACCAAGTTGACTCAGACAGGAGAGTAAATACAAGTTCAGGTAGTCAACCAGGCAGTCGAGTATTATTGATTCAGAGAAGCAGTTCAGGAAAATCTTCGAAAATCGCGAGTGGCAATTATGGCGTTGGTGGGGTTATTTGGATGAAGATGATTATCGGAAGGATAAGCGATCTTCGATATCTTGAAATATTAGGTGGAACATAAGTTCCGTCATAGTTTCAAAATCACAAGACGAGGAAGTCGCTCCGCGATCGGGTATTAATCGGTCAAGACGATCCGATAAGTCAAGGGGTTTCTGAGGAAATAAAATATTTTAATTAATAATTAAAGTCAGAGAGTCCAGGGCTGTTTTAGTAAAAGGAAAATAATTTGAGTTAGGTCCTTGATAAAAGAAAATTTACAATTAGCCCCGTTTTGTAAAAACCAATACTTTTGGGGTTAAAAATTGAATAAATAAATATTGTTAAAATTGTCATTTCGGGCCTTAAGTTTAAAATAATTGGAACTCACAAACCGGAA
This sequence comes from Rehmannia glutinosa, assembly GCA_016081115.2. Taxonomy (NCBI): domain Eukaryota; kingdom Viridiplantae; phylum Streptophyta; class Magnoliopsida; order Lamiales; family Orobanchaceae; genus Rehmannia; species Rehmannia glutinosa. The sequence goes on from CM071933.1 coordinate 15,298,097, forward strand.
GGGATTTTAATGTGATTCCAGTTGGAAAATATCACTAAGGTTAGTGGAATATTGGGACAAAAGCAGTTTTTAAAAGAAATAAGTGTAGGTCCTTTAACTTTTGAAAATCTCATTTTTGTCCCATTTTGAAATAATTGCCTTTAAGGCTTTTAGGGGTCCAATTGTCATGACATTTGAACCTTGGGTCCATAATATAATTATGTTATAGTTAAATTAGTATTTCCAGGTGCATGGGCTGCATAAGTCCTGGAAATTTCATTTGGGTCCTCAAGTTTAGTCTTTTACACTTTAGTCCCTCAATTTTAAAAATTACTTTCCAAGCCCTAAACACTTGGATTTTTGGAATACATTTAAAATATGTCATTTCCAGTACCTTAAGAGTAAAAATTTTAAATTTTAAAATTAAGGTCTGGTACAGTTTCAAAATTTGCAAAGTAGCCCTTGAACTTTTAAAATTTTACAATCTTGTCCTTGGGCTTTTAAAGGTTGATTTTATTTATCTTAAAACTCTTAAAACTTTAGTAAAATTTCCAAAAGTCATTTTTGAACCTGAGTACAGTCCCAAAATTCGAAATTTGCAGAGGGATCCTTTAAATTTTATTTTCTTGCAATTTAGTCCATCAACTTTCCATTTTTGCATTTTTAAGTCCAAAATTGAAATTTAATCAATTATGCTTGACTTGTCCAGGTTATAAGTCATCCAAAACATGGATTTCAAAGATCATACACATGCATGTCCAATTCATACAAGAATTCATCAAATAGAACATTAAATTGTACATGCATGCACCTAAAGTTCAATAAATAGCAATTTTGAGCAACTCTTGAGAATTTTCATGATTTGATACATAAATTGACATGAAATACATAGATTATATATCTCAAGGGCTCATGATCAAAATTCTACATGCATTTTAATAAAAGCACCTAGAAGTTGGAAAGTATTTTTCCACCCACCTTAAATTGGAAAGTTGTGAAATAAAAGGATAAATTTCACAACTTTGGATGAGGTCACTTAGGTCAGCCCCTATGTCAAGAAATATCAAAAATTTGGAGTTAGAAAAATGAGAGAAAAATTAAGGAGAAAAATAAGGAGATAAGGAAATTGAAAAGACTACACTTTACCTTGTGTAGTAGGTGATTGGAGACTAGTTGAAGCTTCAAATTTGGAATTTTTGGTTCAACTCCAAAATCACCTAAGGTCAGCCGCTATTTCTCAAAAATGAAAAAGAGGTGTTAAAATCTGAAAAAAAAAAATAGGTAGAAGAAGAAAGAATGGCTCTAGTGTCCAATTCTTACCTTGTAGTCCAAATTTCTCTACTAGTTATTCTTCAAGTCTTCTAATTTCACCACCATGCATGCATGTCTCCAAGTGGTCTTCTAAGTACCTCAAAATCCAAAATATAAACTTAAATTAAAAGGAGAAGGTGATGAGTAGTAAGATTTTAAGTTGAATTGAGGAGTGAAATTTCTTACCTTGAGATAGGGGGTGTTCGAATTTTTGGTGTTTAAGTGGAAATATTGTTTGTTTTGGTTTAGATGTTTGAAGAAAGAAAGTATGTATGATGTTAGGAAGAAGATTTTCTTGAAGATATGAAGATGGGTTTGAAGATGTGAAGGACTTGTGTTTGAATATTTGAAGATGTGAAGAAGTGGTACTTGAAGATATGAAGAACTTATGTTTGAAGATTTGAAGATGTGAAGGGTTGGTGTTTGAAGGTTTGAAGATGTGAATGATTTTGTGTTTGAAGATTTGAATATGTGAATGATTTGTAGAGAGAGGTTAGAGATAAGTTGGAGAAAAGTCTTGAGAGATGAAGGTGTTGGATGAGAAATGAAATTTTGGTATCATTTTTGGCCTAATGGCCGATCCATGTGTGTGTAGGAGGGAGAGATGGATTTTTTTTTTTTTTTGAAGTCTTGCAAATTGTCTCTTGCATGTAGACAATTAGACTAGTCAAAGTATGGACAAGGTATGAGAAGAGAATGAATGTTGGGAAGACTCCAAGATGTTGGGAAATTTTAATAGTAAAGAATTGATGTATAAGATGATGTGTATAATGTTTGAATTAATGGTATAATTATACACAAGATGACTACATAAGGTGTACATGTACAAGAGTTGGGTGGTATTTCTACACCAAAATTCATCACCAATGCCGTCCACTTTAGGGTTAATTTGGTAATTCCATTTATTTTTTTTGTCCCAAATTTGATGATAATAGATGAAATATATCAATCTCCAAAATAATTAGTGATTTCTTGATCACTTATAAGTCTCATGATCACTTATACTAAATCAAATTCTTAATTCTATAAAGTAAAAATCTCTAAAATAAATAGTCTCTTAAAATTCTAAGGTAACTAATAAATACAGAAATAGTAATAATGATCAACCAAGTGATCATTAATGCAAAATAGAATTAAATAAGATCATGATCACAAGTATTAAATAAAATGAAATAAAATACAAAATATATATATTATTAATAATTACCCGTCAAAGTGACGCGGTAAAATAGTCGATCAATACATAGACGACAATAAGAATCAATTATATGTTCGGAAGAATCGGGGCTTCACAGGCAAAGTTGGGGTGGCTAAAAATAATTATCTTTATACAAAATACCTATCTTCAATCTTCAATTGAAGAATAAAAGTAATACCTTCAACTTTCCCTCATGTATACCATTTTCCAGCTCTTCTTGATGCAATTGAATAAGGCGTATCAGTTGTACCTCGATGTACAATCTCCAAAATCTCACTTGCACGCATGTTATCCAACAACCATTTAATTATTCGAAGAATTTCTAAAATTTCTCTAGAAATATCTTAAAAAATATCTTAGATTATTTGATGAAAGTTTGTAGAAATTAAAGTAGAAATAAGATATTTTGGAGGATAATTCTAGTGGATGAACATTAGATTAAATAAATCTTAGGCATTGGTTTGGAAGTTGTCTTAGTATAAATAGAGGATGTTTTCCTCATTTCATGCAAAGCCAAAATTTGAGAAGAATCAACAAAAGAAAATATTCTTCCACAAAAAGGAACATTCTTTGTTTCTTAGCCTAAATAGCCTCCTCTTCCTATAAAGAAAATAATTCCTCTTCGAATTCTTAATTTCTAAATAGAAGCAGTGACCATCTTCAAGATCTGATGCACTGCTGTTTTCAAGAAAGCTTCTAAAAGAACTTGGTTCAGACCACGTACTTCTCATTGCCATCAATGCTTTTCCTCACCCACCCACCGACGACGTTAGCCACTCTGATGACTTATGCATCATCTGACATAAAATGAGAAAACCAGCGTCTTTGGATTGCAATTAGAGTTTTTCATCAAGTATTTTTGTGTTTATGTGAAATGAAATTGGATCATCTATATTTATGCTTAGGTTACAAACTCCACATATACACACTTTTAGTTTCATTTTTCTGCCATTCACACCACTTCCTCTACCGCGCGTTTATGAGACTGAAGAAATTTGTGCGGCTGAAGGTCTTCCACTACTCGAACATAGCGGCGGAGGTTTTTGTCTCTCTGCCGGTGAAATCAACAATGAGATTTAATTAGATATGCAACCTTGATATGCGTTAGTTAACTTGCTCTGTTCAGCAAAGTCGCATTAGCTCTGTCTTGTTGCTTCTAAATCATATATTGGGTGACTTTTAATGTAATATTCTACATAAATACATTATGTTTGATGGTAATTGTAAGTTTTCTAAAAACTAGATTGTGTTTTATTTTATTTTGGAAATTGTGTTATCTGTGTAATGCAAATTAGAGGTTCAAATTTCTTTATCATATTTTGAGCACCACATGTTTACCAACTTTTGAAGCCCATCGTTTTTATCATACTTGAGTATCATAAACATGTCAAACTCCTCCATGATTTAAGATTACTAGATATAATCCATTACTTGAAAATCACATTGCAATATCCCACAAAAACCTAGAGATGTTATAAAAAAATGTTCTTCATTCAAAAAACTTGAAAATCACATTACATATTCTTTATCTTGTCTGTTTGATGAGCTTGTATTGTCTTCACATCTACATGTGACTAACAGAGTAATTAGAAGATCTCAATAGAGCTTCTCATTAAGGATTACAAAATTGAGGTTTTTGGTATGCATTGTTCCACTTTTTGCATCACTCTTGGCCTCATGCTTGTTATGTGTTCATACTTGGAGCAACAACAACTTTGTAAGTATTTTTTGTACCTGGTTATTATTTTGATCCAAATATGAAATGATGCAATGCTCTTTATAGTGTCTTTTTATTAGGAAATTGGGAATATTATAGAAAATCATAGATTAAAGCTTCCGAATATTCTCTTTTTGTTGGATATGATGTGTTGGGAAATTTAGTTAGATGAAACATGAAGGTACATTATGTCTTTGTTTACTGAACTGAAGCAGAAGTTTGTGTTAGCAATGTAAATAAATTCACATTAAATAAGAGAATTCAGTGTTTGAGTTTGTTTAATTATTTATGCATCATAATAGAATCTAAATACTTGCGGTGTGTATTTGTCTTTCTCCTTGTTTTTCTTATGCACAAAAAATCTTCCCCACATCGTTTTGTTATAATATAAAAAAGTTTCGCCTTTGATAGCAACTTGTTGGGTTTGTTGTAACTTATGCAGACTACTGGCTACCAAGAAATAATTCCAATGGAAATTATTTCCGTACAAAGTTTATTATACAACTAAACGACACAGTTCAACTGAAAAAAGAGTTTTTTAGGGATGAACTAAACATCTCTGAACCATCACCAAATATATAGACATATATTTCAATGTCACGAAAGAATAATTTTAGAGACAACAATAAATGTCAATATTTATAAAGGCAATAAAAAAATATTGCTAAAATATTATTCACGGACGGAAAACAATTTCCCCACAGGTTATCTAGTGACGAATATAATGTTGATATACTTGCATATCTTTAGTGATGAATGGCGGGACGTCCCGAATTATCTCTTTAGGGATGTAAAACTTTGTCACAAGATATAAGATGGCGCCAGGTCCCGAATTATCTCTTTAGGGATGTAAAACTTTGTCACAAGATATAAGATGGCGCCAGCGGGATGATAATTTGTGAAGTTTTTATTTAGTCTCAAACCCCATCCTTTAGAGAAAATTCCTGATTCATCTCCATTGATTGTAACGCTCCAGAATTCAGAGCCGCTACCCAACGGTAACTCACGCCAGTTCTCCCATTTGAGAATATAATCCACCAAATATTTGAGCAATATTAATTCTCGAATAGACATAGTTCTTCAAACCTCTCGGAAACAGAGTCAATAGTCGCAGCGAAAATATTATTACAATCCATTTGTCTAAGCGAAAGAGGTCTTACGCCCCTCTATTACATCCAACATAACAATTGTTCATAAACGAAATTTAAGGCTAGATCGACGAATTAAGTCTAGGGATTAATCCGTCACTTGGTCGTCTTCGTTGATGTCTTCATAATATGGTGAGCTGGCCGTTGAAAAAGGTGGGGGTGAGACAAAAATTCTCAGTGGATGGGTGATCGTGTGTAAGTGTGGCTTATATAGATGCGGAAAAATAGTTATATGAAGAATGCATGATTCATGATGCGTGCATCACACGCGATTCACAAGCAACATAGTATTCAAAATAATATAACTTTATATAGTTTGATGAAAATAGTTCATGATCATTCAAGCACTATGAATGCGTCGCAAATAGTTCAAGTAGTGGTTGCGTACGGAGTGTAACGCCGACCCAAGCAAGTAATGGTTGCGTACGGAGTGTAACACCAACCCAAGCAAGTAGTGGTTGCGCACGGAGTGTGACGCCAACCCAAGAAAGTAACATTGGAACCATGTGGATCAGACAACGATTCCTCTGTTCTACCTTATGACTCCCCAAGCAAGTTTGGCACAAGGCCAATGTCTACCTTATTACTACCCGGGCGATACTACTCCAACGATTCATCTTGCAAGGCCCAGAGTGTCATAATCATGATTATACCCAAACTACAACCCGCTTCCCTTGGACACTCCGTCCTTAGTTGCGGGATCAGAACGATGGGGCCGGAGAGTGGACCCACTTCCCTTGTACACTCCATCCCCGACGTATCCATTCCAACTGTGAGCTCAAACCAAGTTGACTCAAGCGCAACTAGATTCACGAAGTTCATATCATGTCAACAAGGTAGTCGAGTAAAAAGAAACATGACGATACATATAAAAGCAGTACAAGATATCAACAAGTTAAGTTTAAATTTGTCCAAAGGCGAGGAAGTCGCCATGCGTAGTGCGTATAGTCCGGGGATTTTCAAAAAAAATATGGAAGTATAATTAAATTATAATTAAATCAATTTTAGGACGGTAGAGAAGAAAATATTTTATATTGGGGTCCTTGATAAAAGGAAAATTTTGTAAATAGTCCCATTTCTTGGAAAAAGTACTTATCGAGTCAAAAAATGAATAAGTCCTAGTCTCGACCTCGGAAAAAATGTAAGGTCAATTTATAAATTCTCAAAATTGTTCAACGATTTAGTTTTACAAGGGTTTGGGTCAAGGTTTTTTAAAAATTTCAGTTTGGTCCCTTCTTTTGTCAACAATGTCATTTTCAACCCAAACTTAAAATTTTGGATCTCACAAACCGGGTGGGCTTTTAATGTGAAGCCCCGATTTTGCCGAGCATATAATTGGTTCTTATTGTCGTCTATGTATTTGATCGACTGTTTTACCGCGTCACTTTGACGGGTAATTATCATTAATATATATATTTTGTATTTTATTTCATTTCATTTATTACCTGTGATCATGATCTCTATTAATTCTATTTTGCATTTATGATCACTTGATTGATCATTATTACTATTTTTGTATTTATTAGTCACCTTAGAATTTTAAGAGACTATTTATTTTAGAGACTTTTACCTTATAGAATTAAGATTTTGATTTAGATTAAGTGATCATGAGACTTATAAGTGATCAAGGAAATCACTAATTATTTTGGAGATTGATATATTTCATCTATTATCATCAAATTTGGGACAAAAAAAATATGAAATTACCACAATGCCCTTATAATGGACGGCCATGGTGATGATTTTGGAGTAAAAATATCATCCAACTCTTGTACACTTACACCTTATATTAGTCATCTTGTGTATAATTATACCATTAATTCAAACATTATACACATCATCTCATACATTAATTCTTTAATACTATTTTTCCCAACATGTTATAGTCTTCCCAACATTCCTTCTCTTTCCATACCTTGCCCATACTTTGACTAGTCTAATTGTCTCCATGCAAGAGACAAATTACAAGACACAAATTAAACAAAAAAATCTCTCCCTCTCTCCCCCCATTTGGACGGCCAAGAGGCCATTTTACACAAAAAATTTATCAAATATTTTATCCAACACATTTTAATTTTCAAGCAAATTCTCCTCCTTCTCTCTAACTTCTCTCTAACCTCATTCACATCTTCAGATCTTCAAACAAAATTCATTCATATCTTCAAACCTTCAAACACCAACTCTTCACATCTTCAAATCTTCAACATAAGTTCTTCATATCTTCACGTACCACTTCTTCATATCTTCAAATATTCAAACACAAGTCCTTCACATCTTCAAACCCATCTTCATAACTCCAAGAACATCTTCTTCCTAACATCAAACATACTTTCTTTCTTCAAACATCTAAACCAAAACAAACAATCTTACCACTAAAACTCAAAAATTCGAACACCCCCTTTTCTCAAGGTAAGAAATTTCACTCCTCAATTCAACTTAAATTCTTTCTACTCATCACCTTCTTCTTTTAACTTAAGTTTATATTTTGGATTTTGAGGTACTTAGAAGACCACTTGGAGACATGCATGCATGGTGGTGAAACTTGAAGACTTGAAGAAGAACTAGTAGAGAAATTTGGACTACAAGGTAAGAATTGGACACTAGAACCCTTCTTTCCTCATCTTTCTATTTTTTCAAATTTTAACACCCCCTTTTCATTTTTGAGAAATAGGGGCTGACCTTAGGTGATTTTGGAGTTGAACCAAATGTTAGAAATTTTATTGTTTAGATTTTGATGAATGCCATGTAAAACTTAGAATAGAAAGTTGGCACCCCAATTCTTGCTGTAAAATGTATTGTAACAATTAGAGCTGGCCAAGCTGAGTTAAGTCGCCTACGCCATAACATGCAAGAAGACAACCAAGACCGGAAGGAAGACCTTGCGTGAAAGAAATTTGAATATGGCAAAGAAGAGTAGACGGGAACTCTATGAAGAAGCGGTGAGATGCGGTGAGTGGAGCATCGTCAAGTCAACTCAAGAAAAGCCAAGTCTCAAGTTGAAGTGAGAAGAGTCATCCAATGATTGGAAGTCGACTCTAAGTCACCTGGGGAAAGCAAGGAAATGCGTCAAGTCGAGATAATCAGTAAAAGATCCATTGCACAGAAATTAAGAGAATTACTTAAACAAGTAATATCTCCATACCACCTTTCTCGGAGTGCTCAGTCCCAGAAGCGTGCAAAATGAATGAACCAATGGGAAGCACTACACCGTGTCAGAACTCTGAAAAGGTGAAAGAACAATTCATACGAGGAAATGGCAATTCCAAGAACTGCAACAAGACAAGCCAACGACTGCAAGTGACTTTCAAAAATAAGCCTATCTCTTCAACGGGCAAATTTTTGAAAGTTCACTATAAAAGGCTGAGGAGTTTGTTTGAGAATAATGACATACATAGATGACACATATGTGAGATATACAAGCATATTAGAAAAACTGAAATATTCTCAATCCTCAAGCCTACATTACGAAGAACATCAATCCAACACTCACTGTGAAGGAAAGATAACTTCAATCGGTTGAAGAGGAAATTATCGAAAACAAGGGGTCTACATTCCGGGAAGGATTGTAGGAAGGTTCAAGGTTGAGCCAAGTCTTAAGCTTTTGGAGGGCTTCGTGATCAAATCCAAAGAGCTTGAGCAAGTGAGTGTAGTAGCAAGGCAAGCGCCTGTGAAGAAGCCGAGTCGTGCACGAGAAGCCGACCGAGTGATCAGGCGTCTCAGATCGAGTCCCAAAGGATCAAGTCGGTTTGTGTGATCAAGACTTGTATCCGGGTATTACCACTTTGTAAATCGATCATTACTTAGTGGATTCCTCCGGGAGTTGGAGAAGAGAGGAGTAGAAGAATTACCCCATCTTGAACCTCTATAAAAATTTCATTGTGTCATTTACATTTCAAAGACTTTAATTCTTGCAATTCTAATCGCTTATATCACGATAAATTTGCTATCCACTTGATAAATTATAAGTACTAAACCAAGCGCTAAACTCTTACTTAATCAAACTTAAGGGTGTTAAGTCTTCTTGAAAAACAAAACCACAAAGTAGAGTTAATTTAGAGCTAACGGTGAGTTACTCCATCAACGGCTCGAGTTGAGTTTGTTGAGTGATTAACTCTTGAGTGACTAAGTTGTCCATCCATCAAGGACACTCTTTGTGTAGTATCAACTCAGTAGATTTAAAAGGACTAAATCGAAAATTTGGTAAGGTTTATTCAACCCCCTTCTAAACCTTACACTTACACCCCTTGGGACCTACAAGTGGTATCGGAGCGGTTGGTTCATTGAACCCTCACCGGTTAGTTCTTGAACTAGATCTCCAAACTTTTCAAAGTCCGCTTTAGTACTTAAACTTTCAAAACTCTTCTTTATCATTAAAAGTTATTATCATGGAAGCAAATTTGACACGCATCCCTATGTTCACTATTGAAGAATTTGATGATTGGAAAATTCGTATGCGGGCTCATCTATCAAAGATTACATGATGAGATGTGGATAGTGATAGAAGATGGGCCTCTGCAAATCTTAAAGGTGAACACGGTTGTCACGAAGAGTTTGCGGTGAAGGAGAAGAAGATGTTGCTCTAGACCGGTCATGGTTGAAAAACCAAGAAGCGAGTGGACAAATGATGACAGAAAAAGATATAACTGGACAATGTAGCCAAGGACATCCTCTACAAAACCTTGGACAAAGGCATGTTCAACAAAGTCAAATCATGCAAAACGGCTAAAGAAATGCAGGACAAGTGACATTGATTTGTGAAGGCTCGAGAGCAAATCAAAGAAAACAAATTATCGAGTTGTATAGAAATTTGAGAACTTCAAAATGATCTCGGGAGAGAACCTGGATCAACTAGACGCTCGGCTATGAGAAATCACAAATGAGCTGTCATGCACTCGGAAAGGAATATACAGAAGAAATGTGTATGGAGATCCTAAAAAGTCTTCGGTGAATGGGAAATGAAGGTCATGGCATCGAGACATTCCATGGACCTATCAAAGACATCCAACCATGAGTTATTCTCAAAGACCTCAAAGCCTACGAGTTTGGTGAGAAGAAAAGACCGAGGAAGAGACAAGCAGTTGTACCCAAAACAATTGCTCTAATTGTTAAAGATGGGAAGAGAGCGAGGTCAAAGAGGTCATTGACCCGGAAGAAATAGCCCCGATGGTTAAGAGGTTCAACAAGTTCTTCAATAAGAACTACAAGAGAGGAAAGGGTGAATCTTCGAGGAAGACACTCGGCTCCTCCAAATCAAGGGATAATAGGCCAACCAAGAGAACAGATCATCAAAAAGTTGAGTATCAAAGGGTGACAATCCAAGAATGGAAAGAGTCGATCAAAAGGTTGAGTATCTATGTTGGAACATGAGACAACCAGGTCACTATGCCATTGATGTCCATATCCTGTAGTCAACAAGTACGAGGGGATGAAGAAGAAAGGAAGATCTTGAGAGAAAGAAGACAAGAAAAGAAAAAAGGCAATGATGGTGCGAGAGGTTGAAGCAGCCAAGTCAAGAGAGACAGTGATTGAGAGAGAAAGTGAAGCCGACTACTCAAGTGACTCGAAGAAGAAGCCTTGATCCGCTTGATGGCCAAAGAACAAGATCAAGAAGATGAGGTACAATCTAACTCAACAAACTCGAGACACTAGTGATAGTGATTGTGACACACACACTTCATCACCCACCGATCTTTATGATTCATTAGGCAAAATGATGAAAGATTTTGAACACATTAAATCCTCACACACACTATTGAATGAGGAAAACAACCTACTCAAAAGTCAAAACTCAAAGCTGACTAAGGAGCTGAGTACCCTAAGTCAAATAGCCGATGAGAATGAAAATTTAAAAGGTGAAAATGCTAAATTAGTAGTAGAAATTGCTTTGCTATAGAAAAGAGGAGAATGACCTCAAGAATGTTATTGCCTCATTCACTAAGGCATCTAAATCATTGGATGATCTTATCATGAGTCAAAGAGAATGTGGAGACAAGACAGGCTTAGGATTTAATTCCTCTGTGCTATATCAAACCTTAAAAGTAATTTTGGAAAAAGGATCTTCAAGTCATGAAGAGTCTGAAAAATCCAAAACTCTAAATGTTGCACACACATTCACTCCAAAGCACAATAACAAGCAAAGCGGCCTTGGTTACAAAGGAAAAGGAAAACGACCGAGTTGAGTGTCTTTGAAAGGACAAGTGAAAAGAGATTCACCGAGTCCTCAAAGAAACTCCTAACGAGAAAATACTCTGTAAAAGGAAACAGAGCTACCAAAAATCCCAGAAAATCCATAAAAGAAATACATATGATGGGAATGGTAGAAAATATCCAAGCCAAGCTGATTGGAATAATGTGAACTATCAAAGATAAACTTATGGAATATAAGCCCAAATGGCAAAGGCCTAGAACTCAAGAAAGGCCATTCCAAAAGTATAAGAGCTTTCACCAAAGACACCTATGCACCTAGGCATCACACTCAAAGTCACCACAACTACCCAAGAAAGGCAATTGCTAAAACACATATACAGCATACAGACAAAAGAGACAATTTGTATGAACCTAGAATCCCCAAGCAATTTGCCAGGATTAATTATGATTATGGCAGCGATAGATGGCAACCCCTTAGAGTCAAATCATTTGGCTATAAGTTGGTTGGATCATCTTACAATTCTAACCCCTCGGGACCTGGACAAGTATGGGTACCTAAAACTTAATTTCCTTGATTGCGGGTTCAAGGGCAGTGAGTGCCAAGGAACCTGGTACATGGATAGTGGTACATTCCGGACACATGACAGAAACAAGAAAAATCTGTCAAAATTCAAGGAAGTTAAAGGAGCAAAAGTCATATTAGGAGGAAATGAAGCTCTGGTGAAATAAGAGGCATTGGAACCATCAAAAGGAATGGATTAGAAATCACAGACGTTGCATATGTTGAAGGACTCAACTTTTAACGCTAAGCATCAGTCAACTCTGTGACAAGGGTTACAACGTTGGATTCAACATGGGAATATGCCAAATCAAAGATATTGAATCAAATGAAGTTGTCTTTGCAAGGATGTAGACAGAAAAATATGTATGTAGTGGATTGGTCAATCGCAACACCCGATGACTCTACTAGCAAAAAGCACAAATTGAATCAAGTTGGTTGTGGCACAAAAAGTGAGTCACCCTGAATTTCAAAACAATTAACAAGTCGGCAAGAAGTCATCTTGTAGAAGGACTTCGGACTCAAGATATACAAGAAGGAGAGTATATGTGATGCATGTCGGAAGGGAAAGCAAATCAAGTCGTCATTCAAAGAAAAGACATGCCCATCTTCAACAAGAATATTGCATCTACTTCATATGGATCTATTTGGCCCAAAGTGGAACCGGCAAAGATAAGTGGAAAGAAATACACCTTGGTGGTAGTAGATGACTATTCAAGATATACATGGACAATATTCATGTGCAAGAAGAAAGAAACTCTACAAAAACTACCACAGGTGATGAAGAGGATTCAAAATGAGAAGAGTCAAACCATTATCAAAATAAGATCGGATAGAGGAACCGAGTTTGTCAATGGAATAATAACTTCGATATTGTATTGAGAATGGTATTGGTCATGAACTATCAGACAAGGACTCCACGTGAGAATGGAGTTGCGAAAGAAGGAACAAAACCCTCAAGGAAGAAGAAGGACCATGCTAGTCAAGCGGGGTTACAAAAGATTTTGGTCAAGCAATCAACACCGCTTGCTACACCCAAAACGGATGTATGATAAAAGCAGGACGGTGACAAAGACTTCCTATGAGATCGGATGGAAGAAAACCAAGTGTTGCATATTTGGAATATTTGGATGTAAATGCTTCATCCACAACAATGGCAAAGACAACCTAAAGGCCTTTGATGCTAAAGGCGATGAAGGTATCTTCTTAGGATACTCGGTGAAAGCAAAGCCTCTGAGAATACTCAACAAAAGAACTATGGTTACGAAGAATCCATTCATGTAGTATTCGATGAGCCAAACGTAAATGGAGAAGACATTGTAGAGTCGGTGATAAGTGAATCATCTAACCATACGAAGAGTCCCTATGTCAAGTCAAGCCGGAATTATCAATTGAGAAGAAGAAGATGAGATAGCCGAATCTCAAAAAAATTTGGAAAATTTGCGGCTAAGTGATTATGAGAGAGCGACCACAAGAATACAAGTACCGCAAGTCGATGAATCGACCAATTTACTCCAACTTGATGTAAGATGGGTGAGAGACCATCCACGAGAACTTGTCATTGGAGATATAAGAGAAGGTGTCAAAACAAGATCGAACTCAACAAGAAGCTATGTTCACATGCTTCATCTCGCAAATAGAGCCAAAAGATGTGTCACAAGCTTTGGATGACACACATTGGATTCAAGCTATGCAAGAAGAGCTGAATCAGTTTGAAAGAAATAAAGTGTGGGAATTAGTGCAAAGACCCATGCATCAAAATGTTATCGGCACCAAATGGGTATTCAGAAATAAAATGAACGAGGAAGGCTCTGTGGTAAGAAACAAAGCAAGACTAGTAGCCAAAGGATATTGCCAAGAAGAAGGGATAGATTTTGATGAAACATTTGCCCTCGTAGCAAGATTGGAAGCTATAAGGATGTTTCTTGCCTATGCGACTCACAAGAATTTCATTGTATATCGATGGATGTAAAAAGTGCATTCCTAAATGGTTTATTGGAAGAAGAAGTGTATGTTGAACAACCTCCAGGATTTGAGCAGAAGACTCTTGAAGACAAGGTATACAAACTCAAGAAAGCCCTGTATGGATTGAAACAGGCACCCAGAGCATGGTATGACACCTTGTCACAATTCCTAACTGAAAATGGATTCACAAAAGGAAAAGTAGATAGAACACTTTTAATTCAAGACAAGAAGAGTATTCTACTTGTTCAAATATATGTTGATGACATCATCTTTGGATCCACAAACAAAGAGTCTGTGTGAAAAGTTTTCCAACCTCATGCAAAGTAAATTTGAAATGAGCATGATGGGAGAGCGACATTCTTCCTTGGACTCCAAGTGAAACAGTGAAGGATGGAACCTTCATAAGTCGGACAAAATACACGAGAGATTTAATGAAAAAATTTGGTATGGAAGAGAAGTCTACGTGAAAATACCAATAAACACATCATCAAAATGGACATGGATGCGGATGGCAAGCTTGTAGATCAAACAAGATCTGAGCACTTATGGATCACTTTGCTCTATCTCACAAAGCGGGCCGGACATCACTTTCTTTGTAGGTGTATGTGCAAGATTTCAATCTGCTCCAAAAAGAGAGCCATATGAAAGAAAAAGAGAATATTGAGATACTTGAAAGGAAGCCAAGAAGTAGGCCTATGGTATCCAAAGGAAGGTGGATTCAAGCTAATTGGCTATTTGATTCGACTATCTTTGGATGCGAGTTGATAGGAAGAGCACTTCAAGCACATGTCAAATGCTAGGAAACAGTGATTTCTGGTTTAGCAAGAAGCAAAACTCAATAGCCACCTCTACGGTGAGGCGAGAATACATAGTTGGGGCATTTGTTGTGCCCAAGTCCTATGGATGAGACAAAGGTGAGAGACTATAAAATTGAGAAAAAAAATTCCAATCATGTGTGATAACACAAGTGCAATTGCAATTACTCAAAATCTGTGTTGCATTCAAGAACAAAGCACATTGATGTCGATATCACTTCATAAGAGATCATGTTGAAAAGAAGGACATCATCCTGGAATATATCTCAATCGATAAACAACTAGCCGACATCTTCACAAAACCATTATGTGAGTCAAGATTTGAAGAACTCAAACATGAGTTGGGGTTAATTGGTGGTGACACTCAGACGAATCAAAGAAGAGAAATGGAACAGAAAAGGGGTGAAAAAGAGTGAAATGTAAATCGGCCAAGAATAAATTGTTTCGGAAAAGACGATTATAATTTAGTCGGTGATATTTGAGCCACTAAGAGAATCTGTGAGAAGTAGAGTTAAATCGGCTAAGGGATAATTCTGAATAACTCATGAGCAAAGTGACAAAAACGCGATCGTTTTGACTAAGCGGGAATGTTTTAAGAAATACGTCGCCAAAGATAATGATGATGTGTACAGACATAAAGCTGCACACCAAGCTTATGATTGGATATAAATGCTGCCGCATTAAATACGAGACATGAAATGCTCAATAGGCGTGCAAAATCTAAGCCGTTGATTTCGATCACAATTCAAAAACCACCCGCACGTCCTTTCATAAACCATATTTAAACCATTTTCGTCCGTTTCTCTCTCACACTTCCAAAAACTGTTCATCTCTTTCTCTCAAAAGCAAAGGCAAAATACTCTCGAAACCCTATCAATCTTCAAATCATTTTCTGAGTTTTTCTTTGAAATAATCCTGAGAAATGGCACCAACTTATGACTTTACCAAGTTAGGGAAGCCAATCCACACCGGCTCTACGGTGGATTTCGACGGAATGATGAAACAGGGGTCCGACGACACCCTAGTGAAGAAAATCGCTGAAAAGATAGAAACGTCCGGTCAAAACCGCGTTTCGACATTAGAATACCCGATGACATATGTGAAGGAAGTCGCACAATTTCGTGAATGCCGAGATTCACGATGAAGGAATCAAGTCATCTCGTACCACGGAAAGCGGTGACTATCACCGCAAGGATTTGGTGAACATTGCTCACTACCGTGAAGGAGCATCCGAGATTAAAGAAGCTGATGTAAACTTGGTGACGCATGGAAATAAATAGCCAAGTCCGACTTTGCCGATAAAATAATATACACAAAGCAAACAAGACACTGCTTGAAGGAGGATTATCACAAGTTGTTGGACATAGTTGCCAAATGTATCGACATCAAATTTGGCGCTTTGACCAATTGTCAAAGGCAAAGCGATTGTAATGGCTGCAATCATCGAAGAAAAGAAGATAAACTGGCTGAGTTTGTCTCACAAGCAGACTCCGCGAACGTGGGGAACAAGTCCTTCAAAGAAGATGGTTCATTTGGAGGATCCCTAGGATATGGCACGGTGATTGGCCGGCTATTGGAGGTGAAAGGAGTCCCTCTTAGACATGGGAAGGCATTCCATGTTAACAAGAGGATGTTCGAGCAAACCTCTCGACGCAGTAAGAGAGCTTACGCCAAGAGAGCGACACGGTGGGGGAATCGGTGACCCGAAGATACGATTGTTTCCTCTCCGGCCGAAGAAGAAAGCGCCCTGCTTGTTTGCTAAGAAAAGATTTGCCCCTGCAAAGAAAGAAAACCAAACATGCTCGCCCGCGCAGTCAGTCACCGCCCAGCAGTTAGCGGTCGAGAAGGACTCACAAATACCTTCTCCTATCGTCAAGAAGAGGAGCGAGAAGCCACGACGGCCCGCTCCTCGAAAAAAAGACACAAAGACGGCCCCGACCAAGACAAGACTCGAGAAGACAACATCTCGAACGAGAAATTCCCCCTGGTACAAACCAGAGACGAAGAAGAATTGTCAAGCGATCCGAATCTGGAGAAACCGGTGAGTCGATTACTCGGCTAGCACAAATACCGAAGATTCTTCGGAGAAGTAGAGTCTCCGGATGTAATTGATGAAACGCCAAGTCTGTGAAGGCGATCACCGAGAGGCAACCAAGACACACGGTTTGTAATTCACACTGGTGAAGCACAAGAAGAAGAACTGCGGAGCGGATAGTGATGTAATGATCCTATCTCCACCTTACCCGGACATCCAAAATCGTCTGCGTGAGTGGAGGAAATGGAAGTTGAGTAAGTCAAGGGAACAGTTCCAACGGCCCGAGTTCATAGAAGAAGAAGAGGAACTGCTAAATTTCCTTGGATTAACTCTCGTGCTCCCGGCTACGGATGAAGACAATCGCACGAGACATCCTGCAGATCTACAAGGACAAGGAGAGAGAAAAGCAAGTGAAGAAGCCGAAGCACGTGAGAAGGCAAGCATCCGCCCTATCTCGGCACCACGAACACACACATCCTCTCCTTGATGTCTTCTCCGGCGGTGGACGAGGAACCAGGAGAATCCGCCGCGACGAAGAGTTGCAAATGCAGCAAGCATTGCACGAGTCAAGAATCCTTCACGAGCAAAGACTAATGGAGGGACAGGAGAGTCCTCCGAACACACGGTGAAATCGATCCAAAGTGGGAGTGGTTGACAAATAGCCATCTGTTGTTGCTTTGCTACCACTTCCCACTCACTCACTCGAAGAAAGGCAATAAGGAGATGGCGATGGCGGGATAGTGGGGACCCGATCGAGCCAACCCCTATTGAAGGTGTGCTACCACCGCCCCAACGGCTGAAACAATCAATCGAAACAATAGGGAGTTTGGAGACGAGTGACCCCATTACAAGTCACTCGGTGGTGCGCCGGTGGGGAAACTCCCTCCACTGCGGCAAGGTCGGAGGATTTGCAGATGACTCCACAACGAATCAAGGAGGCGAAGTAGAGAAAATACAAACACAAGAAGAACAAAGCAAGTTGCCATCAACGAAGCTCAGACGATTGAGACTGTCTTAGCCGAGGTGCCAACCGCTCGAAGGCTAATGACGCTGCGATGCGATCGAGGCCTGAGATGGAACGGCCCCGGGAGTTAACACTGGCGATGAAAGTGCAATCCATGGGGTTGAGACTCCAATGGATGCCACCGCATGAGAAGACCCTAAGACAGTGACCTTTGTCGAAAGGGAGGACAAGCTTTATGATAGAGAGACCGCCGGAGGTAATGAAGGCCACGGGAGGTTGAGACTTCCGGGGTAAAGAAAGTCAAGTAGAGAACATCCCCTCCTGCTATAATCGACCCAACTAAGAAGGAGATAAGCGCACTTCATGATTCCCAGGATAATCGATGTATCCTTTCTCGGGATCGGAAGGCGAAGAAGAAAGCGAGTCATCCCCGGTGCAAATCCAAAAGACTCAGTGCGGGTGTTCCAAGCACGAGTAAGTCGATCCCAAGACTACTCGTCAAACCTTTAACTTTGATGATGAGCCACCAATGGAAATCTCATCATCGTCCGATGACGCTTACCGATAAGGCCGAGGACCGTCACGCAATTGGAAAAATCGGTGAGACCAACGGCCGTTAAGACATCCGAGGCTCAAGAACCGAGACCAACGAAGTTGTTGAGACAGTGAGGCTCAAAAACCGGGACTACTTCACAACAAAACCCAACTGAAAGATCCACCGAGCAGGCTCCTCAAGCTGCAGCAGGATCGATTCCCAAAAGAACTTCACGCGCACCGCTCATCATTGAAACAGATCCCGGTTGGCGGTGATGAAACTTTTGTAGAATCTTTTCCGTTTTCCCCCGGAGGTACCGAACTCCATGAAGAGTCGAGAGAATGAACGCGTACGCTATCACAGCACCAGCTCCGTTTTCTCTTGAGATACCATTGTTCCATTTGCTTATGACTTTGATCTTTGATGGCCCATGGCCATCACCGCAATGAAGAAATCGGTGAAGTACAAGAAGTGTTCAAGGCACTTTTTGCTTGAGGTTGAACGGATGGAGAGGCATCGAGGCCTCTTTGGATATGCGATCGATGGACAGAGATGCCACCCTTACAGCCGACTTGAGAGACATAACAGTCGAATCGGGGAATGGTGGCAACAAAGAAGAAACAATGCGCGTGGAACAAGTCGATTCTTTAGGACACTGTTCAACAAGTCTTTGGTATGGAGAGTGAAAATGCCGATGCAAAAACAAAGTCGAGAGAACATATTGAGCATATGCATGAAGCTCACACTGCCGAGATAAAGCTGCTGCGTGAGAAAAATACAAATGATCACGGCGTTTGAAGAAGAACACATGAAAAGAAAATTTAGCCTTCTCATGGCTGAGATGAAGCTGATTTGTGAGAATCCAACGCTACTCGATCCGAATTCGTCGCTTACAATGCGGCGAGACTTGAAGCAGAACTCGACTATCCGCGGGCTCGACTTCATGCTTGCCAAAGATGTTCCCGGGGTTCCTCTATCCTTTGATGATGCCAAAAAGGGGGAAGAGGAATACCTTAAAGCAACAAAATCGAAGTGAAAAGAAAGGAGCGGTGAGAAGGAAGCAATTTGAGAAGGAAAATCGGTGAGGAAATTTTGAAACAAAAGAAAGGAAAATCTTGAGGGGAAAGGATCAAAAGATATGACCTTGATGATTGCACAAACCCCTCAACAGGGTCTGTCACGGTGACATTATAAGCAAAGCAAACTCCTGTGACTCGCCACTCCAACACTCTGCTTTGTATCTATGGTTGAAAAGAGAAAAACAATTGAAGCGGGGATGAAGGAAGTGGAAGGAAGAATGGATGCCCGAGTCATGAACATCTTGAAAGAACACGGAGGCATTCCGGTGAGACGAGAGACACCTATGCCATCTCGGATGTCGGGACAGAGCCACGATCGGTTGATGAATTTAAAACGCTCGAATCGAGGGATATTTTGCAAATATGTCCATGGCTCAAGCTTAGGACTTATCTTGGGAAAAGGGTCTCACGTTATGTGAAGAAGGCGACAGCAAGCGTGAGACTTCCAGGCGATCGCTCTGCTGGTCACTCCGCTAGTCACTCAATTGGGAAGAAGAAGACCCCAAGTCAAAGATACGCCCCAGGTAGAGGAAGAAGCGATAGTGGAGGAAGAAGATTTAGACCTAGGCCTCGCCCAAGAATATTGAATACGTAGATCCGGGGAAAGAAAGGAGGGATCTTGGGGTGGAAAACTTGACCAAGTGGCAAATTTGAAAGTGGCTAAAACTAACGCGAGTATGCAAAAAGAATAGAAGAAGAAAACAAGAGACAAACTCGGCTATGGCGGGAGAGACAGGAAAGAATAAGAAAAGATGAAGCTGCCCAGGAAGGCATATGAGAAGAAAAAAGAAGCGGCGACGAGAAAAAGAAAAAGAGAAGAGAAAGAAGAGAAGAAGATCTTGATCAAGATGAAAGAAGGAGACAAGCGAAGGAGATGAAGTGTTCTTTGTCCAACCCTTCATGTATTTTATGTAAATACATACAATGTAAGTCTTACGTAATAAAGCTATAAATTCTTTATTTTCAAAGTATAGACAAATATGTGCTCGATACACCTTGTAAAATTGATTGTGTAAAAGAACATGAATGATATGATCAATAAACAGATCTATTATGCGCATACATTCTATGTCAATACACTATCTGTATGTATCTTTGTTGTTTGCATTTTTGAATGATTTAAGTTTTGGCATCATCAAAAAGGGGGAAATTGTTAGGAATTTTATTGTTTAGATTTTGATGAATGCCATGTAAAACTTAAAATAGAAAGTTGGCACCCCAATTCTTCTTTGTAAAATGTATTGTAACAATTAGAGTGAGCCGCTGTCGAGTTAAGTCGCCTACGCCATAACATGCAAGAAGACACCAAGACCGGAAGGAAGACCTTCGTGAAACAAATTTGAATATGGCAAAGAAGAGTAGACGGGAACTCTCTTGAAGAAGCGGTGAGATGCGGTGAGTGGAGCATCAAGTCAACTCAAGAAAAGCCAAGTCTCAAGTTGAAGTGACGGAAGAGTCATCCCGATGATTGGAAGGCGACTCTAAGTCACCTGGGAAAGCAAGGAAATGCAGTCAAGTCGAGATAATTGTAAAAGATCCGTTGCATAGAAATCAAGAGAATTACTTAAACAAGTAATATCTCCATACCACCTTTCTCGGAGTGCTCAGTCCCAGAAGCGTGCAAAAGGAATGAACCAATGGGAAGTACTACACCGTGTCAGAACTCGAAAAGGTGAAAGAACAATTCATACGAGGAAATGGCAATTCCAAGAAGCGCAACAAGACAAGCCAACGACGCAAGTGACTTTCAAAAATAAGCCTATCTCTTCAACGGGCAAATTTTTGAAAGTTCACTATAAAAGGCTGAGGAGTTTGTTTGAGAATAATGACATACATAGATGACACATATGTGAGATATACAAGCATATTAGAAAAACTGAAATATTCTCAATCCTCAAGCCTACATTACGAAGAACATCAATCCAACACTCACCTGTGAAGGAAAGATAACTTCAATCGGTTGAAGAGGAAATTGCGAAAACAAGGGGTCTACATTCCGGGAAGGATTGTAGGAAGGTTCAAGAGTTGAGCAAGTCTTAAGCTTTTGGAGGGCTTCGTGATCAAATCCAAAGAACTTGAGCAAGTGAGTGTAGTAGCAAGGCAACCGCCCTGTGAAGAAGGCGAGTCGTACGAGAAGCCGGTGAGTGATCAAGGCGTCTCAGATCGAGTCCCAAAGGATCAAGTCATTTGTGTGATCAAGACTTGTATCGACTGTTACCACTTTGTAAACTCGATCATTACTTAGTGGATTCCTCCGGGAGTTGGAGAAGAGAGGAGTAGAAGAATTACCCCATCTTCGAACCTCTATAAAAATTTCATTGTGTCATTTACATTTCAAAGACTTTAATTCTTGCAATTCTAATCGCTTATATCTGTGATAAATTTGCTATCCACTTGATAAATTATAAGTACTAAACCAAGCGCTAAACTCTTACTTAATCAAACTTAAGGGTGTTAAGTCTTCCTGAAAACAAAACCACAATCGAGTTAATTTAGAGCTAACAAACCGAGTTACTCCATCAACGGCTCGATTGAGTTTGTTGAGTGATTAACTCTCCGAGTGACTAAGTTGATTGTCCATCAAGGACACATTGTAGTAGTATCAACTCTGTAGATTTAAAAGGACTAAATCGAAAATTTGGTAAGGTTTATTCAACCCCCCCCTTCTAAACCTTACACTTACACCCCTTGGGACCTACACCAAAATTTCCAAATTTGAAGCTTCAACTAGTTTCAAATCACCTACTATACAAGGTAAAGTGTAGTCTTTCCAATTTTCTTATCTCCTTCTTTTTCTCTTTAATTTTTCTCTCATTTTTCTAACTCCAAATTTTTGATATTTCTTGACTTAGGGGCTGACCTAAGTGACCTCATCCAAAAATTGTGAAATTTATCCTTTTATTTCACAATTTTCCAATTTTAAGGTGGGTGGAAAAATACCCTCCAACTTCTAGGTGTTTTTATTAAAATGCATGTAGAATTTCGAACATGAGCCCTTGAGATATATAATCTATGTATTGCATGTCAATTTTATGTATCAAATCATGAAAGTTCTCAAGAGTTGCTCAAAATTGCTATTTATTGAATTTTAGGTGCATGCATGTACAATTTAATGTTTTATTTGATGAATTCTTGTATGTATTGGACATGCATGTGTATGATCTTTGAAATTCATGTTTTGGATGACTTATAACCTGGACAAGTCGAGCATAATTGATTAAATTTCAATTTTGGACTTAAAAATGTAAAATGGAAAGTTGGTGGACTAAATTGCAAGAAAATGAAAGTTAAAGGACCCCTCTGCAAATTTCTATTTTTGGGACTGCACTCAGGTTCAAAAAAGACTTTTGGACATTTTAATAAAGTTTTAAGAGTTTTAAGATAAATAAAATCAACCTTTAAAAGCCCAAGAACTAGATTGTAAAATTTTGAAAATTTAAGGGCTACTTTGCAAATTTTAAAACTGTACCTGACCTTAACTCTAAATTTTGAATATTTTATTCTTAAGGTACTGGAAATGACATAGTTTAAATGTATTCCAAAAATCCAAGTGTTTAGAACTTGGAAAGTAAATTTTCTAAAATTGAGGGACAAATGTGTAAAATACAAAACTTGAGGACCCAAATGAAATTTCCAGGACTTATGCAGCCCATGCACCTGGAAATACTAACTTAACGATAACTTAATTATATTTTGGACCCAAGGTTCAATGTTCATAACAATTGGACCCCTAAAAGCCTTAAAGGCAATTATTTCAAAATGGGACAAAAATGATATTTTCAAAAGTTAAAGGACCTACACTTATTTCTTTTAAAAACTGCTTTTGTCCCAATATCCCACTAACCTTAGTGACATTTTCCAACTAGAATCACATTAAAAGCCCTTCCGGTTTGTGAGTTCCGATTATTTTAAACTTAAGGTCCGAAATGATAATTTTTACAAATTTGGGGCCAATGTGAGAATTTTATAAAAACTCGACCTCAAAACATTAAAAACCTGAATCTCTGGACAATTTGGAGAATTTAGGAACTGACCTCATGATTTTTCAAGATCGGGATATTTATTTATTCAATTTTTAACCCCAAAGT
Organism: Rehmannia glutinosa; assembly: GCA_016081115.2. NCBI lineage: Eukaryota > Viridiplantae > Streptophyta > Magnoliopsida > Lamiales > Orobanchaceae > Rehmannia > Rehmannia glutinosa. The sequence continues at coordinate 15,321,637 of CM071933.1, forward strand.
TTTGTTTTTTTTTACAAAACAGGGCTAAATTGTAATTATTCTTTTATAAAGGACCTAAATCAAATTTTTTTCCCTTTTACTAAAATAGCCCTGGACCCTCTAACTTGGAGATTTAATTAAAATATTTAATTTTCCCAAAAACCCTTCACTTATCGGACCGATTTGACCGATTAATACCCGATCGCGGAGCGACTTCCTCGCCTTGCGATGTTGAATCTATAACGGGACTTATGTTCCACCTAATCTTTCAAGATATCGAAGGTTGATTATCCTTCCGATAATCATCTTCATCCAAAAACTCCACCAACGCCATAATTGCCACTCGCGTTTCAAACTTTTCCTGAACTGCTTCCCTGAATCAATAATACTCGACTGCCTGGTTGACTACCTAAACTTGTATTTACTTTCCTGCTTGAGTCAACTTGGTGTGTCGAGCTCACAGTCGGAATAGATACGTCGGGGATGGAACCGGGTTTGTCCAAATCCCGCAACTGAGGGACGGAGTTTGTCCAAGGGAAGCGGGTCGTAGTACTTGAGGTATAATCATGATTATGACAATCCGGGCCTAGCTAGCGCTACTGTGGATTTGTCTTTTCCTATGGAGCGATAAGGTGACAGGTCTAGGACCATCTTTCTCGGGGAGTTACAAGGAAGAACGAAGGAATCGCTGTCTGATCCACATGATTCCGGAGTTATCGGACCCGTTTGGTTGGCGCTACAAATCCGCACGCAATCGCTACTTGTTTTGCATTGGTTGGCGCTACAAACCGACGCAACCATTATCCGCCTTGCATGGGATTGGCGTTACATTTTCGCACGCAATCCTACTGTCTTATTTGAATCACATAGTGCCTGTGTGACCATGAACTGTTTTCTTGAACTGTATAAGTATATTACTTAAATATAGTTATCACGACGCTTGTGGACTGTGTGTGAATTCATGCATCATACTCACGCGTTTTCATATAACTGTTTTCTCGGATTAACTATATATCGCCACACTTGCACACGATCACCCCATCCACTGAGATTTCTGTCTCATCCCCACCTGTTTTCTAACCTTTAGATGAGGACTTCGTTGGAGATGTTGAACCGGCCTTGAATTGAGCCTTTGTACTCCGCTTGTTGGATTTACTACTTCTTGTTGTTGTTGATAGACTCGTTTCTTGTGATTGTTGTTGGACTATTCTATTTTCTTTTCATTCCAGGTTTGTAACTGAAGGGCGTAGGAACCTTTGACTTTTAAGTTGTTATCGTTGGTTGATTTTCGAGGATTTAATTTCGATTATTGATTGTGGACTGTAAGTTGTGCTTGTTATTTTATTTTCGCTGCTATTTTGACTCTGTTTCATTGCGTTCTCGATGATATTCGTCTAGACTGTTTAGTTATTTGCATTTAAGTTGTGGATCGTCGTCGCGTCCCGTTTGGGGTGTGACATTTAATGTGATTCCAATTTTAAAATATCATGTATAATAGTAGGATGTTGGGACAAAGGCATTTTTAAAATAGGGTCGGTTTAAGTCCCTTAATTTTTACAAATTCGATTTCTAGTCCAAAAATTTGGTATTTGCCCTTAAGGGTTTATTTGGTGTTCGTTTGTTATGAAACTTGAACCATGAGTTTAAAATATTATAAAAATAAGATTATGTAAATTCCCAGGTGTCCGTGGCATATTTCTTTCTGAAATTTCATTTTGGTCCTTTAAAATTGGAATTTTTACACTTTAGTACCTAAAGTTTAACAAATCGGTTTTCTCAACCCAAACCACTTTAACTTTTTAAAATCTCTCAAAATATAAGTTTTTCATTTTGAGGAAGTCAAAATTTCGAAAATTTCAGAGGGGTCCCTGAACAGTTTTTTTTTAAATTTATTTTTGCCCCTTAAACTTTCAAGTTTCCACATTTGAGTCTCTAAAATTCCAAGAATAGGTTTTCTTCTCTCAAAACCTTTAAACTATTATTATTAACTTAAAATATTAAATTTTAAAATTAACTCAGTCCAAAATTTCGAAATTTTCAGATTGGTCCTTGGACAATTTTCGAAATTACGGTTTAGTCCTCAACTTTGCAAAAATTGCATAAATGGCATATTTGTTGAAATTCAAGCACAAGGTCATATATTCCAGATTATATATCAAGTATAGAACATGATTTTGAGCATATAACACATTCCTTTACACATTACTCAAGAGTTGAACAAGAAATTAAGATATATATGCAAATATGTCCCTATTGTGCAAGAAAACAAATCATGCTCGTTTTGGGAAACTTCTCGAACTTGATACTTATAAAAAAATACATGTAATATATATAGCAATTTAAACATTTTCTTGTACTATATGCATTTTATGAAAATTATTTGCTTATTTTTAAAAGATTTTTTCACCCACCTCGTAGTAGTCTTTATCGGTTGGTTTAAAAATGGAGTCTTCTTCCTTGTATCAACTTCTTGGCTCAAGCTCTTGAAGTTCAGCCCCTAAATGGTATCCAAACCATACTTTCTTGTTAAAATTAAGGTCTCAAGTCCAAAGAAAAATACTAGGACCAAATGGCTACTACTTACCTCAATGTCTTCAAGTAGTCTTAAAAATCATATTTCTTTCTTCAAGCTTGGAGTCAAGTCTAGCTCTTCCTTAATTCTTCAAGAATTAATCTTCTAGGAGTACCTCAACAGTAAGGATTAATCAAGTTAGAAGATGAAGGAATTGGCTTAAGGTTTTAAGAAGAAATATGGAGTTGAAAGAAGTAAATATTTCTCACCTTGTTTCCTTACAATTTTCGGCCACTTGGAAGTATAGAAGAGAAGATTTTGTGTTTTGATATTTCAAGTATGAAAGAATGAGAGATTTAGGTGGTGTAGGATGGAAAATAAATTCTTGTTTCCTTTAGAACCTTGTTGGCCGAATTTGAGGGTAGCACGATAAATTTTTTGGTGTTTTGATGTTAGGCTTTGGAATAATGATTGTTGGGAGGTTTGTGGGGTGATAAGTTAAAAAAAAATCAGATTTGATTCTTTCCTAAACTCTATGGCCGAAAGTAGTTGTGTAGGAGGGTTATTTTTTTTTATTTTTTGGTGTTTAATTATGTTAATAGGTTTATTAGGTGAGATTTGTATTTTTTTTTAATAATGTAGGATAAAAGAAAAGTGGTCCTCCCTAAAATAATGTTATGACCGATTGGGGGGGAAAGGAGGATTATTATTATTTTTTTTGTTTTATTTTGTAATCATTGGGTGGTGGGGTTTTGTAGGTGATAGGTGTGAGTTTTGCATGTATCTTGAGGTATAATTATTACAAAAATGGTGTTTAGACATGCATAAACTCATATGAAATGGTTCGTATTCACTCTTTGTGGGAAAGATATTATGTTTTGCTCGTTTTGTAGGAATTTAATGATATTTGAAGTAATTTGGAGACAAATACGAGCAACGCAAAATAGAAACACCAAGAATCGAGTGAACGTACGACATTAGAAGCCACAATGAGAAGAAGTTGAACAAGTAAGGCCAAAATAGAGAATGCACGGGTATGGCGCGCGCCTGGGCACGACCCGTGCTTTCCTGGGAAGGAAATAATGTGGCACGGCAAGGCACATGGGTAGCCCGTGCGTACACGCACCACCCGTGCGCCACTGAAGAAATGGAAGCTGCCTACGGCAATTCGCACGGGTAACCCATGCGTAGATGCACGACCCGTGCGCAGGTTGGTGAAAAGCAGGATTTGGCCAACGGCATGATGCACGGGTAACCGGTGCGCCCACGCACGACCCGTGCGTCCCAGCTGTAATGTAGTATCATGACAACAATGTGCCCTAAACTTTCTAAAAGGTATATAAGCTCTTTTTGGGGCGCACACCAAGGATATTCTGACATTCTTTGGCTCTAGCATACAAGACAGTTCTATTCTTGGAAGAAGACATCAAGGAGACAATCGGGTCGCATCGGAGCTTGAGGAACGGAGATATATCGAGAGATTGTCGACTTTCCTAAGTTTTTCTTGCTTCTCTTGTAGTTTTAATCTTTCATTTTAGTTTGTCATGGCTTTGAACAATTTGTCTATGAGTTGTTTAGACATCATGTCTTGCTAAACTCTTTAGATTTCCGGGTTTTGGAAGTAGATTAATGAACTCTTGTTGAATGTTTTAATCTTAGTTGAAGTTATTGTCTTGAAGACTATTTGAGTACTTTGAGCTTATTCTTGTTTTATCACTTGATCAATGATTTAACATGTTTGATATATTGATTCATAATTCGAGAGATAAGTTTCAATATTAGATCTTAAGTACTTGACACAAATATTTGCATAAATCGAGAGGTTTGTTAATATTTGTGAGGACATTTGATCTTCTAAACTTTTGGGAGTTGAATACCTCATGTTGAGTAGAGATGCTAGCATAGGTATTTCAATCTACATTTTATATGCATCTCGAGAGGGAAGATAAAATACTTTCGTGATCGTCTTATAGGAATATTGATAATAACTTGACTTTGATTAACTCGGACAACAAGAGGGTTATTAATCGAAACCTTAACCCGAGAATCCATTTCATCATCTTGATACTTCTATAATTATCACTGTCTCAATCTTGTGTTTTTAGTAGTCTTAATTGTCTTAATCTCACAACAATCATCATATTACAACCGTCTAAATAAAAATAAGACTATCTTAGTTCGATACTTAGCATATTAATTTATTAGTCTCCGTGGATACGACCTTGCTACCCTATTCTATAACTTACACCGTACACTTGCGGTGAGCTAAAAATATAGGTGAACAAGTTTTTGGCGCCGTTGCCGGGGACTAATACAATGTTTTGGTGCTAATATTGCGATAGATAGAATTATTCTTAATTTAGACATTTTTATTTTTTTCTATATTTTTGTTGACTTTAATCCTTCATTATTTGAATTGTTTCTTTTAGTTTGGTCCAGGTAGTGCATGAACACTCGCTCTAGGCGAGGAGAGTTAATACCGCTCATACCGGAAGTTGAGGCTTTCGCAAGGAGAATCAGTACAACTACTAGACGGGCTGAAAGACAACAAAATAAGATTATGGGGGACGCGGAAGAAAAAATAGGGGTAACAATAGGATCAAAGAGTTACCAATACCGGTTCAATAGTAAGCTATCCGTGATTACTTTCGACCTCAAACGAATCGTAATTACGGTGGTATTGCTCATATTCCGATAAATGCCAACAACTTCAAGCTTAAACCGGCACTGATAAACATGGTACAACAAAACCAGTTTGGGGGTTTCGCAACTGAAGATCCTAATTCTCAACTTGCGCATTTTATTCAAATATGCAACGCGATAAAAATGAATGGAGTTTCGGGTGACGCCATAAGATTGCGCCTATTCCCTTTCTCTTTGAGGGATAAGGCGAGTAATTGGTTGGGTACTTTGACGCAAGGAAGTGTGAGCACATGGGACGATTTGAGCCAAAAGTTTTTGTTTAAATTCTTTCCACCGAGTAAAACTTTGCAGCTCAAAAGCGAGATTACTCAATTTCGACAGTTTGACTCCGAGCCTTTGTACGAAGTATGGGAACGATTTCGGGATTTGCTAAGAAGATGTCCACAACATGGTTTCCCGGAGGATCAACAGTTGTGTTTCTTCTACAATGGTTTAATGGGGCAAACGAGGGCCTTTGTTGATGCCGCAGCGGGAGGAGCATTATTGGCAAGGTTTCCACAAGACGCCTTAAATCTTCTTGAAGAAATGGCTATGAACAGTTACCAGTGGCCGTCTGAGAGATCCAATGTACAACGAGTGGCTGAAATTTCGGATTCAGACCCAATTAAGATGTTGACTGTGCAAGTGGCGGCATTGACAAACCATTTGAATGTTTTTACAAAAGGGCCAAAAGCAAGCACGAGCACGAGTAGCGAAGCTCTTCTATATCCGATGGATGAGGTCAATTATGTGAATAACCGGAATTTCAGCAATTTCTGGAACAATTCAAACCCAACACACTACCATCCGGGATTGAGAAACCATGAAAAATTTTCCTATGCCAATACAAAGAATGTGTTGCAACCACCGCCGAGATTTAATTCGTCACATGGGGGAGCTAATGTGGAAGGCAAATCATCTTTGCAAGATGCACTCACCTCGTTCATAAATCAATCAAATGTATTCATGAGTGACATGAGGAGTCGCTTCGCAAGGCAAGATTCAAGGATGGATAAGGTAGAGCTACAAATGACACAGATGGCAAGTTCGATTAAGAACTTTGAGACTCAAGTGGGCCAATTAGCTACAATTGTTGGTGGGCAACATCAAAAGGGTCAATTTCCAAGTAATACGGAAGTTAATCCTAAGGAGCAATGCAAGGCTATTCGGTTAAGGAGCGGTACGGAATATGATGGGCCTAAAGAAAAATCTGAAAATCTGAAAATTTCAGATGAAGCATCCAAGTCGGGAGATGTTGAATCGGTGATGAAAGATGATGTTGAAGTCGATGGAGAAAAAGAGAGACAAGATGAGGAACAAATAGGGGCTGAGAAGCTTAAATCTTTGTCTAACTCTAATATATCTAAATTGCCTATCTCTTTTCCCTTCCATCAAAGATTTCAAAACAAAAAGCTTGATGATCAATTTGCAAAATTCCTTGATATATTTAAGAAATTGCACATTAACATTCCTTTTGCAGATGCACTAGAGCAAATGCCAAATTATGCAAAATTTCTTAAGGATGTTATGTCAATGAACGAAAGAATGTAGCGCGATAATCCAAAGGAAGCTACCACAAAAACTAAAAGATCCGGGGAGTTTCACTATCCCTTGTGCCATTGGTGGTAACTTCTTTAATAAAGCGTTGTGTGATTTAGGAGCAAGTATTAACTTGATACCTTTGTCCACTTTCAGGAAGCTTGGACTAGGCGAAGTGAATCCAACCACGGTGACATTGCAACTTGCGGACCGGTCACTTACATATCCAAAGGGAATTATAGAAGACGTACTTGTAAAAGTTGATAAATTTATATTCCCTGTGGATTTCTTGGTTCTTGATATGGAAGAAGATCGTGACGTTCCACTGATACTTGAGCGTCCATTCCTTGCTACCGGGAAAGCCTTAATAGACGTACAAAAAGGAGAGCTTACTTTACGGGTTAATGATGAGCACGTTTTATTTTCTGTATATAAGGAGATGAAATTTCATGATACGGTGGAGAATTGTAATTTTTTAGATATAGTTAGTTCATGCATTGAGGATTATGTTGATCATACATTGTCGAGGGATGATTTGGAATTTGGTCTAACCCACTCGTGTTCGACGTCAAGTGTTGTGCTTGATTTTGATAACCAAGATTTGTACAACTATGTTTGTGTCTTAGATCATATGCAGGAACTACCAAGGAGCGCAAGAGGCGAGAACGCGAAGTTGGAAATAAGGGAGTCAAGCCTAAAGCCATGCACGGCCCGTGCGTCCATGCACGAGCAACCCGTGCGTGGTGCCGAGGCAATAATTCAGAACCCTGAAGAGCACACGGGTCGTGTGCCAGAGCACGGGCAACCCGTGCTTAATGCTGAAGGAACTTCTGAAGACAAGGGATCACGCACGGCCCGTGTGCCTGAGCACGGGCAACCCATGCGTGACTCTGAGACACCAACGCCGACTCCAGAACTCAAGCAATTACCCGAGCACCTCACATATGCATTTCTTGAGGTGAATAATGCAAATTCGGTAATCGTATCATCTCTTCTCACTCCTACTCAACTTGATAAACTGTTAAGGGTTTTACGAAAACATAAGTCGACACTAGGATAGTCAATAACTGATTTAAAGGGCATAAGTCCATCTATTGTAATGCATAAAATTTGGATGGAAGATGTTTATAAACCATCAGTGCAAAACCAAAGACGACTAAACCCTATCATGCAAGATGTGGTTAGGAAAGAAGTGTTGAAATGGTTAGATGCTGGAATCATATATACTATATCTGATAGTTCATGGGTAAGTCCGGTACAAGTGGTGCCGAAAAAAGGCGGGTAACAGTCGTGAAAAATGAGAATGAAGAATTGATTGCTACTAGAATTGTTACCGGGTGGCGAATTTGCATTGACTATAGAAAACTTAATGATGCCACTCGAAAAGATCATTTTTCTGTCCCCTTTATAGATATGATGTTGGATCATCTAGCAAGTTATGATTATTATTACTTTTTAGATGGTTATTCCGGGTACAATCAAATCATGATTGCACCGAAAGACCAGGAAAAAATGACATTTACATGCCCTTATGGCACATTTGCATTTCGCCGTATGCCATTTGGATTATGTAATGCACCTGCAACTTTCCAACGTTGTATGATGACTATATTTCACGATCTTATTGAAAAAGTTATGGAGGTGTTTATGGACGATTTCTCTGTGTTTGGTGACTCTTGATAATTGTCTTCACAATCTTTCCTTAGTCTTACAGCGAAGTGAAGAGACCAATCTTGTACTCAATTGGGAAAAGTGCCATTTCATCGTACGCGATGGTATTATACTTTGTCATCGAGTCTCTTCCGTAGGTTTGGAAGTAGATCGGGCAAAGATTATAGCGATCGAGAAGTTACCACCTCCTACAAATGAAAAATCCATTCGGAGTTTCTTGGGCCATGCCGGATTCTATAGAAGGTTTATCCATGACTTTTCAAAAATTTCTAAGCCTTTGAGCCAATTGTTAGAAAAAGATGCTACTTTCAATTTTTCCAATGATTGTTTGCAGGCATTTGAAACCTTGAAGAAGGCGTTGGTGACCACACCTATTCTTGTAGCCCCAGATTGGAGTCAACCGTTTGAATTGATGTATGATGCTAGCGATTTTGCGGTAGGGGCTGTTCTCGGTCAAAAGAGGGAAAAGTTGTTTAGATCCATCTACTATGCTAGTAGAACGTTGGATAGTGCTTAACAGAATTATACCACCACCAAGAAGGAGATATTGGCGATTGTTTTCGCATTTGATAAATTCCGATCATACTTGATTGGAACGAAAACGATTGTTCACACCGACCATGTGGCCATCAAATATCTTTTTGATAAGAAGGATGCGAAACCAAGGTTGATTAGGTGGATTCTTTTATTGCAAGAGTTCGATGTGGAAATTAGGGACCGAAATGGATGTGAGAATGTGGTGGCAGACCACTTGTCTAGGATTGAAAATCAAGAGGAGGCGAAAAGAGGCACGAAATTAATAAAGGAGGAATTTCCAGATGAACGGTTACTCATGGTAGAGGCAAAATTCCCGAGGTATGCGAATTTTGTCAACTATTTGGCTGCGGGAGTTTTACGTCCAAATTTTTTCGTCATACCAGAAGAAGAAGTTCTTCCACGATGTCAAGTTCTATATGTGGGACGACCCCCTACTCTTTAAGAGGTGCGTGGACAAAATCATCAGAAGATGCGTACCTCAAGAAGAATGGGAGGGAGTCCTACAACAGTGTCATTCCTCACCCTCTGGAGGACATTTTGGTCCGACTCGCACGGCGGCGAAGGTATTGCAAAGTGGGCTGTACTGGCCCACTTTATTTAACGATTGTAATTTATATGTGCAACAATGTGACAGGTGTCAGCGGATGGGAAACATTTCCAGGAGACATGAGATGCCGATGACAAATGTAATTGAAGTTGAATTGTTCAATGTGTGGGGGATTGATTTTATGGGCCCATTTCCATCATCTTCGGGCTATCAATATATTCTACTTGCGGCGGAGTATGTGTCCCGTTGGGTAGAGGTGATTCCTTCACAAACAAATGATGCCCAAGTTGTGATGCGGTTCCTCAAAAAAAATATATTTACTCGATTCGGCACTCCAAGAGCTTTAATTAGTGATGGAGGGTCGCATTTTGTAAATAAATTGATGAGCAACTTGTTGGAAAAATATGGGGGGAAACATAAAGTTGCATTGGCATATCATCCGCAAGCCAATGGACAAGCTGAAGTGGCCAACCGGGAGATCAAACAGATTCTTGAGAAGAAAGGTGAACATCAATCGAAAAGATTGGGCGTTGAAATTGGATGATGCTCTATGGGCATACCGGACTGCGTATAAGACACCATTGGGCACATCCCCATATCAACTTGTTTTTGGGAAATCGTGCCACTTGCCGGTAGAGTTGGAGCACAAGACATTTTCGGCGGTCAAGAAACTAAATCAGGATTTTGAAAAGGCCGGTGAAGAGAGGTTGCTCCATTTAAACGAGATGGAAGAGTTTCGGGATGAAGCTTACGAAAATTCCCGAATTTACAAAGAAAGAACCAAAAGATGGCATGGCAAAATGATCAAGAAACGAGAGTTTTTACCAGGGGAACCAGTCCTCTTGTACAATTCACGCCTTAAACTTTTCCCTTGGAAAACTCAAATCTAGGTGGTCGGGGCCATTCGTGATCAAGATGGTATTGAACCCTCCCGAAGTCGTGGAATTATTAAGAAAAGACGGTGAGACATTCATGGTAAACGGCCAGAGAATTAAGCATTACTTCCACCGAGGTAACCAAGAGGAGGTGACATCCATCACCTTGCGAGACCCGTGACGAAAAGAAACAGGCGTCAAGCTAAAGACGTTAAATTTAGCGCTTGTTGGGAGGCAACTCAACGGTTTTTGGTGTGGATTTCATTTGTTTTGTTTGTGTTTTATTTTAATTTTGTGTCTTTTTTGTGTGTGAAAAAAAAATCGAAAAACCCGTGCGTGCCTAGAGGGGGAACAAATGGAGCTACGGCATTACGCATGGTTAACCCATGCGCCCACGCACGACCCGTGCGTACCTCCTACGGCATGACGCACGGGTATCCCGTGCGCCCACGCACGGCCCGTGCGTCTTCATGCTGAAACATAAAATCGGTTTGGGCAGACTCTGTTCTAAACATTTCAAGCTCTTTATCAACACGAAAAAAATCGCCCTCTCCCACACATTGCTCCAAAATCCCGATTTTGTTTTCCAAATTCTCTCACATAACCCATACTCTCATCGTAGTACACTAACAATTTACATCAAATTCGAGTTTGGATTGAAGAATTGGTTGAAAGGCACCTAAGGTTCAAAGTTCACCCCTTTTGATAAATTTCAAGAATTATGGTAAGAACTTCATTTTTCTTGTGAATTTCTTGTGAATTATGTATTGGGGATTATGTTGGGTGCTTGTGTTGATATTTTTGCTATGCTTTGGATGATTTCTTCTTTAAGGCAATTTATCAAACACCTTGTGAGCATGTGAATTGAGACCTATTTGGATGAATTGATGATGAATTGGGCATGAGCTTGAATTGTTGGGCTTTTAGATAATGATTCTCTATATTTGCCATATTAGTTGATTGTTTGGAGCTTAATTGATCGGTGAAATTGATGTATGAGAATCAATACACCCCATTTAACTTGTTTGCCTACATTCATCATACTTGTGCTTGTACTTGGTTTGTTTTGGGTTGCTAATACATGTTATTCTAGGTACCCATTCACAGGTAATGGCGGATAGACGGAACCCTCAAGGAAGGAGACGACGTCCCAGGGTGGAACCACCACATGAAGTATAACCCGATAGTCCTGCGGCCTATGGAGTCGTACTAACAAATGTGGATGCCGTAGAGCGATGGAACAAGCTGGTCGTCCGAACGATGGCTCCCTCAAAGTACGCCGACGACGATTGTACCCAACTTCTTGGGATACATGACGACGTGTGGCGGTTATTTGCAAGGGTCGGTTGGACAAATTTTATGGGGAGAAAATGGCCTAGTTGCAAGAAATTCACACTCGAATTCTTGAGCACAGTGAAAATGATTAAAGATATAGGTAACGAGGTCATTGGAATGCAATTTTAGTTGGAGAATGTGCAGCGACAATTATCCATAGAACAGTTGAATGCCATATTTGAGGTTCCCACCGACGCGCCCTTCCGACTTGTATACCGATATAACCAAATTGAGTTTTGGCGCTTACTAGTCCAAACGCCGGAAATGGGTCCTATGCTCTATGAGGCCCGCACTGCAAAATCTTCTTGGATCCGAAATCTGGTTTTCCGGTATATACAGCGGGTTACGTCAGCCTCGGTTTTTGCGAGAGAAAATATTGGGGGAATGGCGGTCAGAGAGTTATATTTATTATGGTGTATGTTGACGAGTACACCCTACAACATGGCCACATACTTCATTGAACAGGTGGACCATTTAGCAAAGCGGGGAGGTGGTGCTATTTCTATAGGGGGTCTGATTACCCCTATTGCCCGACATTTTAACGTCGATTTTCGAGCCTTCGAGCCTATACCGGGCAGCACTCGGGTCAACATATCATCTTTGTACCATATGAAATTTATTGCAAATAAAGTTGGTATGTTATTTCTACAGCAGAAGCGAGGTGATGCATTTCCATTACCTAACCCAAGATACACCACTGTAGATACCCTTTTGAGGACACTACCAATTTCCTGCTTAACTATGAAGCACATATCAGAGTTATTGATGCTATCAATGCAAGAAAGAGGCGACGAATTGAAGGCTTCCCGGATGTAGAGGATATGGTGGCGGAAGAAGAAGAGCTAAATAGACAAGAACGGGGAATGGAACCTCATCACCCTCAAATCGGGTATGACATTCCCAGGCCCTCACAGGGAGGAGAACACCCCAAACCATCACATAGCGGGGATCATCCCGGAACTTCTTATGGTGGCGAGTCCCAACGCGGCAATGAATTTCATGACATGATTTATGCATTTGGGGAGGACTTGCGACATCGCGGGGAGGAGTTGCGGCAACAAAGGGAAGAATTACAGCAACATCGAGATGATATCCGTGCATTCCGGGTAGACTATGATCGGAGGACCTTGGACCTCGAGCAAAGATATTTGACCCAGGAGCAGAGCTATGCGGTCTAGGAGGAGAGATATACGGCCCAGGAACAAAGATATGCGGCCCAGGAACGAAGGGAATTGGAGACGTGGCAAATGATACAACAGATACAAATGTGGCACATCTCACAAGGCCACTTCCCGCCGCCACCTCCACAATGACTCAGGTATATCTCCACTTTTTATTATTGAAATTCTATTTTTCCCCTTCAGGACCATATAACTTCATTCAAGTTTGGGGGGAGAGGTAGTATTTTAATATATGAAAAGTGTAGATAGAAAAAAAAATCTTGCATTTTTGTGTGTGTTTCATATAGTTGCATGTAGAGCATTTTAGGTTGCATTTGCATTAGAAGCACGTTTACGGCTTTAGCAAGTTTATTGCTTTCATAGATGTTAGAGAGTGAGTTGACCGGGCATGATGCAACTTGATGTTTGTGTGTTGCTGAAAATTTATATTGTTGGGATTGGATGTTGAGTATGAGTTGATTGAGCCATGAATAGATAATATTGAGCATGTGGATATTGAGAACATGATTTGATGCTTTGAATTGCGTATTTACAAGCATGTGAGCTTTTGAGCCTTTACTGCTTCTATTTTCTTGCAGTCTTGTTTGTGATTTGACTGTATCATTCATGTTGTTAGAATTCTAGAACTTGCTCTGGTATCTCTGTCAAGGCCACATGTTGTATGCGAATTGTGAATATGATTAAAGGCCATCTTTGTTAGCCTTTTAAGCCTTTTTGCTTACCTAACGCTGTTGAAATTCCTAGTTAGCCAATTTGAGCCTATTGCCTATTTCTTTGATAAGCCACAAATTCAAGCCTTGACTTGATATATTTGTTACCCTACACTCGAGCGTATAGCATTGAGTAAAGGGAGTGAATGAGGTTGAATGAGTGGGAATTGAAAAGTTGGATAATTGGGCAAAGTCGGTTGATGGGAACAAAAGAGGAAAAAAAGGAGTTGAAACGAAATGTTGAAAATTCACAAATGAGTAAAAAAAAACGACGTTATGATGTGAGTTTTAATTGAATGAACTTTGAGGCTAAAAAAAAAATTGTAATGTGAGGTGGAAATGCTTAAAAAAAAAGGGATGAAGATAGGAAGAATTGATGAAAATGATAGAGGAATTTAAGAGCATATTGAGCTTTAATATAGATGATCTATATGTTCATTGGTCTATACGCTCAAGTTTGAGTCACTCTATCCATATTTTCCTACCCTAACCAAGGAGCCTTCATTACAACCAAAATAAAAAGTCCTTTTTGATTCACAAGTTGCATATACTCTAGTGGCGGAGATATGAGACAATTTGCAAGCTTATGGTAATTCTGCAACATTGATTTGATTGGAGCGTAAACACGTCCTATATTCATGTGAGCTGAGAGCATACATTTGATCTTGAGAGATGTGATTCAGAGCATTTACCATGTTTTATTTGCTACGTACTTCGTGATTAGATATTTGAGGCTTGATTGATTTGTTGCTTGACACCCATGCCGAACAATATGGATTTTCTTTTGGAGTCTTTGTGTGTGCCATCTTTCATTGCTCCCTATTGTGCCTTATCTCATTTTCAAAATTATTGATCGGGACGGTCAACAGTTTAAGTTTGGGGGGTTTTGATAGGTGTGAGTTTTGCATGTATTTTGAGGTATAATTATGACAAAAATGGTGTTTAGACATGCATATAACTCCTATGAAATGGTTCGTATTCACTCTTTGTGGGAAAGATATTATGCTTTGCTTATTTTGTAGGAATTTAATGATATTTGATGTAGAAATTTGGAGACAAATACGAGCATCGCGAAATAGAAACACCAAGAATCGAGTGAACGTACGAGATTAGAAGCCACAATGAGAAGAAGTTGAACAAGTAAGGCCAAAATAGAGAACGCACGGGTATGGCGCGTGCCTGGACACGACCCGTGCGTCCCTGGGAAGGAAATAATGTGGCAACGGCAAGGCGCACGGGTAGCCCGTGCGTACACGTACCACCCGTGCGCCACTGAAGAATTGGAGGATGCCTACGGCAATGCTCACGGGTAACCCATGCGTAGACGCACGACCCGTGCGCTGGTTGGTGAAAAGTAGGATTTGGCCTACGGCATGACGCACAGGTAACCCTAAACTTTCTAAAAGATATATAAGCTCTTTTTGGGGCGCACACCAAGGACATTCTGACATTCTTTCGCTCTAGCATACAAGACAAAGTTCTATTCCTGGAAGAAGACATCAAGGAGACAATCAGGTCGCATCGGAGCTTGAGGAACGGAGATATATCAAGAGATTGTCGACTTTCCTAAGTTTTTCTTGCTTCTCTTGTAGTTTTAATCTTTCATTTTAGTTTGTCATGGCTTTGAACAATTTGTCTATGAGTTGTTTAGACATCATGTGTAGCTAAACGCTTTAGATTTCTGGGTTTTAGAAGTAGATTAATGAACTCTTGTTGAATGTTTTAATCTTAGTTGAAGTTATTGTCTTGAAGCCTATTTGAGTACTTTGAGCTTATTCTTGTTGTATCACTTGATCAATGATTTAGCATATTTGATATATTGATTTATAATTCGAGATATGAGTTTCAATATTAGATCTTAAGTACTTGACAATTTTTTTTGCATAAATCGAGAGGTTTGTAAATATTTGTGAGGACATTTGATCTTCTAAACTTTTGGGAGTTGAATACCTCATGTTGAGTAGAGATGCTAGCATAGGTATTTCAATATACATTTTATATGCATCTCGAGATGGAGGATAAAATACTTTCGTGATCGTCTTATAGGAATATTGATAATAACTTGACTTTGATTAACTCGGACAACAAGAGGGTTATTAATCAAAACCTTAACCCGGGAATCCATTTCATCATCTTGATACTTCTATAATTCTCATTGTCTCAATCTTGAGTTTTTAGTAGTCTTAATTGTCATAATCTCACAACAATCATCATATTACGACCGTCTAAATAGAAATAAGACTATCTTAGTTCGATACTTAGCATATTAATTTATTAGTCTCCGTGGATACGACCTTGCTACCCTATTATATAACATACACCGTACACTTGCGGTGAGCTAAAAATATAGGCGAACAGTAGGGTAGTTTTTAAATTGTAGGCTTTGAAAAAAATTGCAACCAATCCCTTAATTTATGGAAGGGGGCCGATTTCAAGGATAAGTTGTCAAATTTTGTTTTTTTTTGTTTCCTAATTATCTAGTTGGAAGATACAAAATAATAAAATAGTAATAGAAAAAAAAGAGTTATTTTTCCTATTATAGTGATAAAATCGAAAATTATGAAAACTTATCTATTTTTTTTTTGTCCAATAGTTAACTAGTTGAGAGATACAAAATGATAAAAATAGTGGTATACGAAAAAAATTGAGTTATTTTCCTCATTTAAAGTGGTAATTTAAAAAATTAGGAAAAAAATATATTTGGTTTTCTTTTCTCTTATAAAATTGAGGGAAAATAAAATGTATAAATATCTATACTTAAATGTTTATAAATTTAAAATTAAATATGCGAAATAAGAAATGTATATATTTTTTTAAAAAAAATAAATTGGAAGTGGGTTGGGAATGAATTATAGAATAAGGTGAAATTTTTGGACAAGGATCGAAATGTATTCCTAAATTGTCGAGGGTCTAATGTTTCTAAAGTCGTAGTCACGATCAAGTATTAATACTGGAGAAGAAAGAAAAATCGTTAAGCTCGAAAATAAGAAAGGCGTAATTGATGTTGGAAGAAATAAATAAATAAACGTCGGGTCGCGTTTCACTAATAATGGGTTCGTGTTACTTAACCAAATAATTAAATCACTACATAACGCCGTATCTCACATTGCTAAAATTCGGGGGCTCACATTCACCTCTCTTTAAAAGAAATTGGTCCCCAAATTTCTCTTAAAATAATTTCGGAAATTGTCTTCGCTTATCGTCTTCCATTTCTGGTTTTTCCATTACTAAAATAAATCTTAAGTCGAATACAAACAACAACCATTGAACCATGGTTACTATCCAATCCAATCTGGTCTGTTACAGAATTTGAAATACATAAAATGACGGAAATAAAATGAGCTAATCTAGTCCATGACGGTGCTGCCTGCCTAGTCATCGCTATCTCCCTCGATGTCGACCACCAAGTTCGGATACTTATGCTCTTCATCCGGATCCTCTTCCGGATCTTACTCTGGTTCTGCTTCAGGCTCCATTTCTGGTCCTAGAGCCACCACCGGAACGATGTGAATAGCCTCCAGAAACCTATTTTGGAGTAGCTGGGTCTGGTGTATGAAGTTCGCCTGGTTCAGTAGTACATGTCCTTCTTGAGCTTCTACCTGTAGTTGTAGAGTCTCGATCTGGCCGTTCATCTGGGCCATCTTTTCGAGCACACCATCTAATGCTTCATCATTCTCGTGTGCCACTGCGTTAAGATGTTCAATAGTCTGAAGATGTTGGGCCACGAGGTCCTCACTTTGCTCAGCCCTCTCGCGTAGCTGGCCATTAGTGTGAGTCAAATGCAGGTGTTTCTCGTTCATCTGGTGATTCACCTCACGTAGCATATTTATCTCGTCCTACAACTTTCTAATTTCATTGTCGCGTTCTTCAATTTTCATCTTATGCTCATTGATCTCACAGTATAGGTCCACCATAGATGCATGTAACTCGTACATCACACATTCAAGTGACCGAGCATGCTTTTCCAATAAGTGGAGTCAAGTGGAAATTCGGGAGTATTTGCCCTCCCAATATCCAGCCTCGTTGGCATGGTAATCCCTCTCAGCGTGTAGCTCCTCATAAATCTTCAACGGAATGGTCTCGGGCTCCATACTTGAACACGCACATTATGGTATCAAAAATAGGCATATACTAGCCGAGGAAGAAAAATCAGCGCTGTAAGATATATCTAAGTCAAGAAATCGACTAAGTATCCCATAAATAATTAAAATGTTCTATAATACCTAATCATCAAGATTCTTATCTTAGTGGTAACAACTAGTCGAGATACTATAATAGTCAAGTCCTAATCATGTACTATCAAGATATAATCTTATACTCTGCAAGTCTCATCATATCGGGCATGAAAATCATCAAATCATGGATTTTCTAAATCACCTAACATTCAACCAAGGAATATCCGGATATGTTAACACTGTGATAACCCGAAAGAGTTTAAATATTTATCCAGGATTTAACTTAAGTCATCTAGTTGCGGTACCCAATCCAAGGTCAGAGGAACCTATCCTGGGTCAACTCGGCGTATGTTTCCTTCTTACTAGCCTAGCTCTGATACTATTTATAACGCCCCAGAAATTTGGAGCCGCTACCCAACGAAAAATCACGCCAGTTCTCCCATTTGAGAATATAATCCACCAAATATTTGAGCAATATTAATTATCGAATAGACATAGTTCTTCAAACCTCTAGGAAACAAAGTCAATAATCGCAGCAGAAATATTATTACAATCCATTTGTCTAAGCGAAAGAGGTCTTACGCCCCTCTATTACATCCAACATAGCAATTGTTCATAAATGAAATTTAAGGCTAGATCGACGAACTAAGTTTATGGATTAATCCGTCACTTGGTCGTCTTTGTTGACGTCTTCATAATATGGTGGATCATCAGCTGGCCGTTGAAAAAGGTGGGGGTGAGACAAAAATTCTCAGTGGATGGGTGATCGTGTGTAAGTGTGGCTTATATAGATGCAGGAAAACAATTATATGAAGAATGCATGATTCATGATGCGTGCATCACATGCGATTCACAAGCAACATGGTATTCATAATAATATAGCTTTATATAGTTTGATGAAAATAGTTCATGATCATTCAAGCACTATGAATGCGCCGCAAATAGTTCAAGTAGTGGTTGCGTATGGAGTGTAACGCCAACCCAAGCAAGTAATGGTTGCGTACGGAGTGTAACGCCAACCCAAGCAAGTAGTGGTTGCGTACGGAGTGTGACGCCAACCCAAGCAAGTAACACTGGAACCGTGTGGATCAGACAACAATTCCTCCGTTCTACCTTATGACTCTCCAAGCAAGTTTGGCACAAGGCCCATGTTTACCTTATTACTACCCGGGCGAGACTACTCCAACGATTCAGCTTGCAAGGCCCAGAGTGTCATAATCATGATTATACCCAAACTATGACCCGCTTCCCTTCGACACTCCATCCTTAGTTGCGGGATTAAGACGATGGGGCCGGAGAGTGGAATAGCAGCCGAGCTGCCCGGTTCCATCCCCGTCGTATCCATTCTGACTGTGAGCTCGATACGCCAAGTTGACTCAAGCGCAATTAGATTCACGAAGTTCATATCATGTCAACAAGGGTAGTAAAAAGAAACACGACGATACATATAAAAGCAGTACAAGTTATCAAGAAGTTAAGTTTAAATTTGTCCAAAGGCGAGGAAGTCGCAATGCGTAGTGCGTATAGTCCGGGGATTTTCAAGAAAAATATGGAAGTATAATTAAATTATAATTAAATCAATTTTAGGACGGTATAGAAGAAAATATTTTATTTTGGAGTCCTTGATAAAAGGAAAATTTGGTAAATAGTCTCATTTCTTGGAAAAAATACTTATCGAGTCAAAAAATGAATAAGTCCTGGTCTCGACCTCAGAAAAATGTAAGGTCAATTTATAAATTCTCAAAATTGTTCAAATATTTAGTTTTAAAAGGGTTTGGGTCAAGGTGTTTGAAAATTTTTAGTTTGGTCCCTTCTTTTGTCAACAATGTCATTTTCGGACCCAAACTTAAAATTTTGGATCTCACAAACCGGGTGGGATTTTAATGTGATTCCAATTTTAAAATATCATGTATATTAGTAGGATGTTGGGAAAAAGGAATTTTCAAAATAGGGTCGGTTTAAGTCCCTTAATTTTTACAAATTCGATTTCTAGTCCAAATATTCGGTATTTGCCCTTAAGGGTTTATTTGGTGTTCGTTTGTAATGAAACTTGAACCATGAGTTTATAATATTATAAAAATAAGGTTATGTAAACTCCCAGGTGTCCATGACGTATTTCTTCCTGAAAGTTTATTTTGGTCCTTTAAAATTTGAATTTTTACACTTTAGCATCTAAAATTTTACAAATCGGTTTTTTCAACCCAAACCACTTTAACTTTTTAAAATCTCTCAAAATATAAGTTTTTCAGATTTAGGAAGTCAAAATTTCGATAATTTCAGAGGGATCCCTGAACAGTTTTTTTTTTTAAATTTATTTTTGCCCCTTAAACTTTCAAGTTTCCACATTTGAGTCTCTAAAATTCCAAGAAGGGGTTTTCTTTTCTCAAAACCTTTAAACTTAAAATATTAAATTTTAAAATTAATACAGTCCAAAATTTCAAAATTTACAGATTGGTCCTTGGACAGTTTTTGAAATTACGGTTTAGTCCTCAACTTTGCAAAAATTGCATAAATGGCATATTTGTTCAAATTTGAGCACAAGGTCATATATTCCAGAATATATATCAAGTATAGAACATGATTTTGAGCATGTAACACATTCCTTTACACATTAATCAAGAGTTGAACAAGAAATTAGGATATATATGCAAATATGTCCCTATTGTGCAAGAAAACAAAATCATGCTCCTTTTTGTGAAACTTCTTGAACTTGAAACTTACAAAAAAATACATGTAATATATATATATATATAGCAATTTAAACATTTTCATGTACTATATACATTTTACGAAAATTATTTACTTATTTTTAAAATATTTTTTCACCCACCTCGTAGTAGTCTTTATCGGTTGGTTTAAAAATGGAGTCTTCTTCCTTGTATCAATTTCTTGGCTCAAGCTCTTGAAGTTCAGCCCCTAAATGGTATCCAAACCATATTTTGGTGTTAAAATTAAGGTCTCAAGTCCAAAGAAAAATATTAGGACCAAATGACTACTACTTACCTCAATGTCTTCAAGTAGTCTTAAAAATCATATTTCTTTCTTCAAGCTTGGAGTCAAGTCTAGGTCTTCCTTCATTCTTCAAGAAATAATATTCTAGGAGTACCTCAACAAGAAGGATTAATCAAGTTAGAAGATGAAGGAATTGGCTTGAGGTTTTAAGAAGAAAAATGGAGTTGAAAGAAGTAAAAATTTCTCACCTTGTTTCCTTACAATTTTCGGCCACTTGGAGGTATAGATGAGAAGATTTTGTGTTTTCATATTCTAAGTATGAAAGAATGAGAGATTTAGGTGGTGTAGGATGAAAAATAAATTCTTGTTTCGTTTAGAACCTTGTTGGCCGATTTTCAGGGTGGGATGATAAATTTTTTGGTGTTTTGATGTTAGGCTTTGGAATAATGATTGTTGGGAGGTTTGTGGGGTGATAAGTTAAAAAAAATCAGATTTGATTCTTTCCTAAACTCTATGGCCGAAAGTAGTTGTGTAGGAGGGTTAATTCTTTTGTTTTTTGCTGTTTAATTATGTTAATAGGTTTATTAGGTGAGATTAGATTTTTTTTTAATGATGTAGGATAAAAGAAAAGTGGTCCTCCCTAAAACAATGTTATGACCGATTGGGGGGAAATGAGGATTTTGTTTTGTTTTATTTTATAATAATTGGGTGGTGGGGTATTGTATGGTAGTTTTTAAATTGTAGGCTTTGAAACAAATTGCAACCAATCCCTTAATTTATGGAGGGGGGGCGATTTCAAGGATAAGTTGTCAAATTTTGTTTTTTTTGTTCCCTAATTATCTAGTTGGAAAATACAAAATAATAAAATAGTAATAGAAAAAAAAGAGTTATTTTTCCTATTATAGTGATAAAATCGAAAATTATGAAAAATTATCTATTTTTTTTGTCCAATAGTTAACAGGTTGAGAGATACAAAATGATAAAAATAGTGGTAGACGAAAAAAATTGAGTTATTTTTCCCATTTAAAGTGGTAATTTCAAAAATTAGGAAAAAAATATAATTGGTTTTCTTTTCTTTTATAAAATTGAGGGAAAATAAAATGTAGAAATATCTATACTCAAATGTTTAGAATTAAAATTAAATATGTGAAATAAGAAATGTATATATATATTTTTTTTTAAAAAATAAATTGGAAGTGGGTTGGGAATGAATTATAGAATAAGGTGAAATTTTTGGACAAGGATCGAAATGTGCTCCTAAATTATCGAGGGTCTAATGTTTCTAAAGTCGTAGTCACGATCAAGTATTAATACTGGAGAAGAAAGAAAAATCATTAAGCTCGAAAATAAGAAAGGCGTAATTGACGTTGGAAGAAATAAATAAATAAACATCGGGTCGCGTTTCACTAATAATGGGTTCGTGTTACTTAACCAAATAATTAAATCAATACATAACGTCGTATCTCACGCTGCTAAAATTTGGGGCCTCACATTGATGGCCGAGAATTATGCCTGTTTGAGTAATTTTGATGAAACTAAAAATTTGCATGCAAAAACTAAAATTATGCACGAAAATATTTTTGAAAATCATCCAGGTTTTTTGAATTTGCCTGAAAATGTTGATAATGCTGATACGCATGATGATTTAGTTGATTTGCATAGAAGTGAACCTAATGAATTTTGTAATTATCAACTTGCTACGGATAGAACTAGAAGGAATATTAGGCAACTCGCCAGATTTGATGATTTTTACTTGACTTCCTATATGTTATCCATTTTTGAATCAATTGATAATTGTGAACATAAAAAGTTACAAAGATGCTTTAAAATCTGAACATTCTCCAGAGTGGTTGAATGATATGCATGAAGAAATGAACTCTTAACATGTTAACAACACTTGGATACTTGTTCCTAAACATGAAAACTGTTCTTTGGTTGATTGTAAGTGGTTGTTTTAAGTAAAGAATGTGATGATTCTCTGAGATTTAAAGCTAGACTTGTTGCTAAAGGTTTCACTCAAAAGGAAGAATAGACTACAATAAAATATTGGCTCATGTTGTAAAATTTACAACTGCGCAAATTATGCTTGTTTTGTCTGCTCAGTTTAATTGGGAATTTAAACAGTTAGATGTGCAAACTGCTTTCTTGCATGGTGATTTAACTGAAAAAATCTATATGAAACAGCTTGAAGATTTTGTGGATAATAAGGAACCTAATTTTATTAGTTTGCTGAAAAAATCCTTTTATGGCTTGAAATGGTCTCCTAGATATTGGAACGAGAAATTTAATCAGTGCATACTTTCTTTGAAATTTAGAAGAAGTTCTTATGATCATTATTTGTATTTTAAAGAAGATGCTAAAGTTCCTATTTTGTTGTTGATTTATGTCGACATGCTGTTAATTAGTCCATGTGTTAAAACTGTTGAGCATGTTAAAAATTGCCTAAGTGCTAAGTTTAACTTGAAATATATAGGAGAAGCTAAAAGGATTTTAGGAATGCACATTTTTAGAGATAGAAAAAATTATGTCTAAATTTTCTATGTCTGATGTGAAACCTGTTAATGTCCCTTTGGCTGCCAAGTTCTTGCTAAGTAAAGAACAGTGTCCTAAAACTAAGCATAATGTAAATTATATGAAGAATGTGTCATATTCTAATGCAATGGGTGCTATGATGTATCTTATGGTTAGCATTAGACCCGATATTCCTTATTCTGTGAGTTGCTTGAGTAGATACATGTCTAATGCTAGAATTATACATTGGAATGTTGTTAAATGGCTTTTGAGATATTTGAAATATTCTTTGAATTATGGTTTGAAATTTCAAAGTCCAAAGATGGGGGGTTAAATTGAAAGGTTTTGTAAATTCTAACTATGCCAAGGATAGGGATAACAGAAAATCAACAACATCCTATGTGTTTACTTTGTGTGGTTCATGTATAAGTTGGAAATCACAGTTACAACATATTGTCGCACTGTCTAACTGAATCTGATTATATAGTTGTAATTAAAGCGTTAAAAGAAGAATATGGCAGAAATTAGCTTTCTTGATGGTAATGTTGTTGTGTTTCTAACAATCAGTCTGGCATTCAACTGTGTAAAAATCATGGTTTTCTATGATAGAACTAAGCATATTGATGTTAAGTTTTATTATATTCGTGATATATTTGCTAAAGGCTTTGTTAATCTTGAAAATATACCATTTGAATTTAATCCAACTAATATGGGAACAGAATGCTTGCCTTTTAGTAAATTTTTGACATGTTTGAAAATTAGGAATTTTTATACAAGTGATTGAACAGATTCTATACTTGTTGGTTTTCTGGATAGAACTTGTTGTGTGCTTATTATATCTAATATTATTGTACTTTGCGTGCAATAAGTTTATTTTCCCTGTCCCATTTTGCTTTGGCTTGTGTGTGCTTGCTAAGTTGTCCCAGTTGTTATAGTTTGTTGTGTGCTTGCTGTAACAATTCTTAATGTACTATGTGTAGAGAAACAAATTAGGCTATGATGATTATATATGTATGTCCCGAGTCGTGTTAACTGGAATTGTGCCATGGTGGAGAATTTTATAATGTGGCCCAATTTGTTTGTGACCCTATTTATCATTTGTCCAAGGCCATTAGAGAATGAAGCCCAAAGCAACCGTCTCTCAATTGTCCTGGTTCGACATGTTTTTTTTTCAACTATGTCAATATGCTCGACCGGCTTGGCATGCTTTCTTTTCTTACTTTGTCCTTCTTTCTTATGGACAAGTAAATCTTCCTCTGATTCCTCCATTGGTTCTTTCCCCTGTGTCGTAAATGCGCTTTCGACTTTGGTTCAACAGAGACTTGCCTTCACAAATTGTACTTATTTCAGTGGGATGAATTTTTAGGAGACACTCGCGTGATTTTCTCTGATTCCCCTTGTGTATTCCCTCCCCTCCGGAGTCGAGAATTTGAGAAAATAAAAGTAAATTGACAGGGTTGCTTTGAGATGATACAAGATCAGTCACCCGATTATTGCAATGTATTATGAGTCGCTGCTGATAATTTTAAAAGTTGTCATAATTCTCCTCTTAATTGCCCCTTAGCCGAATTGAACTCGGAGGTCGACCTCTCCATCGGAATGATCTTTTCTCCACCAAAACCCAGAATGTTATATGTTCGCTAAAAATATTTGGATCTCTATACTGCAAGTGTACAGTGTAGCTTATAGGATAATGGCAAGCAAGGTCGTATGCCTTAGGGATTGACTACGAAGCACTTAGGCTATTATAACATCGCATTCCAATTTTATTGAAGCGATAGAATCTCAATTTTTAGAAAAATCAAAAATAAAAAGAATAAAGAATAAATTTTCAAACCCCATAAGTATTTTCAACAAACACAGAAGCAAATCTAGGCACATAATCTTAACATGTTTCTTCAATATTAAATCCAAATAATGTTTCAAAACCATTTCATGCCTTTCTATGGGTCCAATTCCTATACTAGTTTATTACCCCTCACGGGTGGCACATAAATAGTAGATTAATATTAATTTAGGTCTCCCGATACATCACAACTATTATTAACTCTCAACATATCTTTGAATTGAAATACTCCCCATAAACAGAAGTAGTCTCCCCATACATTACCCTATTTATGTCTGAATTCGATTTTCATCTCGCTAGAACTCACCTCCCGGATTATGGACTAACAAGTATAACATGCAAATTATTGATCAGATTATCGATAATCACTCAAATTCATAAAATAGGACACATGAATCAATTAAGAACACAACAAATCAAGATTTAACATGAATCCACAATTCTGATTATGCCCCAGATCGAAAGATTAGCCAAACATTGATAACAAATTCATAGACAAACTTGAAATCAATATTGTGACATCGTTTAAGTATAGACAAGAGATCTAAACTAAGAAACAAAACCCCTTCTTGTCAGAATGGATCTTCCTTCCAAGCCTTCGAAGCTCTTGTGCTTTCGTAGATGTGAAAGGCCTTGTGGTGTACTTCGTAACTTAGCCCTCCTCTCTCAGAAGACCTTTGATCTTGTATTCCTGTGTATTTTGGTGTGTTATATGTTGTATGGATGAATATAATTTCGTGCAGCCCTTGGGTCCTTTATATAGGTGCTTGGAGAGATCACTTGTCGAGTTCGAGTGGGAAAAAGACACAAAAATCCACCACAGACAGTTGCACGGCTTGTGTGGCTTTCACACGGTCATTCCACACGGCCGTGTGGTTTCACACTGTCTGACCGTGCAGCTTGGTTTTGCCCCTGTTTTCTCCCGAACACTTCACACGGACGCTCCGCTTCACACGGTTAGGTCACATGGTCATGTGGTACCACACGGTCCGACCGTGTGACTGGTTTTTTTTCGAGTTTGTTCATTTTTTCAATCTTCTCTTTGCACTCGTCGATCTTGTTCGGGCCTTCCAACTGATATCTTTTCAATTAAGCTCCGTCTCCTGTAAAAAGTTACAAGAATACGCAGTATCATACTCTTCTAAGGAAACCACGTAAAACACACTAAATATACATGCAAATATATATTAATTATATACTATTTTAAGCCCCTAAAATGCACGTACATTTTACACGTATCATTATCATTACAAGGTCAGACAAAGGAATCATCACATTTATTCTGTGGAATGCTCTGATATAGATGACATGAGTGGCATAACTCTCGGAGTCGACCATAATTCTGTGGACCGAGATACCCAAGATCGGTACAGTAATAACAAGTGGACATGAATAAGGGTGAACTATCTGGTCAGCATCCAGGTTGGAGAAACTGAAATGGCCAGAGGGTAGGTCTTGTTTGACCTCTGCAACTCGTGTTTGTTGAAGTGCGTTGGACGCCTCCCTGCACCTGCTTTTCGTTTTCGGATAGATCGGCGGTCCTATGCTTGATTCTTGTTGATAAGTGTTAAGATATCTTGATTGTGGGGATCGTTCATCGGGGGAATCCACCAAGGATTGACAATTCCCTCTGGTCACACTACAACATAAATGACATTAGGTAACACAAATTTTGTAGCACTTTTTACATAAGGTACATATGTAACATATGTTTGTAACACTTTTTACATTACAATATTTGTGTAACACTTTTGTAGCACTTTATCAATATGTAACACTTATATGTAACACTTTCATATAAGTAACACTTTTTAAGTATCACTTTTTTTTTGTTATTTCTTTTGTAACGCAAATAGGTAACACTTTTATCAATATGTAACACTTTTACATAAGTAACACTTTTTAAGTATCACTTTGTTTTTGTTATTTTTTTTGTAACGCAAATAGGTATCACTTTATTTAAGAAGCACTCTTGGCAACAATATATTTTATTGATTGTAACACTTTTTAAGCTATATTTTAGTAACACAAAATTATATAACTATCATTAAATCATGTCAAAGATTTATTTAATTAATTGATGTCACCAAACCTAAAACTTATAAACATCATGTACTCTGTTTTTTTAACTGAATTTTTGTTTACTTTTTATAAAGTATTTTAATTTTACTTTTATTATTTTATTTTTTACGAAGGAAATTAATTTCGTCTTAAATGCGCATGTATATATTTTATTATTATTATTTATTTATTTTTTTAATTTTTACTAACGGAGACCAATTTCATCATTAACCTTTTTTTTTTTTTTTTTTTTACTTTTTTTAAAAAAATTACCAATGAAAACTGATGTTGTCGGTAATTACTTAGGAATTATTTCGTTATTTTCTTTATTATTGTCACGCCCCAAACGGGATGCGACGACGATCCACAACTTAAATACAAATAAACCAAACCATCTAGACGAATATCAACAAAATCCCAAGGAACAGAGTCAATAGCAGCGGAAATAAAGAACAAGTACAAGTTACAGTCCACCACATCCACAATCCAAATTACATCCTCGAAAAACCAACCAACGATAACAACTTGAAAGTCAAAGGGTCCTACGCCCTTCAGTTACAAACCGGAATGAAAAGAAAACAAAATAGTCCAATAGCAATCAAAAGAAATGAGTCCATCAATAACAACAAAAAGTAGTGAATCCAACAAGCGGAGTACAAGGGTTCAATCCAAGGCCGGTTCAGCATCTTCAACGAAGTCCTCATCTAAAGGTTAGAAAACAGGTGGGGATAAGACAAAAATCTCAGTGGATGGGGTGATCGTGTGCAAGTGTGGCGATATATAGTTAACGCGAGAAAACAGTTATATGAAAACGCGTGAGTATGATGCATGAATTCACACACAGTCCACAAGCGTCGTGATAAATATATTTAAGTAATATACTTATACGATTCAAAAACGATTCATGGTCACACAGCACTATGTGATTGATCGAAGACAGTAGATTGCGTACGGAAATGTAACGCCAATCCCATGCAAGGTAAATAATGGTTGCGTCACGGATTTATAGCGCCAACCAATGCAAAACAAGTAGCGGTTGCACGGATTTGTAGCGCCAACCAAACGGGTCCAATAACTCCGGATCGTGTGGATCGACAACGATTCCTTCGTTCTTCCTTGTAACTCCCGAGCAAGATGGTCCAAGACTGTCACCTTATCGCTCCAAAGGCAAAGACAAATCCACAAAGAGAGCTAGCTAGGCCCGGATTGTCATAATCATGATTATACCTCAAGTGCTACGACCCGCTTCCCTTGGACAAACTCCGTCCCTCGATTTGCGGGATTAGGACGATGGGGTAGGAAGAGTGGAATAGCGAGTCGTCTGTGCGGTTCCATCCCCGACGTATCCATTCCAAGCGTGAGCTCGACACACCAAGTTGACTCAGCAGAAAGTAAATACAAATACAGCAATCAACCAGCATATCGAATATTATTGATTCAGGGAAGCAGTTCAGGAAATTTTTTGAAAAACGCGAGTGGCAATTATGGCGTTGGTGGAGTTTTTAGATGAAGATGATTATCGTAAGGATAAACAACCTTCGATATCTTGAAATATTAGGTGGAACATAAGTCCCGTTATAGATTCAAAATCGCAAGGCGAGGAAGTCGCTCCGTGATCGGGTATTAATCGGTCAAATTGATCCGATAAGTCAAAGGTTTTAGGGGAAATAAAATACTTTAATTAAATCTCCAAGTCAGAGGGTCCAGGGCTATTTTAGTAAAATAGAAAATAATTTGAGTTAGGTCCTTTATAAAAGAAAATTTTCAATTTAGCCCCGTTTTGTAAAAACCAACACTTTTGGGGTTAAAAATTGAATAAATAAATATCCCGACCTTGAATAATTATAAAAATTGTACATAGATTCAGGTTTTCAAAGGTTTGAGGTCGAGTTTTTATAAAATTCTCACATTGGCCCCAAATTTGTAAAAATTGTCATTTCGGACCTTAAGTTTAAAATAATCGGAACTCACAAACCGGAAGGGCTTTTAATGTGAGTCCAGTTGGAAAATGTCACTAAGGTTGTTAGGATATTGGGAAAAAAGCAGTTTTTAAAAGAAATATGTGTAGGTCCTTTAACTTTTGAAAATATCATTTTTGTCCCATTTTGAAATAATTGCCTTTAAGGCTTTTAGGGGTTCAATTGATATGAAATTTGAACCTTGGGTCCAAAATATAATTAAGTTATAGTTAAGTTAGTATTTCCAGGTGCATGGGCTGCATAAGTCCTGGAAATTTCATTTGGGTCCTCAAGTTTAGTATTTTACACATTAGTCCCTCAATTTTAGAAAATTTAATTTCCAAGCCCTAAACACTTGAATTTTTGGAATACATTTAAAATATTTCATTTCCAGTACCTTAAGAATAAAAATTTCAAAATTTAAAGTTAAGGTCTGGTACAGTTTTAAAATTTGCAAAGTAGCCCTTAAACTTTCAAAATTTTACAATCTAGTCCTTGGGCTTTTAAAGGTTGATTTTATTTATCTTCAAACTCTTAAAACTTTATTAAAATGTCCAAAAGTCATTTTTGAACCTGAGTACAGTCCCAAAATTCGAAATTTGTAGAGGGGTCCTTTAACTTTTATTTTCTTGCAATTTAGTCCACCAACTTTCCATTTTTACAAATTTAAGTCCAAAATTGAAATTTAATCAATTATGCTCGACTTGTCCAGGTTATAAGTCATCCATAACATGAATTTTAAAGATCATACACATGCATATCCAATACATACAATAATTCATCAAATAGAACATTAAATTGCACATGCATGCACCTAAAATTCAATAAATAGCAATTTTGAGCAACTCTTGAGAATTTTCATGATTTGATACATAAAAATGACATGCAATACATAGATTATATATCTCAAGGCTCATAATCAAAATTTCTACATGCATTTTAATAAAAACACCTAATAGTTGGAAAATATTTTTCCACCTACCTTAAAATTGGAAATTGTGAAATAAAAGGATAAATTTCACAATTTTTCGATGAGGCTTCTTAGGTCAGCCCCTAAGTCAAGAAATATCAAAAAAATGAAGTTAAAAAAATGAGAGAAAAATTAAGGAGAAAAAGAAGGAGATAAGAAAATGAGAAAGACTACATTTTACCTTGTGTAGTAGGTGATTGGAGACCAGTTGAAGCTTTAAAATTGGAAATTTTGGTTCAACTCCAAAATCACCTAAGGTCAGCAACTATTTCTCAAAAATGAAAAAGGGGTGTTAAAATTTGAAAAAAATAGAAAGAAGAGGAAAGAAGGGTTCTAGTGTCCAATTCTTACCTTGTAGTCCAAATTCTCTACTAGTTCTTCTTCAAGTCTTGAAGTCCTTCTTCAAGATGATGTCAAGCTCTAATCTTCAAATGGTCTTCTAAATGTACCTCCAAAACCCAAAATTAACTTAAGTCAAGAAGTGAAAAGAGGTAGGTAGATGATATCAAGATGAATTGGAGAACAAAATTTCATACCTTGTGAAGGGGGGTTGTTCGACTTTTTTGGTTATAAGGAGGAAAAATCTTGAAAATTTTTCTAAGTGTTGAAGAAGAAGGGGAGAAGAAAGAGTAGAGAGAAGTAGGAAGTTTAGAGAGAAGGAGGAGAAAGGCTTTGAGAGTTAGAATGTGTTGGATGAAAAATGAAAATTTTGTGTAAAAATTGCAATTATGGCCGTCCAAGTGAGAGAGAGGGAGAGGATTTTTTGTTCAATTTTGTGTCTTGCCTTTTGCCTCTTGCATGGGGAACATTTTGGAGGTCAAAGGTATGGGCATGAGGTGGTTTCAATGGAATGTTGGAAGACTTCCAACATGTTGGCAAAATTAATAATAAAGAATTAATGTAAGAGATGATGTGTATAATGTTTGAATTAATGGTATAATTATACATAAGATGACTAATGTAAGGTGTAGGTGTACAAGAGTTTGTTGGGAAATTTATTGTTTAGATTTTGATGAATGCCATGTAAAACTTAGAATAGGAAGTTGGCACCCCATTTTTGTTGTAAATCGCATTGTAACAAATAAATTGGGTCAAGTGAGTTAAGTCATTGTGCTAAACATGCAAGAAGACAACTGGAGACTAGAAGGAAGACTCATTGCCAAAACAAAGTGAGTATGGCAAAGAAGAGAAGATGGGAACTCGATCAAGGTGCGGTGAGATGCGGTGAGTAAAGTATCGGTCAAGTCAACTCAAGATAGCCAAGTCTCAAGTTGAAGTGCTGAGAAGAGTCATCCAATGATTGAAAGTCGACTCTAAGTCACCTGGGGAAAGCAAGGAAATGCAATCAAGTCGAGATAACTAAAAGAGATCCGTTGCACGTAAATCAAGAGAATTACTTAAACAAGTAATACCTCTATGCTACCTTTCTCGAAGTGCTCGGTCCCGAAGCGTGCAAGGGAATGAACCAATGGGAAGCACTACACCGTGTCGAACTACGAAAAGTCAAGAACAATTCATACGAGGAAGTGGCAACTCCAAGGACTCGCAATAAGACAATCCAGCGACCACAAGTGACTTTCAAAAATAAGCCTATCTCTTCAACGGGCGATTTTTGAAAGATCACTATAAAAGGCCGAGGAATGACTCTGAGAAACGGTTGACTTTGACTACGAATCACGAACATTTCAAGAAAACATTTTGAATCAGTAACCTAAAATATTCTCAAATCATTCAAGATTAATCCTCAAGCCTACACCACGAAGAAAATCAATCCAACACTCACCGTGAAGGAAAGATAACTTCAATCAGTTGAAGAGGAAACCTTTGAAGAAAAGGGGTCTACATTCCAAGGAGAATTGTAGAAAAGTTCAAGGTCGAATCGGTCTCGAGTTTTGGAGGGCTTCGTGATCAAATCCAAAGAGCTTGAGCAAGTGAGCTTTAGTAGTAGCAAAGCGAGCTTGCCCTGTTAAGAAGTCGAGTCGCACGAGAAGCCACTGCGTGACAAGGCATCTCGGACCGAGTCCCAAAGGATCAAGTGTTGTGTGATCAAGAGTTGTATCCGGACTGTTACCACTTTGTATACCGATCAATACTTAGTGGATTCCTCCCGGGAGTTGGAGAAGAGAGGAGTAGAAGAATTACCCCATCTTCGAACCTCTATAAAACTTTTCGTGTCATTTACATTTCAAAGACACTTTAATTTCGCATCTTATCCTGTTTAACTATCTTTGATAAATTTGCTATCCATTTGATAATCTCTAAGTACTAAAACCAAGCATTAAATCATAACTAAACCAAATTTAAGGGTGTTAAGTCTTCCAATGAAAACAAAGCTCGGTTGAGCTAATTCGATCTTAACGGTGAGTTATTCTATCAACACTCGGTCGAGTGCGTTGAGTGACTAACTCTACCGATTAACTAAATTAGTGTCCACCAAGGACACAAATGTGTAGTATCAACTCAAATTTTAAAAGGACTAAATCGAAAAGTTGGTAAGGTTTATTCAACCCCCTTCTAAACCTTACACTCACACCCCTTGGGACCTACAAGTGGTATCGAGCGGTTGGTTCATTGAGCATTCCGCACCGGTTAGTTCTTGAACTAGATCTCCAAATTTTTCAAAGTCTGTTTTAGTACTTAAGTTTTCAAAACACTTTTTATTATCAAAAGTTATTATCATGGAAGCAAATTTGACACGCATCCCTATGTTCACAATTGAAGAATTTGATGATTGGAAAATTCGTATGCGAGTGCTCATCTATCAAAGATTACATGATGAGATGTGGATAGTGATAGAGGATGGGCCACTACAAATTTTAAAAGTGAACACAATCAAAGAGTGCGGTGAAGGTTAAGAGGATGTCGCTCCTAGACCACTATGGTTGAAAAACCAAGAGTGAATGGACAAATGATGATGAGAAAAAGATACAACCTGGACAATGTGACCAAGGATATCCTTTACAAAACCTTGGACAAAGCCATGTTCAATAAAGTCAAATCATGCGAACGGCTAAAGAAATGGGACAAGCTAACATTGATTTGTGAAGGCTCGTGAGCAAATCAAGGAAAATAAATTATCGTGGTCAGTACAAAAATTCGAGAATTTCAAAATGATCGCAGGAGAGAACCTGGATCAAATCTGGATGCTCGGTTCACGTAAATTACCAACGAGCTATACGCTCTTGGAAAAGAATATACACGAATGAAATGTGTATGAAGATCCTAAAAAGTCTCGGTGAATGGGAAATGAAGGTCATGGCACTAAGACATTCCATGGACCTATCAAAGACATCCAACCATGAGCTATTCTCGATCTCAAAGCCTACGAATTTGAGGAGAAGAAAAGACCAGGAAGAGACAGTTGTACCCAAAACAATTGCTCTAATTGTTAAGGATGGCAAGAAAGCCGAGGTCAAAGAAGTCATTGACCCAGAGGAAATAGCCCTGATGGTTAAAAGGTTCAACAAGTTCTTCAATAAGAACTACAAGAGAGGCAAGGGCGAATCCTCCGAGAAGACACTCGGCTCCCTCCAAGTCAAGGGAAGATAGGCCAACCAAGAGAACAGATCATCAAAAAGTGAATATCAAACGGTGACAATCTAAGAATGGAAAGAGCGATCAAAAGGTTGAATATCTATCTTTGAACGTAGGCAATCGGGTCACTATGCCATTGATTGCCCATATCCCGTAGTCAACAAATACAGGAATGAAGAAGAAAGAAAAGTCTTTAGAGAAAGAAGACAAGAAAAGAAAAAGGCAATGTTGGTCTGCAGAGATCACGAGACAAAGCCAAGTCAAGAGACATAGCCGATTCAGAGAGTAGTGAAGTCGACTACTCAAGTGACTACTGAAGAAGAAGCCTTGATCTGTCGATGGCCAAGGAACAAGACCAACCCGACCAAGAAGATGAGGTACACTCGACTCATCACACTCGTATTCTAGTAATAGTGATCGTGACACACACACTTCATCACCCACTCGATCTTTATGATTCATTAGGCAAAATGATGAAAGATTTTGAGCACATTAAATCCTCACACACACTACTAAATGAGGAAAAACAGCCTACTCAAGAGCAAAACTCACGGTGACTAAGGAGCCGAGTACTCTAAGTCAAATAGCCGATGAGAATAAAAGTTTAAAGACCGAAAATGCCAAGCTAATAGCAGAAATAGTGCCATAGAAAAGAGGGAGAATGACCTCAAAAATGTGATTGCCTCATTCACTAAGGCATCTAAGTCATTGGATGATCTTATCATGAGCCAAAGAGAATGTGGGGACAAGACATGCTTAGGAT
Source organism: Rehmannia glutinosa (assembly GCA_016081115.2). Lineage (NCBI taxonomy): Eukaryota > Viridiplantae > Streptophyta > Magnoliopsida > Lamiales > Orobanchaceae > Rehmannia > Rehmannia glutinosa. Next base: position 15,355,975 of record CM071933.1, read on the forward strand.
TTAATTCCTCTGTGCTATGTCAAGCTCCAAAAGTGATTTTGGAAAAAGGATCTTCAAACAATGAAGTATCTCAAAATCCAAAACTCCAAATGGTGCACACACATTTATTCCAAAGCACAATTACAAGCAAAACGGCATTGGTTATAAAGGAAAAGGAAAAACTGAAAGTTGAGTGTCTTTGAAAGAGGACAGTGAGAAGAAATTCAGCCGAGTTCCTCAGCAAACTCCAAACAGGAAATACTCTGTAAAGAAGAAACAAAGCTACCAAAAATCCCAGAAGATCTATAAAAGAAACACATATGATGGGAATGGTAGAAAATATCCAAGCCAAGCTGATTGGAATGATGTAAACTATCACCAAAGACCTATGGAATATAAGCCAAAATGGCAAAGGCCTAGAACTCAGCAAAGGCTATTCCAAAGGTATAAGAGCTTTCATCAGCACACATATGCACCTAGGCACTACACTCAGAGACATCACAACTACCCAAAGAAGGCAATTGCTAAAACACATATACAGGCATACAGACAAAAGAGACTGTTGTATGAACCTAGAATCTCCAAGCAATTTGCCAAAAGTAATTATGATTATGGCACTGATAGATGGCAACCCCTTAGAGCCAAATCATTTGGCTATAGGTTGGTTGGATCATCTTACAATACTAACCCCTCGGACCTGCACAAGTATGGGTACCTAAAACTTAATTTCCTTGTTTGCGGGTTGAACAAAGTGAGTGCCAAGGAACCTGGTACATGGATAGTGGTTGTTCCAGACATATGACAGGAAACAAGAAACATCTGTCAAAATTCAAGGAAGTTAAAGGTGCAAAAGTCATATTTAGAGGAAATGAAGCTCCAGGAGAAATAAGAGGCATTGGATCCATCAAGAAAAATGGATTAGAAATCACAGATGTTGCATATGTTGAAGGACTCAACTTCAACTTGCTAAGCATCACCAACTCGTGACAAAGGGTTATAATGTTGGATTTAACATGGGTATATGCCAAATCAAGGAGATCTTGAATCAAATGAAGTTGTGTTGCAAGGATGCAGACAAAAGAACATGTATGTCGTGGATTGGTCAACCGCAACACCAAGCACTGTCTATTAACAAAGAGCACAATTTGAATCAAGTTGGTCGTGGCACAAGAAGTCGAGTCACCGAATTTCAAAACAATTAACAAGCTTGCCGTAGTAATCTTGTGGAAGGACTTCCAGACTTAGTATACAAGAAGGAGAGTATATGTGACGATGTCGAAGGGAAAACAAATCAAATCATCATTCAAAGAAAAGACATGCCCATCTTCAACAAGAATATTACATCTGCTACATATGGATCGATTTGGTCTAGTTGAACCAACTAGTATAAGTGGGAAGAAATACACCTTGGTGGTAGTAGATGACTACTCAAGATATACATGGACAATATTCATGTGTAAGAAGAAAAAAACTCTACGTAAACTACCACACGGTGATGAAGAGGATTCAAAATGAGAAGAGCCAAACCATTATCAAAATAAGATCATGAGGAACCGAGTTTGTCAATGGTATAATAATTGATATTGTATTGAAAATTGCATTGGTCATGAATTATCTGCAGCAAGGACTCCCTTTGTGAGAATGGAGTTGCGAGAAAGAAGGAATAGAACTCTCAAAGAAGCAAAGAAGGACCATGTTGGTCAACGGGGGTTACAAAAAGATTTTGAGTCAAGCAATAAACACAAAGATGCTACACTCAAAATAGATGCATGATAAGCAGACGGTGACAAAGACTCCTATGAGATTTGGACGGGGAGAAAACCAAATGTTGCATATTTTAAAATATTTGGATGTAAATGCTTCATCCATAACAATGGCAAAGATAATCTAAAGGCTTTTGATGCTAAAGTCGATGAAGGTATCTTCTTGGGATACTCAATTTGAAAGCAAAGCCTACTGAGTACTCAACAGAAGACTATGATTACGAGAGGAATCCATTCATGTGGTGTTCGACTTAACCAAATGTTAATGGAGAGGACATTGAAGAATCAAGCGATAAGTGAATCAACCAACCATGCGAAGAGTCCTATCTTTCAAGTCAAGTGGAATTATAAACTCGAGATGAAGATGAGTTAGTGAGTCTCAAAAACAGCTGGAAAATTTGCAGCTAAGTGATTGCGAGAAAGCTGATCAAAGAAACACAGCTGCTAGACGACTGAATCCAGCTAACTTACTCCAACCTGATGTAACATGGCTGAGAGACCATCCACCAGAACTTGTCATTGGAGATATAAGAGAAGGTGTCAAAACAAGTTCCAAAACTCAACAAGAAGCTATGTTCACATGCTTTATCTCACAAATAGAGCCCAAAGATGTGTCACAAGCATTGGATGACACACATTGGATTCACGCTATGCAAGAAGAGCTGAATCAGTTTGAAAGAAATAAAGTATGGGAGTTAGTTCAAAGATCCACCCATCAAAATGTCATTGGCACTAAATGGGTGTTCAGAAACAAGATGAACGAGGAAGGTTCTATGGTAAGAAACAAAGCAAGATTAGTAGCCAAAGGATATTGCCAAGAAGAAGGGATAGATTTTGATGAAACATTTGCCCCTGTAGCAAGATTGGAAGCTATTAGGATGTTTCTTGGCTATGCAGGTCACAAGAATTTTATTGTATATCAAACGGATGTAAAAAGTGCATTCCTAAATGGTTTATTGGAAGAAGACGTGTATGTTGAACAACCTCCAGGATTTGAGCAGAAGACTCTTGGAGATAAGGTATACAAACTCAAGAAAGCTCTGTATGGATTGAAACAGGCACCCAGAGCATGGTATGATACTTTGTCACAATTCCTAACTGAGAATGGATTCACAAAAGGAAAAGTGGATAGAACAATCTTCAGAATTCAAGACAGGAAGAGCATACTGCTTGTTCAAATATATGTGGATGACATCATTTTTGGATCCACAAACAAAGAACTGTGTGATAAATTTTCAAACCTCATGCAAAGCAAATTCGAAATGAGCATGATGGGAGAGCTGACATTCTTCCTTGGACTCCAAGTGAAACAGCTGAAGGATGGAACCTTCCATAAGTCAAATAAAATACACCAGAGATTTAATGAAGAAATTTGGTATGGAAGAGAAATCTTTCGTGAAAATACCAATGAATACATCATCAAAATGGACATGGATGCGGATGGCAAGCTGTAGATCAAACAAGATACGAGCACTTATTGGATCATTGCTTTATCTCATAGCAAGCAGGCCGACATCACCTTTCTTTGTAGGTGTATGTGCAAGATTTCAATCTGCTCCAAAAGAGAGCCATATGACTGCAGCTGACTAAGAGGATCTTGAGATATTTGAAGGAAGCCAAGAAGTTGGCTTATGGTATCCAAAGGAAGGTGGATTCAAGCTAATTGGCTATTCGAGCACGACTATCTTTGGATGCGAGTTGTGGGAAGAGCACCTCGAGGCACATGTCAAATGCTTGGAAACAAAGCTAATTTCTGGTTTAGCAAAAAGCAAAATTCAATAGCCACCTCTACAAACGAGAATACATAGTTGCGGGCAATTGTTGTGCCCAAATCCTATGGATGAGACAGCAGCTGAGAGACTATGAAATTGAAGAAAAGGAAATTCCAATCATGTGTGATAACACAAGTGCAATTGCAATCACTCAAAATCCTGTGCTGCACTCAAGAACAAAGCATATCGATGTCAGATATCACTTCATAAGAGATCATGTTGGAAAGAAAGACATCACCTTAGAATATATTTCAACTGATAAACAGTTAGCTGACATATTCACAAAACCATTATGTGAGTCAAGATTTGAAGAACTCAAGCATGAGTTCGGGTTAATTGAGCTGAGCTGACACTCAGAAGACTCAAAGAAAGGCAATGAAACACAAAAAGGGAAAAAGGGCTGAATTCTCAAAATCAGCTAAATGAATCAGTCGTATTGGAAAGACAGCTATACCGAATTAGCTGACAGTTGAGTCACTATGAGAACTGTGAGAAGAAAAGTTAAATCAGCTAAGGGATAAGCTGAGTCATTTATGAGCAGAGTGACAAAAACGCAGTCGTTTTTACTAAGCGGGAATGTTTTTAAGAATGACGTCAGCATAATGATGATGTGTACAGGCAAAAGTTGCACACCAAGCTTATGATTGGATATAAATGCTACCGCATTAAATTCGAGACATTAAATGCTAATCGGCGTGCAAAATCTAAGCCGTTGATTTTGATCACATTTCAAAAACCACCGGCACGTCCTTTCAGAAACCATACTTAAACCATTTTCGTCCGTTTCTCTCACATATTACCAAAACTGTTCATTTCTCTCTCAGAAGCAAAGGCAAAACTCTCTCAAAACCCTATCAATCTTCAAATCAACTTCTAAGTTTCTTTCCGTGAAATAATGAAAAATGGCATCAACTTATGATTTCGTCAAGCTAGGGAAGCAAATCCACACTGGGTCTACTGTGGATTTCGAGGTATGGTCAAACAGGGTCCGATGACGCCCTCATCAAGAAGATTTGAAAAGCTCGAAAAGTCCGGGCTAAAACCATTTCGCGATGGAGCTCCCGATGACCTATGTGGAAGAGGTCGCTCAGTTCTACGTGAATGCTGAGATTCACGATGAGGGGATCAAATCCTCTGTTCATGGGAAGGAGTTCATCATCTCTGCCAAAGATTTGGCAGAACACTGCTCATTACGGCGGAAGGAGCACCGAGAAATCAATGAAGCGATGTAGACTTGGTTCTTTGCTTGGAAGGAAGTAGCCAAGACCGACTATGCTGATAAGATAGTCTACACAGCCAACAAGAGGCTGCTAAAGGAGGACTACCACAAACTGTTGGATATAGTTGCCAAATGCATCGACATCAAATTTGGCAGCTTTGACCAACTATCCAAAGCAAAATTGATCGTCATGGCTGCGATCATTGAAGAAAAGCAAAAGTAAACCGGGCTGAGTTTGTCTACAAAGCAGAGACTCTGCCGAGAATGTAGGAACAAATCCTTCAAGGAGAATGGAGCATTTGGAGGATCTCGGGATACGGCCTGGTGATTGGCCGGCTGATGGAGGTAAAAGGAGTCCTCTTCGACATGGAAAGGCATTCCATGTAAACAAGAGGATGTTCAGATCAAACCTCTCGGCGCGCACAAGAGAGCCTACGCCAAGAGAGCGATACAAGTGAGGGGGAATCGGTGACCCTGAAGATACGAGATGTTTCCTCCCCACCAAAGAAGAAAGCGCCCTACTGTTTGCTAAGAGAACTGCGCCCGCAAAGAAAGAAAACCAAATCTGCTCGCTCCCCCTCGCAGCCGAGTCACCGCCCCGCAGCCGTGTCTCTCAAAGCCCAGCGATGGCCGAGAAGGAATCTCAAATACCTTCTCCGGCCGTCAAAAGAGGAGAACCGATAAGCCAAGACGGCGCTCCTAAGAAAACAACAACAAGGCCCCCCGCCAAGACTTAGAAGAAACTCTCTCCGAAGTAAATCCTCTGGTACAAACTAGGAGAAGAAGAAGAATCTTCAAGCGTTCCAAACTTGAGAAACCGGTGAGTTAGCCACTCAAAAGACATCGAGAGCTGCTGGAGAAGTAGAGTCTCCGTAAATTATTGATGAAACAACCAAGTCTGCTGAAGGCGATCAGAGGCAAATCAAGACCCAATCGTAGTTCGAACAATTTGAGACACAAGAAGTAGCTGAGAAATCTAACTCGCCTATTGACAGGATCGTATCCCCTCCTGCAACAGACGCAGCTAACAGTATGGAACACCAGAGCTTGCTACCTTCTATGCCTGAGAATGAGGGACAACAAGAAGAAGCTGATAGAGATGATGATGTAATGATCCTATCCCCACCTTATCCAGACATCCAAAATCGTCTGCGAGAGTGGAGGAAGTGGAAGTTGAGTTGATCCAGGGAACAGTTCCAACGGCCTGAGTTTATCGAAGAAGAAGAGGAACTGATGAATTTTCTTGGAGTGACCACTGTGGTCCAAGCACTGGATGAAGAAAACTGCACAGACATCTTGCAGATCTTTAAGGACAATGAGAAGGAGAGACAGGCAGAGGAAGTTGAGGCACGTGAGAAGGCTAACATCTGCCTTATCACCGGCACCACAGAACATACACATCCTCTCCTTGACATCCTATCAGAAAGCGATGAGGATCTGGACCCTGTTGCTGCCACAGAAGAGTTGCAAATGCAGCAAGCAACACACGAATCCAGAGTCCTTCATGAACAAAGAATGATGGAGGGACCAAGAGAGTCCTCCAAAACACAGCTGGAGATAGACCCAATGGGAGTGGTGCAGCATATTCCCATCGTTGTTGCTGCCACCACTTCCCCAGCTCACTCGGAAGAAGGAACTAAGGGAAATGGCGATGAAACTGGGTTAGTGGGGACCCCAGTCGAGCCAACCCCTAATGAAGGTGTCTTACCACCTGCCCCAACGGCTGAACACTCAGTAGAAATAGCCGGGAGTTTGGAGACGAGTGACCCCATTCCAAGTCACTCAGCTGGTGCGCCAACTGAGGGGGAAACTCCCTCCACTGCAGCAAGGTCGGAGGATGCTGCAGATGACTCTACTACGAATCTAGGAGGCGAAGTGGAGAAGGAACAACCACAAAGTACACAGCAAGTTGTCATCAACGAAGCTCAGACAGTTGAGACTGTCTCAGCTGAGGTGCCAACTGCTCTGAAGGCTAATGACGCTGCTGATGCAGTCGAGGCACAGGAAGGAATGACCCGGGAGTTAACACTGCAGGCGATGAAAGTGCAATCCATGGGGTTGAGACTCCAATGGATGCCACCGCAGAAGACCCTAAGATAGCTAACACCGCCGAAAGGGATGTCCAATGCCTCGCGCAGCTTGAGGCTGCGCAGGAGGTAATGAAGGCCAACGGGAGGTTGAGACTTCGGGGTAACGGAGTCAAGTACAGAACATCCCTCCCGCTATCATTGATCCATCCGAAAAGGAGATAAGCGCGCTTCACGATTCCCAGGATAATCCCGATGTAACCTTTCCGGGATCGGAAGAAGCGATAAAGCCGAGTCATCCCCACATCGATCCAAAAGACTCGGTGAGGATGTTCCAACCACGAGCAAGTCGACCTCAAGACTACTCGTCAAACTTTCAATTTTGATGATGAGCCACCCATGGAAATCTCATCATCGTCCGATGACGCTCCCGATAAGGCCGAGGACAGTCAACTCAATTGGAGAAACCGGTTTGAGACCGACGAAGGCCGTTGAGACAAGTGAGGCTCGGCAAGTCGGGTCAACTTCACAATGACCCGGTGAAACAGAGTACATCGCGCAGCTCCTCAAGTCGCAGCAGGTTCGACTCCACAAGGAACTTCACGAGCACCACTCATCATTGAACAAATCCCGATTGCCCGTGATGATTCCTTCAGTAGAATCATTTCCCTTTTCTCCGGAGGTACCCGACCTCCCGAAGAGTCGACAGAGATCTCGCGCTTCCGCAGACAGATCTTGTCATTCCATCGATACCATTGTTCCAACTGACTATGATTTTGACGTTGCTTGGCCATCAGCTTCCACAGAGGGAACAGTTGAAGTTCGGGAGGTGTTCAAAGCATTATTTGCTGAAATTGAACGGATGGAGAGGCATCAGGCCTCGATGGACATGAGATTGGATAACGAGAGATGCCAACCTTACTGGCGACTTGAGAGGCATAATAGTCAAAATCGGGAGTGGTGGCAACAAAGCGAGAAACAATGCGCGTGGAACAAGCTAGATATTTGAGAACATTTTTCGACAAGTGTTGGTATGGCGAGTGAGAATGCTTGATGCAAAGACAAAGTTGAGAGAACACATTGAGCACTTGCATGAATCTCACATTGCTGAGATCAAGCTGCTGCGTGAGCAAAATAAGAATGAGCTCCTGCGTATGGAAGAAAATATGGATCGAAAATTCAGCCTTCTCATGGCTGAGATGAAGTTGCTTAAAGCTGAATCCAACGCTACTCCTTCCGAAGTTTCGTGCAAAGATACTCCAGCAGAGACTCGAAGCGAACTCGACTATCGCCAGACTCGACTTTCGCTTGTTAGTATGTTTCAGGCATTCCTCCGTCCTTTGATGATGCCAAAAAGGGGGAAGAGGAATACCTTAAAGCGCCAAGAGATCGGCGTTGAGAAGGAGGGAGCGGTGTAAAGGGAAAGACAAGTGAGGAGGTCTCAAAAGCAAAGAAAGGAAAGTCTGTTGCACAAACCCCCAACAAGGTCTTGTCACGGTGATATTATCAAGCTGACAAACTCCTAGTGACTCGCCACTCCAACACTCTTCGTATCTATGGTCGAAAAGAGAAAGACAGTTGAAGCGAGGATGGAGGAAGTGGAAGGAAGGATGAATGCCCGAGTTATGAATATCTTGAAACAACATGGAGGCATTCCAAAGAGACAGAGACACTTAACATGCCATCTCGGATGCCGGAGGCGAGCCAAGATCGGTTGATGAATTTAAAACGCCGCATCTCGAAGGATACTTTGCAAACATGTCCATGGCTCAAGCCACGGGACTTGTCTTTGGGAAAAGGGTCTCACGCTATGTGAAGAAGCGACAGCAAGCAGTCACTCGACTTTGGTCACTCCGTCACTCCGCTAGTCACTCAGGAAGAAGAAGACCCCAAATACAATACACGCCCGAGGAAGGAAGAGGTAGAGGAAGAAGCGGTGGTGGAGGAAGAGGTTTGGACTCACGCCCGCCCAAAAAACATTGAGTACATAGATCCGGCAAGAAATGAGGGATCTGGGCCGGGTCTTGACCAAGTAGCCAATCGCAAGTGGCTAAAAACAATGTTGAGTATGTGAAAAGAATCAAAGAAGAGAATAAAAGACAAACTCAACGTTGGGAGGAGAGACAAGAGAGACTAAGAAGAGATGAAGCTGCCGGAAGGCATATGAAAAAAGAAGAAGAAGTGAAGGCGGTGAAGATGAGAAAAAAGAAGAAGACGAGAAGATGTGAAGAAGAAGAAGAAGAAAAGAAGGAGCGGTGAAGGAGATGAAGTGTTCTTTGTCCACCCCTTCATGTATTTTACTATGTAAATACATACTATGTAAGTCTTCTCGTAATAAATGTAAATTCTCTATTTTTGCGTAGATATAGATGTTTGCTCACGATACACCTTGTTGATTGTGTAAAGGACAAGAATATTATGATCAATAAAAGGATTGATTCTACGCATACATTCTCTGTAAATACACTATCGTATGTATCTATGCTATTTACATTTTGAATGTTTTAAGTTTTGGCATCATCAAAAAGGGGGAAATTGTTGGGAAATTTATTGTTTAGATTTTGATGAATGCCATGTGAAACTTAGAATAGGAAGTTGGCACCCCATTTTTGTTGTAAAGCGCATTGTAACAAAATAGGGCTGGTCAAGTGAGTTAAGTCGATTGTGCCTAAACATGCAAGAAGACAATCGGAGACTAGAAGGAAGACTGCCAAAAGCTGCAAAACAGTTGAGTATGGCAAAGAAGAGAAGACGGAACTCGATTGAAGGTGTGAGATGCGGTGAGTAAAGTATCATCAAGTCAACTCAAGATAGCCAAGTCTCAAGTTGAAGTGAGAAGAGTCATCCAATGATTGAAAGTCGACTCTAAGTCACCTGGGGAAAGCAAGGAAATGCGGTCAAGTCGAGATAATCGAAAGAGATCCGTTTACGTAAATCAAGAGAATTACTTAAACAAGTAATAGCTCCATGCTACCTTTCTCGAAGTGCTCGATCCCGAGGAAGCGTGCAAGGGAATGAACAATGGGAAGCACTACACCGTGTCGAACTCGAAAAGTCAAGAACAATTCATATGAGGAAGTGGCAACTCCAAGGATCGCAACAAGACAAGCCAACGACCACAAGTGACATTCAAAAATAAGCCTATCTCTTCAACGGGAGATTTTTGAAAGATCACTATAAAAGGCTGAGGAATGACTCCGAGAAACGGTTGACTTTGACTACGAATCACGAACATTTCAAGAAAACATTTTGAATGTAACCTAAAATATTCTCAAATCATTCAAGATTAATCCTCAAGCCTACACCACGAAGAAAATCAATCCAACACTCACTGTGAAGGAAAGATAACTTCAATCGGTTGAAGAGGAAACCTTTGAAGAAAAGGGGTCTACATTCCAAGGAGAATTGTAGAAAGGTTCAAGGTCGAACCAGTCTCGAGTTTTTGGAGGGCTTCGTGATCAAATCCAAAGAGCTTGAGCAAGTGAGTGTAGTAGCAAGGCTGCCTGTGAAGAAGCGAGTCGTACAAGAAGCGGTGCGTGACCAAGGCATCTCGATCGAGTCCCAAAGGATCAAGTGTTTGTGTGATCAAGACTTGTATCCGGACTGTTACCACTTTGTATCTTGATCAATACTTAGTGGATTCCTCCAGGAGTTGGAGAAGAGAGGAGTAGAAGAATTACCCCATCTTGAACCTCTATAAAACTTTTCATGTCATTTACATTTCAAAGCACTTTAATTTCTGCATCTTATCTGTTTAACTATGCTGATAAATTTGCTATCCATTTGATAATCTCTAAGTACTAAAAGCAAGCATTGAATCATAACTAAACCAAATTTAAGAGTGTTAAGTCTTCATTTGAAAACAAGCTGCATTGAGCTAATTCGGTCTTAGCTTGTTATGAGTTATTCTATCAACAGCTCAGTCGAGTCTGTTGAGTGACTAACTCTACTGATTAACTAAATTAGTTGTCCACCAAGGACACGGCTGTGTAGTATCAACTCTGAACTTTTAAAAAGACTAAATCGAAAAGTTGGTAAGGTTTATTCAACCCCCCCTTCTAAACCTTACACTCACACCCCTTGGGACCTACAGAGTTGGATGGTATTTTTACTCCAAAAATATCATCATGGCCGTCCATACTAATGGCTTTATGGTAATTCCATATTTTTTTTTGTCCCAAATTTGTTGATAATAGATGAAATATATCAATCTCCAAAATAATTAGTGATTTCCTTGATCACTTATAAGTCCCATGATCACTTAATCTAAATCAAAATCTTAATTCTATAAGGTAAAAGTCTCTAAAATAAATAGTCTCTTAAAATTCTAAGGTGACTAATAAATACAAAAATAGTAATAATGATCAATCAAGTGATCATAAATGAGAAATAGAATTAATGAAGATCATGATCACAAGTAGTAAATGATTAACCCCAAATAGGGGCTTAGCGTTCCCAAATTGCAAGTTGTGAACCCTAAACTAAACAAATCATTAACCTCCGAAAAATCTCTAACCTGTGAAAAAAATTGCAATCAAAATTCTCTTCCACAATATAAACCCTAATTTGAATATCTCAAATTACCCTTCTCATTCAAAAATCCATTCTGTTACTAAAAAATGGCAATCAAAATTCTCTTCCACAATATAAAGACGGACCAGAAATTGGGAGAGATTTTCAGAAATGAGGTTTCCATTTTCAGAAACAGAGATAGCTGAAAAACAGAGCAAGAAGCAAAAGATTTCAGCCGACGGCGGAGCTGCGGCGGAGGATACTTCGTTTGTTGTGAATTGGGAGAGATTTCTTCCGAAAATGGTAGTGAGAGTGTTGTTGGGATGTCGTTTACTGAGGAAAGTTTTATATTTTTCTGAATGTAGTCACAATAATTTTCAGTAGATAGTCTCGATTGCCACAATCCACGAATATTTGCTTGATTGGAGCCATTGATCGTATTCTAATAAATTGTGTGTAAATTTCCAGTTATTATTTCTCTGCAATTGGTTCAAAAAAAATTTGCTTTCTTGAGTTTGAAAAATTTTCTCATTTGTCGGTTGTCATTTGGTAGCGGTGGTAGATTCTTTGGCTTATTTCTGGTGCTAGAATTTCATTTTTCCTGACCATAAATCCTAGTTGGTATGACAGGGTATATTTGTCAATTTATAAATAATGACAACCTAAACTGACGAAAATACCCTTAAAAAAGGGGCGTGCGTGTCACGTGATAGAATCCCGGTGGAATATTCCATTGCCGGTGTGTATTAGGTTGCACTTCCACAAATTCGTTTAGTTTAGGTACTATTTTCACAAAAAAAATGGGCGTGCGTGTCACGTGATGGAATCCCGGTGGAATATTCCATCGCCAGTGTGTATTAGGTTGCACTTCAACAAATTCGTTTAGTTTAGGTACTATTTTCACAAAAAAATAGTACAGGACTAAAACCGCAATAACCCTATAGTACAGGTTGCAAAAAATCAATAACCCTAAATGAAATGAAATAAAATACAAAATATATATTATTAATAATTACCCATCAAAGTGACGTGGTAAAATAGTCGATCAAATACATAGACGACAATAAGAATCAATTATATGCTCGAAAAAATCGGGGCTTCACATCCTCCCCTCCTTAAAATAATTTGGTCCCCAAATTCTCTTCAGAATAGTTCTGGATATTGATTCCTCATGTCTTCTTCCATCTCCCACGTTGCGTCTTCGTCTCTGTTGTGGTTCTGCCACACCACTTTAACCATCGGAATTTCTCTTTTACGCAACTGTCGTATTTGCTGATCAATGATACGGATCGGTCTCTCGGTGTAGGATAGATTTTTCATTAGAGGCGGAGTATCTCGAGTGATGATATGTTCGGGATCAATACATTGTGCATTCCCGTATATGGTGCTGGTAACTCGAGTCGGTAGGCTAACTTCCCGATTCTTTGTAAAATCTTGTAAGGTCCAACATATCTCGGACTCAACTTGCCTCCTTTCTTCGGATTGATTAATCCTTTCCATGGTGAGAGTCTGAGAAATACTTCATCTCCGACTTCAAATTCCAGATCCTTTCTTCTCTTGTCCGCGTAACTCTTTTGGCGGCTCTGAGCGGTGCGAATCCGCTCCTTGATCAGCTTGACCTTCTCCATGGCCTCCTGAACTAAGTCGACCTTTGGGATCGATGGCGACTTTTGTTTCTCTTTCGGAGTCCATTGGTCATCAATCTCCCAGTGTAGTGGGGATCTATATTTTTGCCCATATAATGCCTCGTAGGGTGCCATCCCAATCGTGGCCTGATAACTGTTATTGTAGGCGAACTCGGCTAATGGTAAGTGCAAGCTCGCAGCATATCTTCAAGGGTTTGAATGGTTCGCTCAGACTGTCCATCGGTTTGTGGATGTGCTGCTGTGCTGAAACTTAGCGAGGTACCCAATTCCTCGTGCAAGCACTTCCAAAATCTGGAGACAAACCTTGGGTCTCTGTCAGATACTATGTCGATTGGTACTCCATGCAGTCGAATGATTTCTCGGATATAAATCTGTGCAAGTTTCTGCAAGCTATAAATTTTCTTGATGTGTAAAAAGTGTGCAGATTTCGTGAGTCGGTCTACAACTACCCAAATAACACCATGGCCTCCTCTGGTCTTCGGTAGATCCGTCACGAAGTCCATCGTTATGTGTTCCCATTTCCACTCGGGAATTCTCAATGGTTGTAGTAAACCAGATGGTCATTGGTGTTCTGCTTTTACTCGTTGACAAGTCAAACATCTCGCCACGAATTCTGCTACCTGGTTCTTCATGTTTACCCACCAATAACTCCGTTTCAAATCCTTATACATCTTGTTTCCTCCAGGATGTATAGTGTATTTCGAACGGTGCGCCTCTGCTAGGATTCTACTCCTAATCTGCTTTCGTCATTCGGTACACACACTCGATTCGAATCCGATAACTCCATCTTAGTCACCGAGAATTCCCGATCTTTCTCCTTTAAGTATCTTCTTCTTGATTTTTGAAGATGTGTATCTTTCCCTTGTGCTTCTTTGATCTCATTCAGCAGATCGGGCTTAACCGAAATGTTAGCGCATGAAATCTGAGTATTGGTTCTCGTCAGATTCCAATTGCTCAGCTCTTCTAATGATTCCCATTCTCGAATCATAAGTCTGGCTAAGCTCGCCTTTCTGCTCAAAGCGTCAGCTACTACATTAGCTTTCCCGGGATGGTATTGAATATCAAAGTGATAGTCCTCAATCAATTCCATCCATCTCCGTTGCCTCGATTTGAGGTCTTTTTGGGAGAATAGATACTTCAAGCTCTTATGATCCGTGAAAACCGTGAATGTTGCTCCGTAGAGATAGTGTCTCCATTTCTTTAACGCGAACACTATCGCTGCCAATTCCAAGTCATGCGTTGGATAATTGGCTTCATACGGCTTGAGCTTTCGTGATGCATAAGCGATAACTTTTCCTTCCTGCATGAGCACTGCTCCTAGTCCTTCTTTTGATGCATCACTATAGACGACAAAGTTTTCTTTTCCTTTTGGAAGGGCTAAGACTGGAGCTGTAGTAAGTAGTTTCTTCAGCTCTTGGAAACTCGCCTTGCATTTGTCATTCCACTCAAACTTGACTTGCTTCTGGGTTAGTCGAGTGAGTCCTAAGAAACTCCTGATCTCCGTTACAGACTCGGGTTGTTTCCATTCAACCACTATCTATACCTTCGAAGGATCCACGGAAATCCCGGTGCTGGATACTATATGTCCCAAGAACGCAACTTCACTAAGCCAAAATTCGCACTTGCTGAATTTGGCATACAACTTGTGCTCTCGTAGTGTCTCCAAAACAATTTTCAGATGACGTTCGTGCTCTTCTCTAGACTTAGAGTATACGAGTATGTCATCAATGAATATCACTACGAATTGATCCAAATAAGGTTGAAAGACTCGATGCATCGATCCATAAATGTTCTTTGCTGGTGCATTCGCGTGATCGAAAGGCATCACTACAAACTCGTAGTGTCCATATCGGGTTTGAAATGCAGTTTTGGAAATGTCTTCTTCGCGGATCTTCAGTTGGTAATATCCTTGTTGTAAATCAAACTTCGAGTACACCGTCGCTCCTTGAAGTTGATCAAATAGTTCGTCTATCCTCGGGAAGGGATATTAGTTCTTGATGGTCACGCTATTAAGACCACGATAATCTATACATAGTCTTAATGTGCCATCCTTATTTTTGACGAACAGCACAGGTTCTCCCCACGGAGACGTACTCGGTCGGATAAATCCCACATCCATCAGTTTTTGTAATTGTGTTTGCAGCTCTTGTAACTCAAGCGGAGCCATTCTATACGGTGTTCTGGCAATCGGGGCAGTCCCTGGTAACACCTCAATGGTGAACTCGACTTCCCTATCTGGAGGGATAGTGGTGAGTTCTTGTGGAAATACATCCGTGTATTCTGATATTATAGGTACTTGGTTAATTTGCGTATCAACCGTGGGTTTGTTAATTACAAACACCAAGTACCCTCGAGTCCCTCTAGTGATTGCCTTCCTCGCTTTCATTGCTGAAATGATTGGGACAATCTTAACTCGTGCCCTTCCCGAAATTTCCACTTCGGGTTTTCCGGGTTCACATAGCTTAATGGACTTGTTATGGCAGTCCATTTGTGCATGGTATGCAGACAACCAGTTCATTCCCAATATCACGTCGTATTCGGATATAGGTAATAGGATCAAATCGACAGGAAAATTTATCTCATCAATCTTAACTTCGCATGCATTATAGATAATATCTGTTATCTGACTTGCACCCATAGGAGTTGACACTTCTAGACATATAGGCATATGTTCCATGCATGCATGCAGTTTGTGTACAAAATGCGGTGCAACAAATGAATGCGTTGATCCAGGGTCAAACAATATTTTAGCGTAGTGGTTAGATACTAGAAGTGTACTTTCCACCACGTTTGTTGCCTCCGGAGCCTCCTGTCCGGCTAGTGCAAATGCTCGAGCGGGCATCCTTGCCCGATTACCTTGGCCATTTCCTGGCTTCTGCGGCTGCATCTGTTTTGTTCGGTCCTCGTACTTCGGGCAATCTTTCAGCTGGTGCTGATTACTACCACAGCGCAAACACCTTCCTTGTTTACGCCAACAGTCATTGGCAATATGTCCCGGTTTCTGGCAATATGCACACAATTGACCCGGTTTTCCTTGTACTGGTCCCTTTCCCTTATCTGTCTTATTAACTGGTCCCTTCTGAAACTTAGCAGGCGGTTTAGATGGCTGCCCCACAGTTGTCCTCTTAAGACTGTTCGATGGCCTACTCTGCTGAATCTGTCCAATACGGTTTAGTCCCGACTCAATGCGGAGAGCTGCCTTTACCGCGACTGAGTAGGTTGTCAGTTCAACAGTCAACAGTTGTTTCTGAAGTTCTAGTTTCAATCCTCGAGTGAACTTGTAAAGCTTATCCTCTTGATCGATTGTCCCGCAGCATACTTGGACAATCGGTGAAATTCCGACTCATACTGAGCTACAGTCATGTTCCCTTGCCTCAATCTGTGGAATTCATCTCGGCGCGCCTCTTTCACAACCTGTGGAATATACTGTTCATTGAACTCGGCCAAGAAATTTCCCATGTTCTCGGCTACCAGTCCTGTTCCCACCTTCTTTCAACTGCCCTCCACCAGTCTCTAGCAGCCGATTCCAAACGAAATACGGCGAGGGTGACTTTCTGCTCATCTGAGTATTGCAGAGCATTGAAGATATTGTCCAGTTTTTCTATCCATTCTTCTGCCTTCAAATCATCCGGCTCTCCTAAGAAGGCTGGTGGGTCGAACCGTAGAAATTGCTCCAACGTGCGATCGTTCGCCTCTCTGGCGGGTTCGGGAGCACGGGGTTGAGGCTCTGCCTATTGCCTCATGAAAACCAGTATTTGTTGTAGGGCCTGTGCGGTCAAGTTGTCTCCTGCAGCAGGTGGAGGAGGCGGTGGTAATTCAGGGGAGGGTACCCAGTCCCTGGGTACGTCGTCATCCCCTCATGGAACGCGGCGAGGTCTCCCACGTCCTCGATGTTCGGCCATTCTGTATCTTGAAGTGTTAGTTGCGATTCACGAGTAAATGAATACAATAATTATTCGCGCAAAGCAAGTTATATCGTAGGGAAAGTAACAACAAAACTAAGGCGGATCAGTCAAAGGTAGAGGAAAGATAAGAAGAGAATAAGGAAAGAATGTATAAAGAAAGTCAGTCAAGAATCAACTAAGTCAAGACAAGTATGACCATGAAATCTCAAAATATGCGTTCTAACTTAGTTCAAACATCAATAAGGCGGTTCTATGCCAATTGGAAATTGATTTCACACTTAATTGGTCAAGTCGCGGTACTACCCAAAATACAGACCGAGGGTCCTATCCTGGGTCAGCTCGGTGTAAGTTTCCATTTTACTAGCCGAGCTCTGATACCACTCTAACTATCACGCCCCAAACGGGACGCGACGACGATCCACAACTTAAATACAAATAAACCAAACCATCTAGACGAATATCAACAAAATCCCAAAGGAACAGAGTCAATAGCAGCGGAAATAAAGAACAAGTACAAGTTACAGTCCACCACATCCGCAATCCAAATTACATCCTCGAAAAACCAACCAACGATAACAACTTGAAAGTCAAAGGGTCCTACGCCCTTCAGTTACAAACCGGAATGAAAAGAAAACAAAATAGTCCAATAGCAATCAAAAGAAATGAGTCCATCAATAACAACAAGAAGTAGTGAATCCAACAAGCGGAGTACAAGGGTTCAATCCAAGGCCGGTTCAGCATCTTCAACGAAGTCCTCATCTAAAGGTTAGAAAACAGGTGAGGATGAGACAAAAATCTCAGTGGATGGGGTGATCGTGTGCAAGTGTGGCGATATATAGTTAATGCGAGAAAACAGTTATATGAAAATGCGTGAGTATGATGCATGAATTCACACACAGTCCACAAGCGTCGTGATAAATATATTTAAGTAATATACTTATACGATTCAAGAAAGCGATTCATGGTCACACAGCACTATGTGATTCAGTCAAGACAGGTAGGATTGCGTACGGAAATGTAACGCCGATCCCATGCAAGGCAAATAATGGTTGCGTACGGATTTGTAGCGCCAACCAATGTAAAACAAGTAGCGATTGCGTACGGATTTGTAGCGCCAACCAAACGGGTCTGATAACTCCGGAATTGTGTGGATCAGACAGCGATTCCTTCGTTCTTCCTTGTAACTCCCCGAGCAAGATGGTCCAAGACCTGTCACCTTATCGCTCTATAGGCAAAGACAAATCCACAGTAGAGCTAGCTAGGCCCGGATTGTCATAATCATGATTATACCTCAAGTGCTACGACCCGCTTCCCTTGGACAAACTCCGTCCCTCAGTTGCGGGATTAGGACGATGGGGCCGGAAGAGTGGAATAGCAGTCGAGCTGCCCGGTTCCATCCCCGACGTATCCATTCCAACTGTGAGCTCGACACACCAAGTTGACTCAAGCAGGAAAGTAAATACAAGTACAGACAGTCAACCAGGCAGTCGAGTATTATTGATTCAGGGAAACAGTTCAGGAAAATTTTTGAAAAACGCGAGTGGCAATTATGGCGTTGGTGGAGTTTTTGGATGAAGATGATTATCATAAGGATAAGCAACCTTCGATATCTTGAAAGATTAGGTGGAACATAAGTCCCGTTATAGATTCAAAATCGCAAGGCGAGGAAGTCGCTCCGTGATCGGGTATTAATCGGTCAAATTGATCCGATAAGTCAAGGGTTTTAGGCAAAATAAAATACTTTAATTAAATCTTCAAGTCAGAGGGTCTAGGGCTATTTTAGTAAAATAGAAAATAATTTGAGTTAGGTCCTTTATAAAAGAAAATTTTCAATTTAGCCCCATTTTGTAAAAACCAACACTTTTGGTGTTAAAAATTGAATAAATAAATATCCCGACCTTGAACAATTATGAGGTCAGTTCCTAAATTCTCCAAATTGTCCAGAAATTTAGTTTTTCAAAGTTTTGAGGTCGAAGTTTTATAAAATTCTCACATTGGCCCCAAATTTGTTAAAATTGTCATTTCGGACCTTAAGTTTAAAATAATCGGAACTCACAAACCGGAAGGGCTTTTAATGTGAGTCCAGTTGGAACATGTCAGTAAGGTTGGTAGGATATTGGGACAAAAGCAGTTTTTAAAAGAAATAAGTGTAGATTCTTTAACTTTTGAAAATATCATTTTTGTCCCATTTTGAAATAATTGCCTTTAAGGCTTTTAGGGGTCCAGTTGTTATGAAATTTGAACCTTGGGTCCAAAATATAATTAAGTTATAGTTAAGTTAGTATTTCCAGGTGCATGGGCTGCATAAGTCCTGGAAATTTCATTTGGGTCCTCAAGTTTAGTATTTTACACATTAGTCCCTCAATTTTAGAAAATTTACTTTCCAAGCCCTAAACACTTGGATTTTTGGAATACATTTAAAATATGTCATTTACTTCTCCACTCGATGAGGCTCAGGGATTCGAGCAGTAGTTGGACTTCGTGGATTGGCCCGAGGTTGAGGCACCACCTCAGCCCGACCCAGCCCCGATTATGGGCATAGCGGCGAGCGACGATGATGGCGATCTCACTGATTAGTTAGCTGATTGTCAGTTTGTACTTCTGTTGTTGTAGTCGCGTATTCCAGTGTTGTACCTTACTTTCTTTTGTACTAGATTCAGATGTATTTTGGTTCCGATGTATCTGACTTAGTATTTCTGCTATTGTACTTTGGGTGTATTCAAGTTTTTCATTAATGGATATGCCTTTTGCTATTTATTCAGTGTCTTGTGTTGATGTTACTTTCCCTGTGATATTACTTGCTTTACGCGAATAGTTATTGTATTCATTTACTCGTGAATCGCAACTAACGCTTCAAGATACAGAATGGCCGAACATCGAGGACGTGGGAGACCTCATCGCATTCCATGAGGAGTTGATGATGTACCCAGGGACCGGGTACCCTCTCCTGAATTACCACCGCCTCCTCCACCTGCTACAGGAGACAATTTGACCGCACAAGCCTTACAGCAAATACTGGTTTTTATGAGGCAACAGGCAGAGCCTCAACCCCGTGCTCCCGAACCCGCCAGAGAGGCGAACGATCGCATGTTGGAGCGATTTCTACGATTCGACCCACCAGCCTTCTTGGGAGAGCCGGACGATTTGAAAGCAGAAGAATGAGTAGAGAAGTTGGAGAATATCTTCAATGCTCTTCAATAATCCGACGAGCAGAGAGTCACACTCGCCGTATTTTGTCTGGAATCGGCTGCTAGAGACTGGTGGAGGGCAGTTGAAAGGAGATGGGAACAGGATCGGGTAGTCAGGACATGGGGAAATTTCTTGGCTGAGTTCAATTAACAGTATATTCCACAGGTTGTGAAAGAAGCGCGCCGAGATGAATTCCATAGATTGAGGCAAGAGAACCTGACTGTAGCTCAGTACAAGTCTGAATTTCACCGATTGTCCAAGTATGCTCTGGGGACAATCAGTACCCAAGAGGATAAGCTTTACAAGTTCACTCGAGGATTGAGACTGGAACTTGAGAACAAACGGCCGATCGTTGTTGAATCGACAACCTATTCGCGGTAAAGCACTCTCCGCATTGAGTCGGGGATCAACCGTATTGGACAGATTCAGCAGAATAGGCCATCGAAACGATCTTAAGAGGACAATGTGGGACAACCATCTAAACCACCCGCTAAGTTTGAAGGGACCGATTAACAAAACAGATAAAGGAAAGAGACCAGTACAAGGAAAGCCGGGTCAAGTGTGTGCACATTGCCAGAAATCGGGACATACTGCCAACGACAGTTGGAGTAAGCAAGGAAGGTGTTTGCGCTGTGGTAGTAATCAGCACCAGCTGCAAGATTGCCCGAAGTACAATGACCGAACCAAACAGACGCAGCCACAGAAACCGGGAAATGGCTAGGGTAATCGGGCAAGGGTGCCCGCGCGAGCTTTTGCACTAGCCGGACAGGAGGCTCCGGAGGCAACAGATGTAGTGGAAGGTACGCTTCTAGTATCTAACCACTACGCTAAAATATTGTTCGACCCTGGATCAATGCATTCATTTGTTGCACCGTATTTTATACACAAACTGCATGCATGCATGGAACATATGCCTATATGTTTAGAAGTGTCAACTCCTATGGGTGCAAGTCAGATAACAGATATTATATATAATGCATGTGAAGTTAAGATTGCTGAGATAAACTTTCCTGCCGATTTGATCTTTTTACCTATATCCGAATACGACGTGATATTGGGGATGAACTGGTTATCTGCACACCATGCACAAATGGACTGCCATAACAAGTCCATTAAGCTATGTGAACCCGGAAAACCCGAAGTGGAAATTTCGGGAAGGGCACGAGTTAAGATTGCCCCAATCATTTCAGCAATGAAAACGAGGAAGGCGATCACTAGAGGGGCTCAAGGGTACTTGGCGTTTGTAATTAACAAACCCAAGGTTGAGACATAAATCAACCAAGTACCTGTAGTGTCAGAATATACGGATGTATTTCCACAAGAACTCACCACTGTCCCTCCGGATAGGGAAGTCAAGTTCACCATCGAGGTGTTGCAGGGACCCGCCCGATTGCCAGAACACCGTATAGAATGGCTCCTCTTGAGTTACAGGAGTTGAAAATGCAATTACAAAAACTGATGGAGGTGGGATTTATCCGACCGAGTACGTCTCTGTGGGGAGCACCTGTGATGTTCGTCAAAAAGAAGGATGGTACATTAAGACTATGTGTAGATTATCGTGGTCTTAATAGCGTGACCATCAAGAACAAATATCACCTCCCGAGGATAGACGAACTATTTGATCAACTTCAAGGAGCGACGGTGTACTCGAAGTTTGACTTACAGCAAGGATATTACCAACTGAAGATCCGCGAGGAAGACATTTCCAAAACTGCATTTCAAACCCGATATGGACACTACGAGTTTGTAGTAATGCCTTTCGGTCTGACGAATGCACCAGCAGCATTTATGGACCTGATGCATCGAGTCTTCCAACCTTATTTGGATCAATTCGTAGTGATATTCATTGA
The DNA here is from genome assembly GCA_016081115.2 of Rehmannia glutinosa. Classification (NCBI taxonomy): domain Eukaryota; kingdom Viridiplantae; phylum Streptophyta; class Magnoliopsida; order Lamiales; family Orobanchaceae; genus Rehmannia; species Rehmannia glutinosa. Next base: position 15,377,837 of record CM071933.1, read on the forward strand.
TGACATACTCGTATACTCTAAGTCTAGAGAAGAGCACGAACGTCATCTGAAAATCGTTTTAGAGACACTACGAGAGCATAAGCTGTATGCCAAATTCAGCAAGTGCAAATTTTGGCTTAGTGAAGTCGCGTTCTTGGGACACATAGTATCCACTGGGATTGCAGTGGATCCTTCGAAGGTACAAACAGTGGTTGAATGGAAACAACCCGAGTCTGTAACGGAAATCAGGAGTTTCCTAGGACTAGTTGGATATTATCGAAGATTTATCCAGGACTTCTCCAAGATAGCCGGACCACTCACTCGACTAACCCAGAAGCAAGTAAAGTTTGAGTGGAATGACAAGTGCGAAGCGAGTTTCCAAGAGCTGAAGAAACGACTTACTACAGCTCCAGTCTTAGCCCTTCCAAAGGGAACATAAAACTTTGTTGTCTACAGTGATGCATCAAAAGAAGGACTAGGAGCAGTGCTCATGCAAGAAGGAAAAGTTATCGCTTATGCATCACGAAATCTCAAGCCGTATGAGGCCAATTATCCAACACATGACTTGGAATTGGCAGCAATAGTGTTCGCGTTGAAGAAATGGAGACACTATCTCTACGGAGCAACATTCACGGTTTTCACGGACCATAAGAGCTTGAAGTACCTATTCTCTCAGAAAGACCTCAATCTGAGGCAACGGAGATGGATGGAGTTGATTGAGGACTATCACTTTGATATTCAATACCATCCCGGGAAAGCTAACGTCGTAGTGGACGCTCTAAGCAGAAAGGCGAGCTTAGCCAGACTTATGATTCGAGAGTGGGAATCATTAGAAGAGCTGAGCAATTGGAATATGACGAGAACCAATACTCAGATTTCATGTGCCAACATTTCAGTCAAACCCGATATGCTGAAAGAGATCAAAGAAGCACAAGAGAAAGATACACATCTTAAAAAACTGAAGGAGAAGATACTTAAAGGAGAGAGATCAGAATTCTTGGTACCGAAGATGGAGTTATCGATTAGGAATCGAGTGTGTGTACCGAATGACGAGCGATTAGGAATAAAATCTAACAGAGGCACACCGTTCAAAGTACACTATACATCCTGGAGGAAACAAGATGTATAAGGATTTGAGAAGGAGTTATTGGTGGGTAAACATGAAGAACCGGATAGCGAGTTCGCTAAGTAGATGTTTAACTTGTCAACGAGTAAAAGCGAACACCAACGACCATCCGGTTTACTACAACCGTTGAGAATTTCAGTGGAAATGGGAACACATAACAATGGACTTCGTGACGGATCTACCAAGGACCAGAGCGAGGCCATGATGCTATTTGGGTAGTTGTAGATCGACTCACGAAATCGCACACTTTTTACCCATCAAGAAAAGCGATAGCTTGCGAGAAACTTGCACAAACTTATATCCAGAAATCATTCGATTGCATGGAGTACCGGCCGACATAGTATCAGACAGAGACCCAAGGTTTGTCTCCAGATTTTGGAAGTGCTTGCCCGAGGAATTGGGTACCTCGCTAAGTTTCAAAGACAAAGAAGACATCCACAAACCGATGGACGACCGAGCGAACAATTCAAACCCTTGAAGATATGCTGCGAGCTTGCACATTGGATTTTCAAGGAAGTTGGGATTCGCACTTACCATTAGCCGAGTTCGCCTACAATAATAGTTATCAAGCCACGATTGGGATGGCACCCTACGAGGCATTGTATGGGCGAAAATGTAGATCCCCACTACACTGGGAGATTGATGACCAATGGACTCCGAAAGAGAAACGAAAGTCGCCCTCGATTCCAAAGGTCGACTTAGTTCAGGAGGCCATGGAGAAGGTTAAGCTGATCAAGGAGCGGATTCGCACAGCTCAGAGCCGCCAAAAGAGTTACGCGGACAAGAGAAGAAAGGATTTGGAATTTGAAGTCGGAGATGAAGTATTTCTCAGACTCTCACCACGGAAAGGATTGATCAATCCGAAGAAAGGAGGCAAGTTGAGTCCGAGATATGTTGGACCTTACAAGATTTTACAGAGGATCGGGAAGTTAGCCTACCGACTCGAGTTACCAGCACCATATGCGGGAATGCACGATGTATTCCACATGTCGAGACTGAAGAAGTATCAACCAGATCCCGAGCATATCATCACTCGAGATACTCCGCCTCTAATGGAAAATCTATCCTACTCCGAAAGGCCGATCCGGATCATTGATCAGCAGGTACGACAGTTGCGTAAGAGAGAAATCCCAATGGTTAAAGTGGTGTGGCAGAACCACAACCGAGACGAAGACGCAACGTGGGAGATGGAAGAAGACATGAGGAATCAATATCCAGAACTATTCTGAAGAGAATTTGGGGACCAAATTCTTTTAAGGAGGGGAGGATGTGAAGCCCCGATTTTTCCGAGCTTATAATTGATCCTTATTGTCGTTTATACTTTTGATCGACTATTTTACCGTGTCATTTTGACGGGTAATTTTTAATAATACATATATTTTGTACTTTATTTCATTTTATTTAATTACTTGTGATCATGATCTTTATTAATTCTATTCCTCATTTATGATCACTTGATTGATCATTATTACTATTTTTGTATTTATTAGTCACCTTAGAATTTTAAGAGACTATTTATTTTAGAGACTTTACCTTATAGAATTAAGATTTTGATTTAGATTAAGTGATCATGAGACTTATAAGTGATCAAGGAAATCACTAATTATTTTGGTGATTGATATATTTCATCTATTATCATCAAATTTGGGACAAAAAAAATATATATGGAATTACCACAATGCCCTTAGTATGGACGGCCATGGTGGATATTTTTGGAGTAAAAATATCATCCAACTCTTGTACACCTACACCTTATATTAGTCATCTTGTGTATAATTATACCATTAATTCAAACATTATACACATCATCCCTCACATTACTTCTTTAATATTATTTTTGCCAACATGTTGGAAGTCTTCCAACATTCCATTCAAACCAAGTCTTGTCCATACCTTTGACCTTCAAATTGTCTCCCATGCATGAGGCAAAATGCAAGACACAATTTGAAAAAAATTCTCTCCCCCTCCCTCACTAGGTGGACGGCCAAAATGGCCATTTTGTGCCAAATTCCATCTTATTTTTCGTCTAACACATTTATTCTCTAACAAAAATCCTCCTCCTTCTCTCTAAAAACTCCCAACTTCTCTCTATTCTTCCTCTCACTTTCTTCTTCAATACTTAGAAAAATTTCAAGATTTTCCCTCCCTATTCTTCAAAAAAAAATCAAACCAACCATACTACAAGGTAAGAAATTTTATCTTCAATCCATTTTTGATATCACATTGTTCATCTCTTCCACCTTCTTAACTTAAGTTTGAATTTGGTTTGGAGGTACATTTAGAAGACTTTGAAGATTAGAGCTTGACAACTTTTTTGAAGAAGGACCTCAAGCTTGAAGAAGAAATAGTAGAGGAATTTAGACTACAAGGTAAGGATTGAGTACTAGACCCCTTCTTTCCTACTCCTTCTATTTTTTTTTCAAATTTTAACACCCCTTTTTCATTTTTGAGAAATAGGGGCTGACCTTAGGTGATTTTGGAGTTGAGCCAAAATTTCCAATTTTTAAGCTTCAACTAGTCTCCAAACACCTACTACACAAGGTAAAGTGTAGTCCTTCTCATTTCCTTATTTCCTTCTTTTTCTCCTTAATTTTTCTCTCATTTTTCTAACTTCAAATTTTTGATATTTTTTTGAATTAGGGGCTGACCTAAGAAGCCTCATCCAAAAAAAATTGTGAAATTATCCTTTTATTTCACAATTTCCAATTTTATGGTGGGTGGAAAAATATTTTCCAACTTTTAGGTGTTTTGATTAAATGCATGTAGAAAATTTGATCATGAACCTTGAGATATATATAATCTATGTATTGCATGTCAATTTTATGTATCAAGTCATGAAAATTCTCAAGAGTTGCTCAAATTTGCTATTTATTGAATTTTAGGTGCATGCATGTGCAATTTAATGTTTTAATTGATGAATTCTTGTATGTATTGGACATGCATGTGTATGATCTTTAAAATCTATGTTTTGGATGCCTTATAACCTGGAAAAGTGGAGCATAATTGATTAAATTTCAATTTTGGACTTAAAAATGTAAAAATGGAAAGTTGGTGGACTAAATTGCAAGAAAATAAAAGTTAAAGGACCTCTCTGCAAATTTCGAAATTTGGGACTGTACTCAGGTTCAAAAATGACTTTTGGATATTTTAATAAAGTTTTAAGAGTTTTAAGATAAATAAAATCAACCTTTAAAAGCCCAAGGACTAGATTGTAAAATTTTGAAAGTTTAAGGGCTACTTTGCAATTTTTAAAACTGCACCAGACCTAAACTTTAAAATTTGAAATTTTTACTCTTAAGGTACTGGGTACCTGTGTGACCATGAACTGTTTTCTCAAACTGTATAAGTATATTACTTAAATATATTTATCACGACGCTTGTGGACTGTGTGTGAATTCATGCATCATACTCACGCGTTTTCATATAACTGTTTTCTCACATTAACTATATATTGCGCCACACTTGCACACGATCACCCCATCCACTGAGATTTCTGTCTCATCACCACCTATTTTCTAACCTTAGATGAGGATTTCGTTGAAGATGCGGAACCGGCCCTGGATTGAGACCTTGTACTCTGCGTGTTGGATTTACAACTTCTTGTTGTTGATTGGACTATTTTCTTATGTTGTTGTCGGACTTTTGTATTTCTTTCCATTCCAGTTTGTAACCGAAGGGCGTAGGACACTTTGACTTTAAGTTGCTATTTTGTTGATTTTCGGGATGTAATATGGATTATGGATTGTAGATCGTAAGTTGTAATTGTACTTGTTATTTTAATTCTCGCCGCTATTTAGACTATGTTTCATTGGATTGTCGTTGATACTTGTCCGGATTTGTTTGGTTATTGTATTTAAGTTGTGGATCGCCGTCGCGTCCCATTTGGGCGTGACGTGTGACGCTCTAAGCGAAAAGGCGAGCTTAGCGGACTTATGATTCGAGAGTGGGAATCATTAGAAGAGTGAGCAATTGGAATCGACGAGAACCAATACTCGATTTCATGTGCCAACATTTCAGTCAAACCCGATCTGCTGAAAGAGATCAAAGAAGCACAAGAGAAAGATACACATCTTCAAAAACTGAATGAGAAGATACTTAAAAGAAAAAGATCAGAATTCTCGGTACCTGAAGATGGAGTTATCAGATTCAGGAATCGAGTGTGTGTACCGAATGATGAGCAGATTAGGAATAAAATCCTAATGAGAGGCACACCGTTCAAAATACACTATACATCCTGGAGGAAACAAGATGTATAAGCATGCATGTGCAATTTAATGTTTTAATTGATGAATTCTTGTATGTATTGGACATGCATGTGTATGATCTTTAAAATCTATATTTTGGATGCCTTATGACCTGGAAGCATAATTGATTAAATTTCAATTTTGGACTTAAAAATGTAAAAATGGAAAGTTGGTGGACTAAATTGCAAGAAAATAAAAGTTAAAGGATCCCTCTACAAATTTCGAAATTTGGGATTGTACTCAGGTTCAAAAATGACTTTTGGATATTTTAATAAAGTTTTAAGAGTTTTAAGATAAATAAAATCAACCTTTAAAAGCCCAAGGACTAGATTGTAAAATTTTGAAAGTTTAAGGGCTACTTTGCAATTTTAAAATCGCACGATCCTAAACTTTAAAATTTGAAATTTTTACTCTTAAGGTACTGGGTACCTGTGTGACCATGAACTGTTTTCTCAAACTGTATAAGTATATTACTTAAATATATTTATCACGACGCTTGTGGACTGTGTGTGAATTCATGCATCATACTCACGCGTTTTCATATAACTGTTTTCTCACATTAACTATATATTGCGCCACACTTGCACACGATCACCCCATCCACTGAGATTTCTGTCTCATCACCACCTATTTTCTAACCTTAGATGAGGATTTCGTTGAAGATGCGGAACCGGCCCTGGATTGAGACCTTGTACTCTGCGTGTTGGATTTACAACTTCTTGTTGTTGATTGGACTATTTTCTTATGTTGTTGTCGGACTTTTGTATTTCTTTCCATTCCAGTTTGTAACCGAAGGGCGTAGGACACTTTGACTTTAAGTTGCTATTTTGTTGATTTTCGGGATGTAATATGGATTATGGATTGTAGACTGTAAGTTGTAATTGTACTTGTTATTTTAATTCTGCTGCTATTTAGACTATGTTTCATTGGATTGTCGTTGATACTTGTCTGGACTGTTTGGTTATTGTATTTAAGTTGTGGATCGTCGTCGCGTCCCATTTGGGGCGTGACAGTAGCGGACGCTCTAAGCAGAAAGGCGAGCTTAGCCAGACTTATGATTCGAGAGTGGGAATCATTAGAAGAGCTGAGCAATTGGAATCTGACGAGAACCAATACTCAGATTTCATGTGCCAACATTTCAGTCAAACCCGATCTGCTGAAAGAGATCAAAGAAGCACAAGAGAAAGATACACATCTTCAAAAACTGAATGAGAAGATACTTAAAAGAAAAAGATCAGAATTCTCGGTACCTGAAGATGGAGTTATCAGATTCCGGAATCGAGTGTGTGTACCGAATGATGAGCAGATTAGGAATAAAATCCTAACAGAGGCACACCGTTCAAAATACACTATACATCCTGGAGGAAACAAGATGTATAAGCATGCATGTGCAATTTAATGTTTTAATTGATGAATTCTTGTATGTATTGGACATGCATGTGTATGATCTTTAAAATCTATATTTTGGATGCCTTATGACCTGGAAGCATAATTGATTAAATTTCAATTTTGGACTTAAAAATGTAAAAATGGAAAGTTGGTGGACTAAATTGCAAGAAAATAAAAGTTAAAGGATCCCTCTACAAATTTCGAAATTTGGGATTGTACTCAGGTTCAAAAATGACTTTTGGATATTTTAATAAAGTTTTAAGAGTTTTAAGATAAATAAAATCAACCTTTAAAAGCCCAAGGACTAGATTGTAAAATTTTGAAAGTTTAAGGGCTACTTTGCAATTTTTAAAACTGCACCAGTCCTAAACTTTAAAATTTGAAATTTTTACTCTTAAGTCTTGGTACTGTGTGACCATGAACTGTTTTCTCAAACTGTATAAGTATATTACTTAAATATATTTATCACGACGCTTGTGGACTGTGTGTGAATTCATGCATCATACTCACGCGTTTTCATATAACTGTTTTCTCACATTAACTATATATTGCGCCACACTTGCACACGATCACCCCATCCACTGAGATTTCTGTCTCATCACCACCTATTTTCTAACCTTAGATGAGGATTTCGTTGAAGATGCGGAACCGGCCCTGGATTGAGACCTTGTACTCTGCGTGTTGGATTTACAACTTCTTGTTGTTGATTGGACTCTTTTCTTGTGTTGTTGTCGGACTTTTGTATTTCTTTCCATTCCAGTTTGTAACCGAAGGGCGTAAGACCCTTTGACTTTAAGTTGCTATTTTGTTGATTTTCGGGATGTAATATGGATTATGGATTGTAGACTGTAAGTTGTAATTGTACTTGTTATTTTAATTCCGCTGCTATTTAGACTCTGTTTCATTGGGTTGTCGTTTATTTTATGCGACTTTGTTTGGTTATTGTATTTAAGTTGTGGATCGCCGTCGCGTCCCGTTTGGGGGCGTGATGATGATGACGCTCTAAGCGTAAAGCGAGCTTAGCGGACTTATGATTCGAGAGTGGGAATCATTAGAAGAGCTGAGCAATTGGAATCTGACAAGAACCAATACTCAGATTTCATGTGCCAACATTTCAGTCAAACACGATCTGCTGAAAGAGATCAAAGAAGCACAAGAGAAAGATACACATCTTCAAAAACTGAATGAGAAGATACTTAAAGGAGAAAGATCGAGAATTCTCGGACGAAGATGGAGTTATCAGATTCCAGAATCGAGTGTGTGTACCGAATGACGAGCAGATTAGGAATAAAATCCTAACAGAGGCACACCGTTCAAAATACACTATACATCCTGGAGGAAACAAGATGTATAAGCATGCATGTGCAATTTAATGTTTTAATTGATGAATTCTTGTATGTATTGGACATGCATGTGTATGATCTTTAAAATATATATTTTGGATGCCTTATAACCTGGAAAAGTCGAGCATAATTGATTAAATTTCAATTTTGGACTTAAAAATGTAAAAATGGAAAGTTGGTGGACTAAATTGTAAGAAAATAAAAGTTAAAGGACCCCTCTGCAAATTTCGAAATTTGGGACTGTACTCAGGTTCAAAAATGACTTTTGGACATTTTAATAAAGTTTTAAGAGTTTAAAGATAAATAAAATCAACCTTTAAAAGCCCATGGACTAGATTGTAAAATTTTAAAAGTTTAAGGGCTACTTTGCAATTTTTAAAACTGCACCAGACCTAAACTTTAGGGCTTGGAAAACAATTTTACTAAGATTGAGGGACTAATGTGTAAAATACTAAATTTGAGGACCTAAACGAAATTTCCAGGACTTATGCAGCCCATGCACCTGGAAATACTAACTTAACTATAACTTAATTATATTTTGAACCCAAGGTTCAAATTTCATGACAATTGGACCCCTAAAAGCCTTAAAGGCAATTATTTTAAAATGGGACAAAAATGATATTTTCAAAAGTTAAAGGACCTACACTTATTTCTTTTAAAAACTGCTATTGTCCCAATATCCCACTAACTTTAGTGATATTTTCCAACTGGAATCACATTAAAAGCCCTTCCGGTTTGTGAGTTCCGATTATTTTAAACTTAAGGTCCCAATTGGCAATTTTTACAAATTTGGGGCCAATGTGAGAATTTTATAAAAGCTCGACCTCAAAACTTTAAAAACCTGAATCTCTGAACAATTTAGAGAATTTAGGAAATGACCTCATAATTTTTCAAGGTCGGGATATTTATTTATTCAATTTTTAACCCCAAAAGTGTTGGTTTTTACAAAACGGGGCTAAATTATAATTTTTCTTTTATAAAGGACCTAACTCAAATTATTTTCTCTTTTACTAAAATAGCCCTGGACCCTCTGACTTGGAGATTTATTTAAAGTATCTTACTTTCCCAAAAACCCTTGACTTATCGGATCAAATTGACCGATTAATACCCGATCGCGGAGCGACTTCCTCGCCTTGCGATTTTGAATCTATAACGGGACTTATGTTCCACCTAATCTTTCAAGATATCGAAGATTTCTTATCCTTCCGATGATCATCTTCATCGAAAAACTCCACCAACGCCAAAATTTCCACTCGCGTATTTTCAAAAATTTTCCTGAACTGCTTCCCTGAATCAATAATACTCATTGCTGGTTGATCGCTGTTTTTGTAATTACCTTTCCCGCTGCGAGTCAACTTGGTGTGTCGAGCTCACGATCGGAATGGATACGTTGGGGATGGAACCGGCAGCTCGGGCCGCTATTCCACTCTTAGGCCCCATCGCCCTAATCCCGCAATCGAGGGACGGAGTTTGTCCAAGGGAAGCGGGTCGTAGTACTTGAGGTATAATCATGATTATGACAGATCCGAGCCTTGCAAGCTCCACTGTGGATTTTGTCTTTGCCTATGGAGCGATAAGGTGACCGGTCTTGGACCATCCTGCCTGGGGAGTTACAAGGAAGAACGAAGGAATCGCTGTCTGATCCACACGATTCCGGAGTTATCGGACCCGTTTGGTTGGCGCTACAAATCCGTACACAACCGCTACTTGTTTTGCATTGGTTGGCGCTACAAATCCGTACGCAACCATTAGTTGCCTTGCATGGGATTGGCGTTATATTTCCGTACGCAATCCTACCTGTCTTGACTGAATCACATAGTGTCTGTGTGACCATGAACTGTTTTCTTGAACTATATAAGTATATTATTTCAATATTTTATCAAGACGCTTGCGAACTGTGTGTGAATTCATGCATCATACTCACGCGTTTTCATATAACTGTTTTCTCACATTAACTATATTGCGCCACACTTGCACACGATCACCCCATCCACTGAGATTTTTGTCTCATCTCCACCTATTTTCTAACCTTAGATGAAGATTTCGTTGAAGATGCGGAACCGGCCCTGGATTGAGACCTTGTACTCCGCTTGTTGGATTTACTACTTCTTGTTGTTGATTGGACTCTTTTCTTATGTTGTTGTCGGACTTTTGTATTTCTTTCCATTCCAGTTTGTAACTGAAGGGCGTAGGACCCTTTGACTTTAAGTTGCTATATTTTGTTGATTTTCGGGATGTAATATGGATTATGGATCGTAGACTGTAAGTTGTATTCGTACTTGTTATTTTATTTCCGCTGCTATTTAGACTCTGTTTCATTGGGTTCTCGTTGATATTTGTCTGGACTATTGGTTATAGTATTTAAGTTGTGGATCGTTCGTCGCGTCCCGTTTGGGGCGTGACAACTTACACCTTATATTAGTCATCTTGTGTATAATTGTACCATTAATTCAAATATTATACACATCATCTTATACATAAATTCTTTATTATTAAATTTTTCAACATGTTGGAGTCTTCCCAACATTCCATTCAAACCCATTCCATGCTCATACCTTTGACCACCAAAATGTCTCCCATGCAAGAAGCAAAATTCAAGACACAAATTAAACAAAAAATTTCATCACTCTCTCTCCCCTATCACACAGCCAACATGGCCATTTTACACAAAATTTGGTTAAATTTTTTTGCATCCAACACATTTTAATCTCTCAAGCAAATTCTCCTCCTTCTCTCTAACCTCTCTCTAAAAATCATTCTCATCTTCAAATCTTCAAACACAAAATCATTCACATCTTCAAATCTTCAAACACAAAATCATTCATATCTTCAAATCTTCAAACACCAACTCTTCACATCTTCAAATCTTCAAGTACTACTTCTTCACATCTTCAAATATTCAAACACAAGTTCTTCACATCTTCAAGCCTACCTTCATACCTTCAAGAACATCTTCTTCCTAACATCAAACACACTTTCTTTCTTCAAACATCTAAACCAAAACAAACAATCTCTCTACTTAAAAACCAAAAATTCGAACCCCCCTATCTCAAGGTAAGATATTTCACTCCTCAATTCAACTTAAAATCTTACTACTCATCACCTTCTCTTTTTAATTTAAGTTTGAATTTTGGATTTTGAGGTACTTAGAAGACCACTTGAAGACATGCATGCATGGTGGCCTAATTAGAAGACTTGAAGAATAACTAGTAGAGAAATTTGACTACAAGGTAAGAATTGGACACTAGAGCCCTTCTTTCTTCTTCTCCCTATTTGTTTTTCAAATTTTAACACCCCTTTTCATTTTTGAGAAATAGGGGCTGACCTTAGGTGATTTTGGAGTTGAACCAAAAATTCCAAATTTGAAGCTTCAACTAGTTTCAAATCACCTACTACACAAGGTAAAGTGTAGTCTTTCCAATTTTCTTATCTCCTTCTTTTTCTCCTTAATTTTTCTCTCATTTTTCTAACTCCAATTTTTTGATATTTCTTGACATAGGGGCTGACCTAAGTGACCTCATCCAAAGATGTGAAATTTATCCTTTTATTTCACAACTTTCCAATTTAAGGTGGGTGGAAAAACTCTTTCAAACTTCTAGGTGCTTTTATTAAAATGCATGTAGAATTTTGATCATGAGCCCTTGAGATATACAATATATGTATTGCATGTCAATTTTATGTATCAAATCATGAAAATTCTCAAGAGTTGCTCAAAATTGCTATTTATTGAATTTTAGGTGCATGCATGTACAATTTAATGTTCTATTTGATGAATTCTTGTATGTATTGGACATGCATGTGTATGATCTTTGAAATCCATATTTTGGATGACTTATAACCTGGACAAGTCGAGCATAATTGATTAAATTTCAATTTTGGACATAAAAATGCAAAAGTGGAAAATTGGTGGACTAAATTGCAAGAAATTAATTTAAAGGACCCCTCTGTAAATTTCGAATTTTGGGACTGTACTCAGGTTCAAAAATGACTTTTGGATGTTTTAATAAAGTTTTAAGAGTTTTAAGATAAATAAAATCAACCTTTAAAAGCCTAAGGACTAGATTGTAAAATTTTAAAAGTTTAAGGGCTACTTTGCAAATTTTGAAACTGTACCAGACCTTAATTTTAAAATTTGAATTTTTCACTCTTAAGGTACTGGAAATGACATATTTTAAATGTATTCCAAAAATCCAAGTGCTTAGGACTTGGAAAGTGATTTTTCTAAAATTGAGGGACTAAAGTGTAAAAGACTAAACTTGAGGACCCAAATGAAATTTCCAGGACTTATGCAGCCCATGCACCTGGAAATACTAACTTAACTATAACTTAATTATATTTTGGACCCAAGGTTCAAATTTCATAACAATTGGACCCGTAAAAGCCTTAAAGGCAATTATTTCAAAATGGGACAAAAATGAGATTTTCAAATGTTAAAGGACCTACACTTATTTCTTTTAAAAACTGCTTTTGTCCCAATATGCTAATAATCTTAGTGACATTTTCCAACTGGAATCACATTAAAAGCCCTTCCGGTTTGTGAGTTCCAATTATTTTAAACTAAGGGCCCGAAGTGACAATTTTTACAAATTTGGGGCCAATGTGAGAATTTTATAAAAACTCGACCTCAAAACTTTAAAAACCTGAATCTGTGGACAATTTGGAGAATTTAGGAACTGACTTCATAATTTTTCAAGGTCGGGATATTTATTTATTTAAGTTTTAACCCCAAAAGTTTTGGTTTTTACAAAACGGGGCTAAATTGTAATTTTTCTTTTATAAAGGACCTAACTCAAATTATTTTTTCTTTTACTAAAATATCCCTGGACCCTATGACTTGGAGATTTAATTAAAGTATCTTATTTTCTCAAAAACCCTTGACTTATCGGACCGATTCGGCCGATTAATACCCGATCGCGGGGCGACTTCCTCGTCTTGCGGTTTTGAATCTATAACGGGACTTATGTTCCACCTAATATTTCAAGATATCGAAGATTGATTATCCTTCTGATAATCATCTTCATCCAAATAACTCCACCAACGCCATATTGCTACTCGTGAATTTTCAAAAATTTTCCTGAACTGTATCCGTGAATCAATAATACTCGACTGTCTCGTTGACTGCCTGTACTTGTATTTACTTTCCTGCCTGAGTCAACTTAGTGTGTCGAGCTCACAGTCGGAATGGATACGTCGGGGATGGAACTGGGTAGCTCGGCTGCTATTCCACTCTTCCGGCCCCATCGTCCTAATCCCGCAACTGAGGGACGGAGTGTCCAAGGGAAGCAGGTCGTAGTACTTGAGGTATAATCATGATTATGACAAATCCGAGCCTTGCAAGCTCCACTGTGGATTTTGTCTTTGCCTACGGAGCGATAAGGTGACAGGTCTTGGACCATCTTGCCCGGGGAGTTACAAGGAAGAACGAAGGAATCGCTGTCTGATCCACACGATTCTGGAGTTATAGAACCCGTTTGGTTGGCGCTACAAATCCGTACGCAACCGCTACATGTTTTGCATTGGTTGGCGCTACAAATCCGTACGCAACCATTATTTGTCTTGCATGGGATTGGCGTTACATTTCGTACGTAATTCTACCTGTCTTGCCTGAATCACATAGTGCCTGTGTGACCACGAACTATTTTCTCGAACTGTATAAGTATATTACTTAAATATATTTATCACGACGCTTGTGGACTGTATGTGAATTCATGCATCATACTCACGCGTTTTCATATAACTGTTTTCTCGCATTAACTATATATCGCCACACTTGCACACGATCACCCCATCCACTGAGATTTCTGTCTCATCCCCACCTGTTTTCTAACCTTTAGATGAGGACTTCGTTGAAGACGCTGAACCGACTACGGATTGAGCCCTTGTACTCCGCTTGTTGGATTTACTATCTTTTGTTGTTGATGTCGCTGGACTTGTTACTATTATTTGCTGTTGGACTTACTACTTCTTGTTGTTGTTGGACTCTTTTCTTGTGTTTGTTGTTGGACTCTTGTATTTCTTTTCATTCCAGTTTGTAACTGAAGGGCGTAGGACCCTTTAACTTTTAGTTTGTTATCTTTAGATCATATCGGGGATGTAATTTGGTTTATGGATATTGTGGACTATAAGTTGTAACGTTTGTCTTTATTTCCGCTGCTATTTAGACTCTGTTCCATTGGGTTTTGATGATAATTCGTCTAGAATGTTTGGTTTACTTGTATTTAAGTTGTGGATCGTCGTCGTGTCCCGTTTGGGGCGTGACAATTAGAGTGGTATTAGAGCTCGGCTAGTAAGATGGAAACTTACACCGAGCTGACCCAGGATAGGTTTCTCTGCCTTGGATTGGGTACCACTACTAGATGGCCTAAGTTGAATCTTGGACGATTATTTGAACTCTTTTGGGTTTCCATAGTGTTAAAATATCCATATATTTCTTGGTTTGGGTGTAGGTGATTTAGAAATTTCTTGATTTGAAGGCTAATGCCCTGTTATGATGAGACTTAATGGATATAAGGTTATCACTTGACAGTATATGATTTGGTTATATGATATATTATGGGATCTAGATGCCTAATGATATTACTTTGAAGAGTGATAGTGTGAGAATAACTAAGTACGATTTACCGATGATGCCTTTGCGTTATACATCCAAAATACTTGTACAAGCTTAAGTATGGGACTCTGACTTGTGGTTTGGGTATCACGGATAAGATACATCAAGAATATGAATACCACATGATCTTGACTAGATGTCGCTACTAAGTATTTCGTAAGTTATAATGTCTAAGTTATTAACTGTGTTTGTGTGATGATTATCTAGGATTATTCGGGGTACTGTTGCAATTCAGACACTTATATGATACTTGAATTAGTTAATTAATTAAGTTGGTTGACTGTGACTTAGTTGTCGATTATTTATGTATTGATTAACTAATGATGGAACGGACACTCGTACTTTATATGATGTATTTAAGAAGCGTGACTTTATCCGAAATAATGAAGGTCCTTATGGATATGAGGATTTGAGATCACTACCAAGGTTTTATTAGGAACGACTCCTATACGATTTTGGAAATGATTGATGAGACCTTGACTAATAATACCAGTGGATAGAAAATTTGGGTTGATCTTGCACTTTTAGCGATGATATCTACTACCAATTGCTCGAGGAAATATACGACGATATGAATAGGTGTCAACTATTTAGTTAAATCGACTCTATTATAATGAGTATCACTTTCTTAGGTAAATGAAATATTGACTAGCTGTGACAAGCAAGGATATATTCGGGATTGGATTATGAGAAGTATGTTTCGAGATAATAATTATGGGAATAGTACATTAGAATGATATGTGGAGTAGAAATGATTGGTTAAGTGATAATCGAATAGTGGTGCAAATGTTACGGATCACATGAATAGGGTACTATGACTAGTGTCTATTACAATGTGATGACAAGAAATTTTGCGTACCACTAAGGTTGTTAGAGATATTTTTGCAGAATGATTATTGGAAATTGGCTGATGGGAATTTGGATCGAATATAAGCGCCTCTAGGCCACCTAAGTTTTGATATTGAGGACGGGATAGATCCTTCATGAATAGATAGAATAAGTATGAATCTCATCTAGAATTTGAAAGAAATTATTTCAGAAGAGAATTCCCGAGTGAAAATGGGAACACATAACGATGGACTTCGTGATGGATCTACCAAGGACCAGAGGAGGCCATGATGCTATTTGGGTAGTTGTAGACCGACTCAAGAAATCTTCACACTTCTTACCCATCAAGAAAACTGATAGCTTGCAGAAACTTGCGCAGATTTATATCCGAGAGATCATTCGACTGTATGGAGTACCTGTTGACATAGTATCAAACAGAGACCTGAGGTTTGTCTCCAGATTCTGGAAGTGCTTGCACGAGGAATTGGGTACCTCACTAAGTTTCAGCACAGCAGCACATCCACAAACTGATGGACAGTCTGAGCGAACGATTCAAACCCTGGAAGATATGTTGCGAGCCTCCACATTGGATTTCCAAGGAAATGGGGATTCGCACTTACCATTAGCCGAGTTCGCCTACAATAACAGCTATCAGGCCACGATTGGGATGGCACCCTACGAGGCATTATATGGGCGAAAATGTAGATCCCCACTACACTGGGAGATTGATGACCAATGGACTCCGAAAAAGAAACGAAAGTCGCCCTCGATTCCAAAGGTTGACTTAGTTCAGGATGCCATGGAGAAGGTCAAGCTGATCAAGGAGCGGATTCGCACAGCTCAGAGCCGCCAAAAGAGTTACGCGGACAAGAGAAAAAAGGATTTGGAATTTGAAGTCGAAGATGAAGTATTTCTCAGACTCTCACCACGGAAAGGATTGATCAATCCGAAGAAAGGAGGCAAGTTGAGTCCGAGATATGTTGGACCTTACAAAATTTTACAGAGGATCGGGAAGTTAGCCTACCGACTCGAGTTACCAGCACCATATGCGGGAATGCACGATGTATTCCACGTATCGAGATTAAAGAAGTATCAACCAGATCCCGAACATATCATCACATGTGATACTCCTCCTCTAATGGAAAATTTATCTTACACCAGAGGCCGATCCGGATCATTGATCAGCAGATACGACAGTTGCGTAAGAGGGAAATTCTGATGGTTAAAGTGGTGTGGTAGAACCACAACTGAGATGAAGACGCAACGTAGGAGATGGAGAAGGACATGAGGAATCAATATCCAGAACTATTCTGAAGAGAATTTGGGGACCAAATTCTTTTAAGGAGGGGAGGATGTGAAGCCCCTGATTTTTCTGAGCATGTAATTGATCTTTTTGTCGTCTATGTATTTGATCGACTATCTTACCGCGTCACTTTGACGGGTAATTATTAATAATATATATATTTTGTATTTTATTTCATTTTATTTAATTACTTATGATCATGATCATCATTAATTCTATTTCACATTTATGATCACTTGATTGATCATTATTACTATTTTTGTATTTATTAGTCACCTTAGAATTTTAAGAGACTATTTATTTTAGAGACTTTTACCTTATAGAATTAAGAATTTAATTTAGATTAAGTGATCATGAGACTTATAAGTGATCAAGGAAATCACTAATTATTTTGGAGATTGATATATTTCATCTATTATCATCAAATTTGGGACAAAAAAAAATATATGGAATTACCAATTTGCCCCTATAGTGGACGGCCATAGTGATATTTTTAGAGTAGAAATATCATCCAACTCTTGTACACTTACACCTTATATTAGTCATCTTGTGTATAATTGTACCATTAATTCAAATATTATACACATCATCTTATACACAAATTCTTTATTATTAAATTTGCCAACATGTTGGAGTCTTCCCAACATTCCATTCAAACTCATTCCATGCTCATACCTTTGACCACCAAAATGTCTCCCATGCAAGAAGCAAAATTCAAGACACAAATTAAACAAAAAATTTCATCACTCTCTCTCCCCTATCACACGGCCAACATGGCCATTTTACACAAAATTTGGTTAAAAATTTTTGCATCCAACACATTTTAATCTCTCAAGCAAATTCTCCTCCTTCTCTCTAACCTCTCTCTAAAAATCATTCACATCTTCAAATCTTCAAACACAAGATCATTCACATCTTCAAATCTTCAAACACAAAATCATTCACATCTTCAAATCTTCAAACACCAACTCTTCACATCTTCAAATCTTCAAACATAAGTTCTTCATATCTTCAAGTACTACTTCTTCACATTTTCAAATATTCAAACACAAGTTCTTCACATCTTCAAGCCTACCTTCATACCTTCAAGAACATCTTCTTTCTAACATCAAACACACTTTCTTTCTTCAAACATCTAAACCAAAACAAACAATCTCTCTACTTAAAAACCAAAAATTCGAACCCCCCTATCTCAAGGTAAGAAATTTCACTCCTCAATTCAACTTAAAATCTTACTACTCATCACCTTCTCTTTTTAATTTAAGTTTGAATTTTGGATTTTGAGGTACTTAGAAGACCACTTGAAGACATGCATGCATGGTGGCCTAATTAGAAGACTTGATGAATAACTAGTAGAGAAATTGGACTACAAGGTAAGAATTGGACACTAGAGCCCTTCTTTCTTCTTCTCCCTATTTTTTTTTTCAAATTTTAACACCCCTTTTCATTTTTGAGAAATAGGGGCTGACCTTAGGTAATTTTGGAGTTGAATCAAAAATTCCAAATTTGAAGCTTCAACTAGTTTCAAATCACCTACTACACAACGTAAAGTGTAGTCTTTCCAATTTTCTTATCTCCTTCTTTTTCTCCTTAATTTTTCTCTCATTTTTCTAACTCCAAATTTTTGATATTTCTTGACATAGGGGCTGACCTAAGTGACCTCATCCAAAGTTGTGAAATTTATCCTTTTATTTCACAACTTTCCAATTTAAGGTGGGTGGAAAAACTCTTTCAAACTTCTAGGTGCTTTTATTAAAATGCATGTAGAATTTTGATAATGAGCCCTTGAGATATATAATCTATGTATTGCATGTCAATTTTATGTATCAAATCATGAAAATTCTCAAGAGTTGCTCAAAATTGCTATTTATTGAATTTTAGGTGCATGCATGTACAATTTAATGTTCTATTTGATGAATTCTTGTATGTATTGGACATGCATGTGTATGATCTTTGAAATCCATATTTTGGATGACTTATTACCTGGACAAGTCGAGCATAATTGATTAAATTTCAATTTTGGACTTAAAAATGCAAAAATGGAAAATTGGTGGTCTAAATTGCAAGAAAATAAAATTTAAAGGACCCCTCTGCAAATTTCGAATTTTGGGACTGTACTCAGGTTCAAAAATGACTTTTGGACATTTTAATAAAGTTTTAAAATAAAATCAACCTTTAAAAGCCCAAGGACTAGATTGTAAAAATTTAAAAGTTTAAGGGCTACTTTGCAAATTTTGAAACTGTACCAGACCTTAATTTTAAAATTTGAAATTTTCACTCTTAAGGTACTGGAAATGACATATTTTAAAGGTATTCCAAAAATCCAAGTGTTTAGGACTTGGAAAGTAATTTTTCTAAAATTGAGGGACTAAAGTGTAAAAGACTAAACTTGAGGACCCAAATGAAATTTCCAGGACTTATGCAGCCCATGCACCTGGAAATACTAACTTAACTATAACTTAATTATATTTTGGACCCAAGGTTCAAATTTCATAACAATTGGACCCGTAAAAGCCTTAAAGGCAATTATTTCAAAATGGGACAAAAATGAGATTTTCAAATGTTAAAGGACCTACACTTATTTATTTTAAAAACTGCTTTTGTCCCAATATGCTACTAACCTTAGTGACATTTTCCAACTGGAATCACATTAAAAATCCTTCCGGTTTGTGAGTTCCAATTATTTTAAACTAAGGGCCCGAAGTGACAATTTTTACAAATTAGGGGCCAATGTGAGAATTTTATAAAAACTCGACCTCAAAACTTTAAAAACCTGAATCTGTGGACAATTTGGAGAATTTAGGAACTGACTTCATAATTTTTCAAGGTCGGGATATTTATTTATTTAAGTTTTAACCCCAAAAGTTTTGGTTTTTACAAAATGGGGCTAAATTGTAATTTTTCTTTTATAAAGGACCTAACTCGAATTATTTTCCCTTTTACTAAAATAGCCCTGGACCTTCTGACTTGGAGATTTAATTAAAGTATCTTATTTTCTCAAAAACCATTGACTTATGGACCGATTCGGCCGATTAATACCCGATCGTGGGGCGACTTCCTCGTCTTACGGTTTTGAATCTATAACGGGACTTATGTTCCACCTAATCTTTCAAGATATCAAAGATTGCTTATCCTTCCGATAATCATCTTCATCCAAATAACTCCACCAACGCCATATTGCTACTCGTGAATTTTCAAAAATTTTCCGAATTCTTCTCACTGAATCAATAATACTCATTTGCTGGTTTGGTATCAGTACTTGTATTTACTTTCTGCTGAGTCAACTTGGTGTGTCGAGCTCACAGTCAGAATGGATAAGTCGGGGATGGAACCGGGCAGCTCGGCTGCTATTCCACTCTTTCGGCCCCATCGTCCTAATCCCGCAACTGAGGGACGGAGTGTCCAAGGGAAGCGGGTCGTAGTACTTGAGGTATAATCATGATTATGACAAATCCGAACCTTGCAAGCTCCAGTGTGGATTTTGTCTTTGCCTACGGAGCGATAAGGTGACAGGTCTTGGACCATCTTGCCCGGGGAGTTACAAGGAAGAACGAAGGAATCGCTGTCTGATCCACACGATTCTGGAGTTATCGGACCCGTTTGGTTGGCGCTACAAATACGTACACAACCACTACTTGTTTTGCATTGGTTGGCGCTACAAATCCGTACGCAACCATTATTTGTCTTGCATGGGATTGGCGTTACATTCCGTACGCAATTCTACCTGTCTTGCCTGAATCACATAGTGCCTGTGTGACCACGAATGTTTTCTCGAGTGTATAAGTATATTACTTAAATATATTTATCACGACGCTTGTGGAACGTGTGTGAATTCATGCATCATACTCACGCATTTTCATATAACTGTTTTCTCGCATTAACTATATATCACCACACTTGCACACGATCACCCCATCCACTGAGATTTCTGTCTCATCCCCACCTGTTTTCTAACCTTTAGATGAGGACTTCGTTGAAGACGCTGAATCGACTACGGATTGAGCCCTTGTACTCCGCTTGTTGGATTTACTATCTTTTGTTGTTGATGTCGCTGGACATGTTACTATTATTTGCTGTTGGACTTACTACTTCTTGTTGTTGTTGACTCTTTTCTTGTGTTTGTTGTTGGACTCTTGTATTTCTTTTCATTCCGGTTTGTAATTGAAGGGCGTAGGACCCTTTGACTTTTAAGTTGTTATCTTTAGATCATATCGGGGATGTAATTTGGTTTATGGATATTGTGGACTGTAAGTTGTAATGTGTGTCTTTATTTCCGCTGTTATTTAGACTCTGTTCCATTGGGTTTTGATGATAATTCGTCTAGAATGTTTGGTTTACTTGTATTTAAGTTGTGGATCATCGTCGTGTCCCGTTTGGGGCGTGACAATAATACTTTCATTTCATTCGTAAATAATCTGAAACTTTAATTATGATAAATTACAAATTATTTAATGATTTATATATCTAACATTTATATTACATCATAATTCCTTAAAGTGTATAATCATTAGATTTAGCTAAAATCGGGTAATTATAAGTAAATAAATACAAAGATGGATTAAGTTTATCAATGAATTAATAAATTGGGATAAATCGTTATTAACGTAATTGTATGTTGATTTCTTTTTTATAGATGTATCAATCTATATTAAAATAGCAAATAATTTAGTCAAATTGCAATACAGGCTGGAAATAATATAATAAATAATTTTTTAATGGGTGCCAACGCAGGTTATAAGACATTGATTCCACGAATGACACTGACTCCGTCCGATCTTAGAATATATTTCAAGTTTCAACGAAGACAGTTTCCCCTGATGGTTTCACACGCTATGACTGTCACGCCCCAAATGGGACGCAAAGACGATCCACAACTTAAATACAAATAACCAAATAGCCTAGACGAATATCATCGAGAACCCAATGAAACAGAGTCAAATAGCAGCGGAAATAAAATAACATAGGTAAAAATTACAACTTACAGTCCCATAATTATCTGAATTACATCCCCGAAAATCCACCAAAGATAACAACTTAATAGTCAAAGGGTCCTACGCCCTTCAGTTATAGACCGGAATGAAAAGAAATAGAAGAGTCCAACAACAAACACAAGAAAGGAGTCCAACAACAACAACAAGAAGTAGTAAATCCAACAAGCGGAGTACAAGGGCTCAATCCGAGGCCGGTTCAGCATCTTCAACGAAGTCCTCACCTAAGGATAGAAAATAGGTGGGGATGAGACAGAAATCTCAGTGGATGGGGTGATCGTGTGCATGTGTGGCGATATATAGTTAATGTGAAAACTTGATTATATGAAAACGCGCGTGAGTATGATGCATGAATTCACACACTGACCACAAGCGTCGTGATAAAATATATTTAAGTAATATACTTATACGATTCGAGAAAACAGATTCATGGTCACACAGCACTATGTGATCGATCAAGACGGTAGGATTGCGTGCGGAAATGTAACGCCAATCCCATGCAAGGCAAATAATGGTTGCGTCACGGATTTGTAGCGCCAACCAATGCAAAACAAGTAAGCGGTTGCGACGGATTTGTAGCGCCAACCAAACGGGTCCGATAACTCCGAATCGTGTGGATCAGACAGCAATTCCTTCGTTCTTCCTTGTAACTCCCCAGGCAGGATGGTCCAAGACCGGCACCTTATCGCTCCATAGGCAAAGACAAAATCCACAGTGGATCTTGCAAGGCTCAGATCTGTCATAATCATGATTATACCTCAAGTACTACGACCCGCTTCCCTTGGACACTCCGTCCCTCAGTTGTGGGATTAGGACGATGGGGCCAGAAGAGTGGAATAGCAGTCGAGCTGCCCGGTTCTATCGCCGACATATCTATTCCGACTGTGAGCTCGACATACCAAGTTGACTCAGGCAGGAAAGTAAATAAGTACAGGCAGTCAACCAGGCAGTCGAGTATTATTGATTCAGGGAAGCAGTTTAGGAAAATTTTTGAAAAGCGCGAGTGGCAATTATTTGGATGAAGATGATCATCGAAAGGATAAGCAATCTTCGATATCTTGAAAGATCAGGTGGAACATAAGTCCCATTATAGATTGGAAATCGCAAGGCAAGAAAGTCGCTCCGCGATCGGGTATTAATCGGTCAAATTGATCTGATAAGTCAAGGGTTTTTGGGAAAATAAATTAATTTTAATTAAATCTCCAAGTCAGAGGGTCCAGGGCTATTTTAGTAAAAGAGAAAATAAATTGAGTTAGGTCTTTTATAAAAGAAAAATTGTAATTTAGCCCCGTTTTGTAAATACCAACACTTTTGGGGTTTAAAATTGAGTAAATAAATATCCCGACCTTGAAAAATTATGAGGTCAGTTCCTAAATTCTCTAAATTGTTCAGAGATTCAGGTTTTTAAAGTTTTGATGTCGAGTTTTTATAAAATTCTCACATTGGCCCCAAATTTGCAAAAATTGCCAATTCGGACCTTAAGTTTAAAATAATCGGAACTCACAAACCGGAAGGGCTTTTAATGTGATTCCAGTTGGAAAATGTCACTAAGGTTAGTGGGATATTGGGACAAAAGAAGATTTTAAACGAAATAAGTGTATGTCCTTTAACTTTTGAAAATATCATTTTTGTCCCATTTTGAAATAATAGCCTTTAAGGCTTTTAGGGGTCCAATTGTCATGAAATTTGAACCTTGGGTCTAAAATATAATTAGGTTATAGTTAAGTTAGTATTTACAGGTGCATGGACTGCATAAGTCCTGGAAATTTCATTTAGGTCCTTAAGTTTAGTATTTTATACATTAGTCCCTCAATTTGAGCAAAATTGCTTTCCAAGCCCTAACCACTTGGATTTTTGGAATACTTTTATAATATGTAATTCCCAGTACCTTAAGAGTAAAAATTTAAAATTTTAAAGTTTAGGTCTGGTGCAGTTTTAAAAATTACAAAGTAGCCTTTAAACTTTCAAAATTTTACAATCTAGTCCTTGGGCTTTTAAAGGTTGATTTTATTTATCTTAAAACTCTTAAAACTTTATTAAAATGTCCAAAAGTCATTTTTGAACCTGAGTACAGTCCCAATTTTCGAAATTTGCATAGGTGTCCTTTAACTTTCATTTTCTTGCAATTTAGTCCACCAACTTTCCATTTTTACATTTTTAAGTCCAAAATTAAAATTTAATCAATTATGCTCGACTTTTCCAGGTTCTAAGGCATCCAAAACATAGATTTTAAAGATCATACACATGTATGTCCAATACATACAAGAATTCATCAATTAAAACATTAAATTGCACATGCATGCTCCTAAAATTCAATAAATAGCAAATTTGAGCAACTCTTGAGAATTTTCATGACTTGATACATAAAATTGACATGCAATACATAGATTATATATATCTCAAGGCTCATGATCAAATTTTCTACATGCATTTTAATAAAACACCTAATAGTTGGAAAATTATTTTCCACCCACCTTAAAATTGGAAATTGTGAAATAAAAGGATAAATTTCACAATTTTTGGATGAGGCTTCTTAGGTCAGCCCCTAAGTCAAGAAATATCAAAAATTTGAAGTTAGAAAAATGAGAGAAAAATTAAGGAGAAAAGAAGGAGATAAGAAAATGAGAAGGACTACACTTTACCTTGTGTAGTAGGTGTTTGGAGACTAGTTGAAGCTTTAAAATTGGAAATTTTGGTTCAACTCCAAAATCACCTAAGGTCAGCCCCTATTTCTCAAAAATGAAAAAGGGGTGTTAAAATTTGAAAAAAAAAAGAAAGAAGAAGAAAGAAGGGGTCTAGTACTCAATTCTTACCTTGTAGTCCAAATTCCTCTACTAGTTCTTCTTCAAGTTTGAAGTCCTTCTTCAAAATGATGTCAAGCTCTAATCTTCAAAGTCTTCTAAATGTACATCCAAATCAAATTCAAACTTAAGTTAAGAGGTGAAAGGAGGTAGCTAGAGGATATCAAGATGAATTAGAGAACAAAATTTCATACCTTGTGAAGGGGGGGGTGTTCGACTTTTTGAAGAAATAGGGGAAAAATCTTGAAAATTTTCTAAGTGTTGAAGAAGAAGTAAGAAGAAAGAGTAGAGAGAAGTTGGGAGTTTAGAGAGAAGGAGGAGAATTTTGTGTAGGATGAATGTGTTGGTGATAAAATGAAATGAAATTTTTGGCACAAAATCGCCATATGGCCGTCCACATTGAGGAGAGAGCGGAAGGAATTTTGTTCAAATTATGTCTTGCATTTTGCCTCATGCATGGGAGACAATTTGAAGGTCAAAGGTATGGGCAAGACATGGTTTGAATGGAATGTTGGAAGACTTCCAACATGTTGGCAAAAATATTATTAAAGAAGTAATATAAGAGATGATGTGTATAATGTTTGAATTAATGGTATAATTATACACAAGATGACTAATATAAGGTGTAGGTGTACAAGAGTTGGATGATATTTTTACTCCAAAAATATCCATGTTGGCCGTCCACTATAATGGCATTATGGTAATTCCATATATTTTTTGTCCCAAATTTGATGATAATAGATGAAATATATCAATCTCCAAAATAATTAGTGATTTCCTTGATCACTTGTAAGTCTCATGATCACTTAATCTAAATCAAAATCTTAATTCTATAAGGTAAAAGTCTCTAAAATAAATAGTCTCTTAAAATTCTAAGGTGACTAATAAATACAAAAAATAGTAATAATGATCAATCAAGTGATCATAAATGCAAAATAGAATTAATGATGATCATGATCACAAGTAATTAAATAAAATGAAATAAAGTACAAAATGTATATATTATTAATAATTACCCGTCAAAATGACGCGGTAAAATAGTCGATCAAATGTATAAACGACAATAAGGATCAATTATAAGCTCGGAAAAATCGGGGCTTCACATACTCCCTCCTTAAAAGAATTTTGTCCCCAAATTCTCTTCAGAATAGTTCTGGATATTGATTCCTCATGTCTTCCTCCATCTCCCACGTTGCGTCTTCGTCTCAGTTGTGGTTCTGCCACACCACTTTAACCATCGGGATTTCTCTCTTACGCAACTGTCGTATCTGTTGATCAATGATCCGGATCGACCTCTCGGTGTAGGATAGATTTTCCATTAGAGGAGGAGTATCTCGGTGATAATATGCTCGTGATCGGTTGATACCTCTTGATCTCGACACGTGGAATACGTCATGCATTCCCGCATATGGTCTGGTAACTCGACTCGGTAGGCTAACTTACCGATCCTCTCGTAAAAATCTTGTAAGGTCCAACATATCTCGGACTTAACTTGCCTCTTTCTTTCTTCGGATTGATCAATCCTTTCCGTGGTGAAAGTCCGAGAAATACTTCATCTCCGACTTCAAATTCCAAATCCTTTCTTCTCTTGTCCGCGTAACTCTTTTGGCGGCTCTAAGTGTGCGAATCCGCTCCTTGATCAGCTTGACCTTCTCCATGGCCTCGAACTAAGTCGACCTTTGGAATCGAGGCGACTTTTGTTTCTCTTTCGAGTCCATTGGTCATCAATCTCCGGTGTAGTGGGGATCTACATTTTCGTCCATATAATGCCTCGTAGGTGCCATCCCAATCGTGGGCACGATAATCGTTATTGTAGGCGAACTCGGCTAATGGTAAGTGTGAATCCCATCTTCCTTGAAATCCAATGTGCGGAGCTCGCAAAGATATCTTCAAGGGTTTGAATTGTTCGCTCGATCGTCCATCGGTTTGTGGATGTCTTGTTGTAAACTTGAAACTTAGCGAGGTACCCAATTCCTCATGCAAGCACTTCCAAAACTGGAGACAAACCTCGGGTCTCTGTCGGATACTATGTCGACCGGTACTCCATGCGATCGAATGATTTCTCGGATATAAGTCTGTGCAAGTTTCTGCAAGCTATCATTTTTCTTGATGGGTAAAAATTGTGCAGATTTCGTGAGTCGGTCTACAACTACCCAAATAGCATCATGGCCTCCTCTGGTCCTTGGTAGATCCGTCACGAAGTCCATCGTTATCTGTTCCCATTTCCACTCGGGAATTCTCAACGGTTGTAGTAAACCAGATGGTCGTTGGTGTTCTGCTTTTACTCGTTGACAAGTCAAACATCTCGCAACGAATTCTGCTACTTGGTTCTTCATGTTTACCCACCAATAACTCCTTTTCAAATCCTTATACATCTTGTTTCCTCCAGGATGTATAGTGTATTTTGAACGGTGTGCCTCTGCTAGGATTTTATTCCTAATCTGCTCGTCATTCGGTACACACACTCGATTCCAGAATCTGATAACTCCATCTTCAGGTACCGAGAATTCTGATCTTTCTCCTTTAAGTATCTTCTCCTTCAGTTTTCGAAGATGTGTATCTTTCTCTTGTGCTTCTTTGATCTCATTCAGCAGATTGGGTGTAACCGAAATGTTAGCACATGAAATCTGAGTATTTTCTTTGAGCGTCTGCTATGACGTTAGCTTTCCCGGGATGGTATTGAATATCAAAGTGATAGTCCTCAATCAACTCCATCCATCTCCGTTACCTCAGATTGAGGTCTTTCTGGGATAATAGGTACTTCAAGCTCTTATGGTCCGTGAAAACCGTGAATGTTGCTTCGTAGCGATAGTGTCTCCATTTCTTCAACGCGAACACTATTGCTGCCAATTCCAAGTCATGCGTTGGATAATTGGCCTCATACGGCTTGAGCTTTCGTGATGCATAAGCGATAACTTTTCCTTCATGCATGAGCACTGCTCCTAGTCCTTCTTTTGATGCATCACTGTAGACGACAAAGTTTTCTGTTCCCTTTGGAAGGGCTAAGATGGAGTTGTAGTAAGTCGTTCTTGACTCTTGGAAACTCGCCGCACTTGTCATTCCACTCGAACTTGACTTGCTTCCGGGTTAGTCGAGTGAGTGGTCCAAATTATCTTGGAGAAATCCGGATAAATCTTCGATAATATCCACTAGTCTAGAAACTCCGATTTCGTTCTGAGACTCGGGTTGTTTCCATTCAACCACCGTACCTTCAAGGATCCACTGCAATTCGGTCTTAGGATAATATGTGTCCCAAGAACGCGACTTCACTAAGCCAAAATTCGCACTTGTCGAATTTGGCATACACTTATGCTCGTAGTGTCTCAAAATGATTTTGGATGACGTTCGTGCTCTTCTCTAGACTTAGGGTATACGAGTATGTCATCAATGAATATCACCACGAATTGATCCAAATAAGGTTGGAAGACTCGATGCATCGGTCCATAAATCTTCTGGTGCATTGCATTCGGATCAAAGGCATTACTACAAACTCGTAGTGTCCATATAGGGTTTGAAATGCAGTTTTGGAAATGTCTTCTTCGCGGATCTTCAGTTGATAATATCCTTGATGTAAGTCAAACTTCGAGTACACTGTTGCTCCTTGAAGTTGATCAAATAGTTCGTCTCTCCTTGGGAGGGGATACTTGTTCTTGATGGTCACACTATTAAGACCACGATAATCTATACATAGTCTTAATGTGCCATCCTTCTTTTTGACGAACAGCACAGGTGCTCCCCACGGAGACGTATTCGGTCGGATAAATCCCACATCCATCAGTTTATGTAATTGCATTTTCAGCTCTTGTAACTCAAGAGGAGCCATTCTATACGGTGTTCTGGAAATCGGGGCAGTCCCCGGTAACACCTCAATGGTGAACTCGACTTCCCTATATGGAGGGACAGTGGTGAGTTCTTGTGGAAATACATCCGTATATTCTGATACTATAGGTACTTTGTTGATTTCTGTCGCAACCTTGGGTTTGTTAATTACAAACGCCAAGTACCCTTGAGCCCCTCTAGTGATCGCCTTCCTCGCTTTCATTGCTGAAATGATTGGGGCAATCATAACTCGTGCTCTTCCCAAAATTTCCACTTCGGGTTTTTCGGGTTCACATAGCTTAATGGACTTGTTATGACAGTCCATTTGTGCATGGTGTGCAGATAACCAGTTCATCCCCAATATCACGTCGTATTCGGAGATAGGTAATAGGATTAAATCGGCAGGAAAGTTTATCTCAACAATCTTAACTTCGCATGCATTATAGATATTATATGTTATCTGACTTGCGCCCATAGGAGTTGACACTTCTAGACATATAGGCATATGTTCCATGCATGCATGCAGTTTGTGTACAAAATGCGGTGCAACAAATGAATGCGTTGATCCAGGGTCGAACAATATTTTAGCATAGTGGTTACATACTAGAAGAGTACCTTCCACCACATCTGTTGCCTCCGGAGCCTCCTGTCCGGCTAGTGCAAAAGCTCGAGCGGGCATCCTTGCCCGATTACCCTGGCCATTTCTCGGCTTCTACGGTTGCGTCTGTTTGGTTGGCCATCGCCGGGCAATCTTGCGGTGGTGCTGATTACTACCACAAACAAGCAAACACCTTCCTTGTTTACGCCAACGATCATTGGCGTATGTCCGGTTTACGGCAATGTGCACACACTTGACCCGGCTTTCCTTGTCTTGGTCTCTTTCCTTTATCTACATTTTGTTAATCGGTCCTTCAAACTTAGCGGCGGTTTAGATGGTTTGTCCCCAATTGCCTGTCCTCTTAAGATCGTTTCGATGGCCTACTCTCTTTGAATCATCCCAATACGGTTCGATCCCGACTCAATGCGGAGAGCTGCTTTACGCGGGCCGAGTGAGTAGGTTGTCGATCAACAAATCGCCAGCTTGATTGTTTCAAGTTCCGTTTCAATCCTCGAGTGAACTTGTAAAGCTTATCCTCTTGGTGATCGATTGTCCCAGAGCATACTTGGACAATTGGTGAAATTCGGACTCGATCTTGAGCTACGGTCGGGTTCCCTTGCCTCAATCTGTGGAATTCATCTCGGCGCGCTTCTTTCACAACTTTGTGGAATATCTGTTCATTGAACTCGGCCAAGAAATTTCCCCATGTTCGACTACCGGTCTTGTTCCCATCTCCTTTCAACTGCCCTCCACGGTCTCAAAGCAATGGCCGATTCGATTCCGCATTTAAATACGGCGAGTGTGACTTTTCGCTTTCGTCTGTGTATTGAGAGCATTGAAGATATTCTCCAACTTCTCTACCCATTCACCGCTTTTCAAATCGTCCTCTCCCAAGAAGGCTGGTGGGTGGCTGTAAATCGCTCCAACGTGCGATTGTTCGCTTCTACAGTGGGTTCGGGAGCACGGGGTTGAGGCTCTCGCTGTTGCCTCATGAAAACTAGTATTTCTTTGTAAGGCTTGTGCGGTCAAATTGTCTCCTGCGCAGGTGGAGGAGGCGGTGGTAATTCGAGGGAGGGTACTCGGTCCCTAGATGTACGCGTCATCATCCCTCGTGGAACGCGACGAGGTCTCCCACGTCCTCGATGTTCGCCATTTTGTATCTTGAAGCGTTAGTTGCGATTCACGAGTAAATGAATACAATAATTATTTGCGTAAAGCAAGTTATATCGTAGGGAAAGTAACAACAAAACTAAGGCGGATCAGTCAAAGGTAAAGGAAAGATAAGAAGAGAATAATAAAAGAATGAATAAAGAAAGTCAGTCAAGAATCAACTAAGTCAAGATGAGTATGACTATGGAATCTCCAAATATGCGTTCTAACTTAGTTTAAACATCAATAAGATGGTTCTATGCCAATTTGAAATCGATTTCACACTTAATTGGTCAAGTCGCGGTACTACCCAAAACACATACCGAGGGTCCTATCCTGGGTCAGCTCGGTGTAAGTTTCCATCTTACTAGTCGAGCTCTGATACCACTCTAACTGTCACGCCCCAAACGGGAAGCGACGACGATCCACAACTTAAATACTAATAACCAAATAGCCTAGATGAATATCATCGAGAACCCAATGAAACAGAGTCAAATAGCAGCGGAAAAAAAATAACATAGGTAAAAATTACAACTTACAGTCCCATAATTATCTGAATTACATCCCCGAAAATCCACCAAAGATAACAACTTAATAGTCAAAGGGTCCTACGCCCTTCAGTTACAGACCGGAATGAAAAGAAATACAAGAGTCCAACAACAAACACAAGAAAGGAGTCCAACAACAACAAGAAGAAGTAGTAAATCCAACAAGCGGAGTACAAAGGCTCAATCCGAGGCCGGTTCAGCATCTTCAACGAAGTCCTCATCTAAGGTTAGAAAATAGGTGGGGATGAGACATAAATCTCAGTGGATGGGGTGATCATGTGCAAGTGTGGCGATATATAGTTAATGTGAGAAAACAGTTATATGAAAACGCGTGAGTATGATGCATGAATTCACACACAGTCCACAAGCGTCGTGATAAAATATATTTAAGTAATATACTTATACAGTTCGAGAAAACAGTTCATGGTCACACAGGCACTATGTGATTGATCAAGACAGATAAGATTAAATGGAAATGTAACGCCAATCTCATGCAAGGCAAATAATTGTTGCGTACGGATTTGTAGCGCCAACTAATGCAAAACAAGTAGCGGTTACGTACGGATTTGTAGCGCCAACCAAACGGGTCCGATAACTCCGGAATCGTGTGGATCAGACAACGATTCCTTCGTTCTTCCTTGTAACTCCCCAGGCAGGATAGTCCAAAACCGGCACCTTATCGCTCCATAGGCAAAGACAAAATCCACAGTGGAGCTTGCAAGGCTCGGATCTATCATAATCATGATTATACCTCAAGTACTACGACCCGCTTCCCTTGACACTCCGTCCCTCGATTTGCGGGATTAGGGCGATGGGGGAAGAGTGGAATAGCGGCCGAGCTGCCGGTTCCATCCCCGGCGTATCCATTCCGATTGTGAGCTCGACACACCAAGTTGACTCGGTAGGAAAGTAAATAAGTACATGCGACAACAGCAAATCAGTATTATTGATTGAAGCGATTGAGAGAAAATTTTTGAAAAGCGCGAGTGGCAATTATGGCGTTAGTGGAGTATTTGGATAAAGATGATCATCGGAAGGATAAGCAATCTTCGATATCTTGAAAGATCAGGTGGAACATAAGTCCCGTTATAGATTTGAAATCGCAAGGCGAGGAAGTCGCTCCGCGATCGGGTATTAATCGGTCAAATTGATCCGATAAGTCAAGGGTTTTTGGGAAAATAAATTACTTTTAATTAAATCTCCAAGTCAGAGGGTCCAGGGCTATTTTAGTAAAAGAGAAAATAATTTGAGTTAGGTCCTTTATAAAAGAAAAATTGTAATTTAGCCCCGTTTAGTAAAAACCAACACTTTTGGGGTTTAAAATTGAATAAATAAATATCCCGACCTTGAAAAATTATGAGGTCAGTTCCTAAATTCTCTAAATTGTTCAGAGATTCAGGTTTTTAAAGTTTTGAGTTCGAGTTTTTATAAAATTCTCACATTGGCCCCAAATTTGCAAAAATTGCCAATTCGGACCTTAAGTTTAAAATAATCAGAACTCACAAACCGGAAGGGCTTTTAATTTGATTCCAGTTGGAAAATGTCATTAAGGTTAGTGGAATATTGGGACAAAAGCAGTTTTTATAAGAAATAAGTGTAGGTCCTTTAACGTTGGAAAATATCATTTTTGTCTCATTTTGAAATAATTGCCTTTAAGGCTTTTAGGGGTCCAATTGTCATGAAATTTGAACCTTGGGTCTAAAATATAATTAGGTTATAGTTAAGTTAGTATTTCCAAGTGCATGGACTGCATAAGTCCTGGAAATTTCATTTGGGTCCTTAAGTTTAGTATTTTACACATTAGTCCCTCCATTTTAGTAAAATTGCTTTCCAAGCCCTAACCACTTGGATTTTTGGAATACTTTTAAAATATGTAATTCCCAGTACCTTAAGAGTAAAAATTTCAAATTTTAAAGTTTAGGTCTGGTGCAGTTTTAAAAATTGCAAAGTAGCCCTTAAACTTTCAAAATTTTACAATCTAGTCCTTGGGCTTTTAAAGGTTGATTTTATTTATCTTAAAACTCTTAAAACTTTATTAAAATGTCCAAAAGTCATTTTTGAACCTGAGTACAGTCCCAATTTTCGAAATTTACAGAGGGGTCCTTTAACTTTCATTTTCCGTAATTTAGTCCACCAACTTTCCATTTTTACATTTTTAAGTCCAAAATTGAAATTTAATCAATTATGCTCGACTTTTCCAGGTTATAAGGCATCCAAAACATAGATTTTAAATATCATACACATGCATGTCCAATACATACAAGAATTCATCAATTAAAACATTAAATTGCACATGTATGCTCCTAAAATTCAATAAATAGCAAATTTGAGCAACTCTTGAGAATTTTCATGACTTGATACATAACATTGACATGCAATACATAGATTATATATATCTCAAGGCTCATGATCAAATTTTCTACATGCATTTTAATAAAACACCTAATAGTTGGAAAATATTTTTCCACCCACCTTAAAATTGGAAATTGTGAAATAAAAGGATAAATTTCACAATTTTTGGATGAGGCTTCTTAGGTCAGCCCCTAAGTCAAGAAATATCAAAATTTTGAAGTTAGAAAAATGAGATAAAAATTAAGGAGAAAAAGAAGGAGATAAGAAAATGAGAAGGACTATACTTTACCTTGTGTAGTAGGTGTTTGGAGACTAGTTGAAGCTTTAAAATTGGAAATTTTGGTTCAACTCCAAAATCACCTAAGGTCAGCCCCTATTTCTCAAAAATGAAAAAGGGGTGTTAAAATTTGAAAAAAAAATAAAGAATAGGAAAGAAGGGGTCTAGTACTCAATTCTTACCTTGCAGTCCAAATTCCTCTACTAGTTCTTCTTCAAGTTTGAAGTCCTTCTTCAAAATGATGTCAAGCTCTAATCTTCAAAGTCTTCTAAATGTACCTCCAAATCAAATTCAAACTTAAGTTAAGAGGTGAAAGGAGGTAGCTAGAGGATATCAAGATGAATTAGAGAACAAAATTTCATACCTTGTGAAGGGGGGGGTGTTCGACGTTTTTGAAGAAATAGGGGAAAAATCTTGAAAATTTTCTAAGTGTTGAAGAAGAAGTAAGAAGAAAGAGTAGAGAGAAGTTGGGAGTTTAGAGAGAATGAGGAGAATTTTGTGTAGGATGAATGTGTTGGTGATAAAATGAAATGAAATTTTTGGCACAAAATGGCCATATGGCCGTCCACATTGAGGAGAGAGGGGAAGGAATTTTGTTCAAATTGTGTCTTGCATTTTGCCTCATGCATGGGAGACAATTTGAAGGTCAAAGGTATGGGCAAGACATGGTTTGAATGGAATGTTGGAAGACTTCCAACATGTTGGCAAAAATATTATTAAAGAAGTAATATAAGAGATGATGTGTATAATGTTTGAATTCATGGTATAATTATACACAAGATGGCTAATATAAGGTGTAAGTGTACAAGAGTTGGATGATATTTTTACTCCAAAAATATCCATGTTGGCCGTCCACTATAATGGCATTATGGTAATTCCATATATTTTCTTTTGTCCCAAATTTGATGATAATAGATGAAATATATCAATCTCCAAAATAATTAGTGATTTCCTTGATCACTTGTAAGTCTCATGATCACTTAATCTAAATCAAAATCTTAATTCTATAAGGTAAAAGTCTCTATAATAAATAGTCTCTTAAAATTCTAAGGTGACTAATAAATACCAAAAAATAGTAATAATGATCAATCAAGTGATCATAAATGCAAAATAGAATTAATGATGATCATGATCACAAGTAATTAAATAAAATAAAATAAAGTACAAAATGTATATATTATTAATAATTACCCGTCAAAATGACGCGGTAAAATAGTCGATCAAATGTATAAACGACAATAAGGATCAATTATAAGCTCGGAAAAATCGGGGCTTCACAATGACTATAAACAAGATCCAAGGACAATCTCTCTCTAACGTCGGGCTTTATTTGAAGAATTTGATTTTGAGTCTTGGTCATTTATATGTTGTTGTTTCCAGAGTCACCAACCATAAGGGTTTGAAAATATTAGTTTGTAGCGACAATAAATCCAAACAAGCAGACAAATAATGTTGTGTACAAACAAGTATTCCAAAATTTGTAATTTTAAATGTGTTCATCCAAATTTTTATTTTTTAAATCTATACTATACATTGTTATATTAATTGATAATGTATATCTTAAATGCATGAAATATACATGCAATGACACATCCCACCCGTGCATCGCACGCCAGAGTTATACTAGTATATCATAAATAGCCAAAATATATTAATATACAAATTAATGTCTAATAGCTCGAATGCATAATTTTAAAAGTCGTTAGCGAGAATAATGATAAAGATATCTTATATATTTTTATTTGTTATGTTTATTTATATTGTATATATGCAATATTGGCGTCAAATTGAAATCGTAAAAAGATGATTAATTAGATCTATTATACGTCAAAAGCGAGTTTAAAAAACAAAAAAGTTATTAAGTTTTCAAAAAATAAGAAAAATAACAAATAAAATAATTAATCCAAGTACACACACAGATTTGGAAATTTCATTTTACATAATTTTATTTTTTATATACTTTTTGTTAGGCGTTAATTTTCGCCAAGTAATTTCCTAAAATAAAAGATTGGATTTTGATTTGTTTTGCCTTTCTAGACTTATGGTAAGATTGAGTTGTATATAGATTAGGAAAGATTTCATATTGATATGATATAGATATATTAGGACTTTTTGATATTTATCTTGTTTCCTAACATAAGTCATATACTTGTCATATATTTGTATATATCTTCTTTTCATGTTTATTAGGACTCTTTGGAAGGTCTTGGATGCCTATAAAAAGGAAGGACGCCCATAATCTTTACACAAGAAATACACGAGAGATACAAGAGTCTTGAGAGAATTAAGAGTCATTCAAGCACAAGGAGTCGACCGCCTCGGATGCGATCTCGAATGTGACTACATCCGAGATCACATTCGCCCGCAGATTGTGTTTGTTAGTTTTTCATCCATTGTTTTAGTATTGTGATTAACGTAGTGCACATATGTCGTTGTTGGATGATTGAATTACATAGATCGGATATACTCTAGATAGGAGTTTTTC
Source organism: Rehmannia glutinosa (assembly GCA_016081115.2). Taxonomy (NCBI): domain Eukaryota; kingdom Viridiplantae; phylum Streptophyta; class Magnoliopsida; order Lamiales; family Orobanchaceae; genus Rehmannia; species Rehmannia glutinosa. The sequence continues at coordinate 15,413,676 of CM071933.1, forward strand.
GTTGAGTTTCTACTAGTTGGATTTTAGTATTTTTGTATATGGAATCAAATAGTTTTACTAGTGGAAAGT